>JAYKAV010003098.1:277634-384992 GCA_035582835.1 Phoebastria nigripes
GTTCTTTCAACAAACTTAAAAAACCCAAATAAATTGTAAGAATCGAGGTGCTCCATGCATATCCCTGCAGACTTCTTTGCCCCCTGATAATGCATGAGGACTTCCCCCTCCCTGCAAAGGCTAGGTGCCAGATGGGAACACAGCAAGCAATGCGTGTGAGGCACCAGGAGAATGGGAGGAATCCCCKTTGCCAGGTTTCAGCCCAGGCCTGAGCATGCCTGTTCTTACGTATGTGAGACAGGAGCGCCAAGCACATCTGCGCAGCATCCTCTGCAAACTGTTCATTCAGGAGAGGAGATGGGAGGCTTTGGTCCATACAGCTGTTATAAAGCACCCAGAGATTTTAGCACCAAATGACTGGAAAAGGCAAGACGGACTCATGTCATCCTGGCTCCCAGCCCAACACGTTAAGGCCRTAGGATATTTATAATAAGCTCCTTTTTTGTTGAATGATAGGCAAGTACACAGGGCAACTGTCTGCAATTGGGAAACCCTGGGAGAAATACAAACCCTAAAACAAGATGCTAGCCAAAGGGACTACTTTTTATATTGCATGCAGACATGCACCACACACCATGTTGCATCCTGGGTTTCTGATCCCTTAATTGTCCAGATCAGAGACCTGGCTGAAGTATGCTGTGACTCAGTGTGCTGTGGGAAGAACACCTGCCTGCTTAATCTTTCCTCCAGTGCAAAGTAAGAAATAGGGAACTTCAAGAACGCCCACATTTAATTTGCTATGACAAAATGTATAGGAGCACACTCCAGCCACATCCAAGAACTGGAAAAAGAGCTGAAGCTCCCACTTCAGTTTTGACATAGCTAAGGAGGGCAGAGTGTGATCATTTACAAGCTTTTCAGTAGCTCTAAAGCCCTTTCTAAATTTAGTTTACACTTACACAATTCTCAGTTCAGCTATAAAGCTACTATAAAACAGATTTAGAACAGATGTGCATACAATTTGTCTTACAACTAATGTACATACATATGAATTCACAGGCACAAACTGAACTACTATGACCATCTAAAAGGCAGCTAAGGACAGATCCCACAGAAGCTCGATAAGTTAACAAACTTTAAGTTCCAGATCATAAATTATTGTCCGTGCTCATTATATAAAGAAGTATAAATCAAAGCTAGCCCTACTGCTTGAAACCATTTGTTTTAAGATTCTAAGGTTGGCCCAAATTTACTACCCTTAGCATTCTGCTTTACCTAGACATCAAATTTAAAAACAAACAAACAAAAAAAACCCCCAACAACAACAACAAAAAAACCACATGGGTGACTCACTGAAAGTTTTGATTTATTTTGTCAAAAAAAAGAGTTCAGACTCCTCAGGATTTATTGCCAAAAGTATAATTAAAAAGTCAGCAACACTGTTGTTTCAATTAGATAATAGTGTTCCGTTAAAACTACAAAGGAGCATAAATGTTTAACGAACAGGAAAATTATGGCCCATGTGTCTTGGTATTTTGTCTTTCATAGCCGACAATCAAATCATTCCCAGAAGCATGAACAGGTCTCCAAAATGCACTTAGCCCAATCCAGTGAGCATATAGATATACAAATGACTTGAGCGTGAAGGAAAATCAAAGCATTTAGACCACCAGGAAACCAGAAGATAAGATGCCCTCTGGCCCAGCCAGCAGTCCATACCAAGGAAAAAACTCCCATTAAAGTGGCTGAGTAATTTTGCCTACTAATGAATGCAGGTTTGGGACTCTTGCAATTTTGGGACAATTATTCTTTTTGAGCACAAGACAAATCTGAACAAGATTAAACATGTTAAGTGATTAAAAGAAATTATTTTACCTTTACAAAACACTCTGAGAGGAAGTAAAATAATATATTGAGAACAAAAACAGCGAATGGCAAAACAGACTAGTTCAACAATTAGATGCCTACTAGAAGTTTTATTTGTTTTTACTCAGAACCAAAATAACTTGAGCATGTAATAGTGATTAAAAAGATTAAAAAAAATAGGTGATTCATTAACATCGACAGAAAATTATTATTAAGTATGTCAAAGTGGAGGTACAAAAAAGAAATCTGAAACAAGGGTTAAATACATACAGTAAATGCCTACTGAGGACTAGTTCAACTAGGCAATTACTCACCCTGAGACAGACTTTTTGTACCTATGATGATTTCAGAGACTTTTTTTGCTTCACTTTTAATTAAATATTATTTCTACCAGACAATCTTTTTTTATTAGTGCACTAAGTAGCCTGTTGCCATTTTTTTTTTTAAACCATGCAGAAAACAGTCTCCTAAAAAAGGCAGGTTTCAACATATTTGTAAAAAAAACYACTGACATCTCAAAAAATGAGGATACTCTGGAGCTCAAAGCATTACTGCAGTAGCTAACAGAGTTGATCAGAATTAGCAATTAGCAGCTTCGGATCAGGCCATGCTCCGTTTTGCTAAAAAGTGCACTTCCGGCATGCATAGCACCCAATGTTGTTCTAGCTGACTTGAAGCAGCCAGCAGTAGGCTTTAAAATTAAAAACAGGTCATGACAAGGCTTCCCAGACCTGCTGCAGTTTAACCTGACCCTTGATCCTGTGGCCCTTGTTCATTCATTGCTTCCACGGAGTTAATGGAAATGGAATAGTTACTGCACTTGATAGCACTGATTGCTGTTTTTTCAGAATACGAAATCTTTTACGCAGTCAGAAGGAAAACATGAATTCAACAACTGAGCAATCCTGGGAGTCGAGATTTCCCACGAATATTTTGAAAAAGCACACAAAACCAAAAATATACTTTACAGAACAACTAAAATACAGAATTATGGAAGATGCCATTATCTCCCACTATTAGGAAAATTAACAAATCTACAGATATACGTAATCTTCGAGGCTGGAGACATATTCTCAAGCTACAGGTATGTTGCAATATTTGACTTCTCCACAGTTCACATGCACTTAATATGGTTTCCTTGATTAAATATTTCATAAGCAACAGTTCTTTTATTTATGAAGTTAGTACTATTGAAGAAGAATAGGACAGTCTCCCAGTATACTAGGATGTCTGAACTAATTACTTATCTCCTTTTAATTAGCTACTACTGTCCTAATCACTGATTAAGAAGCTAATGAAGATTCATCCCAGGATGAATTCCTAGATCAGCATTTGAAAGTGCTATTGTGTGTGTGTGTGTGTGTGTGTGTACAAAAAAGGGCAGCTTAATTGGCTGCTCCATAATCATGGGAAAAAAATATTTAAGGTGACCATCAGTGGTCTGCACTGGATTAATATTTGTGAAAATTTTTGACAACGAATGTCAACCAGTGTAATATCATTTCCCCTTCAGATGTCCCTGCCAGAACGAGAATGATGATGTCCCTGCTGACCCTTCCACAGGGAAGAGGTTATGTGATCATCACAATCAAGTAAGTGACCTGGGAAAATCCCCTCCCTCCTGTTCTGCTTTGATCTTCAGTCTGGTTTCAGACCTCAGCACCAGAGAGACAGCAGTGTTACAGCGAGACGTAACCATTTGATACCCTCACTCCTCTCAGTTAAGCTTATGGTTGCAAGTTCTATGAGGTTCTGCACACTGACTTTCCACCTTCCTTGCACAGAGATGGTTTTCTGGGGAACATCCACGACAGCGTGTCTGACATTTGAAAAGTGCAAGCACTAAACACCTCTACCTCCTGTTTCTCCATTCATTCCCGGATGAGAATTAATCTCGATGGATGCCCTATCCAGACACTCAGCAGCGCGGGAGAAAGAAGGAAAAAAAAAAAAAAAAAAAAAAAAAAGTAGTCTGTGACCTAACTGCCACTCAACAACTCCTGATGGGAAACATGTTTGGCCCTCAAAGAAAAAATAAAGAACAATTCACAGAATCACACTATAAACCATAAATACCCTTTGTTGTTATAGTACTAGATGCTTAAGTTAAATATTATGAAGGCAGCATCTACATTTACACACTGAGGAAGATATAGGAAACCAGGGCAAAATTACTCTGTGAAGAGTCCAAGATCAGCTTCTACCACAGACACTACCAAGTAGCGAGCTGGATGTGAACATGTCTCCACTGACACACAGGAGCAGGTCTGAACCCATTCCCACCTCCAGGCTCGCTCTCCCCTCGGTTATTTACCCACAAGCACATGCTCAGCTGCAGACCCAGGCTGCCCCAAGTCCTCCTTAATGTGGTCAGTCTGAGCATGCCCCAGCCCTGTCTACCTGGTGTCCCAAGTAGCTCTTGCACATACTGGGGGTGTTGGGAGCCTGACTGGCCTGACTGACGGGCAATCATGCAGCTGGCCAGCTAGCAAGAGAGCCACAGCGACCAGCACGCTCAGGCCTGCTACCAAGCCTGCTCTTCGTGCAACTGCAGTCCCAGCCCAGGTGGGACTCACGACTTTACACAACACCAGGAGCAGCGGGGACATAACTGTGGCATTTACCAGGCAGATCCCAAGTGGTTGTACAATTGCTGCTCCTCATTCACAGGAGTACTGGCAATCTCTAAAACCCTGTTAAGTCTCACAAGTATTGAGGTCACCGATTAGCTTCACTAATGCACTAGAGCCATTAATCTGGAGTTCTGTGGTGATAATTTTTTTCTGTATACTACAGTAAGAACAACTTTTCAGCCTATAAATGCAGAAGCGAACCCTGGAATCATTTTTACATCCTGCAAAGGGGATGCTTCCTCCTCCCCACCCTATGCCGCCCAGCATCCGTTCAATCCCCAGGGTCCCCTTGTGATGGCTCTGGGAGTTGGATGGTAACAGAAGCAGCTGCATGGACCTCCAAAATGTTAATAGAGAGGCAGGGACACACATTTCCTTCTGCAGAGGTTCTAGTTTGAGCAGTTCTGTGTTTAACACCTGCCATTTGCTTGCACCCCCTCTGCATATGAAGAACCCAGACCAATGAAAAATGGATGTTAAAAATAACCTCCAAGAGGAGATCAGGCTCCTCTCAACCCAACGCTCCCCTGAGCCAGTTCTCTAGCTGCACAAACAGCTCTACTGACACAGCTCAGAGGGTGGAATGGAGGCAGGAACAAGTGGCCACAGCCTGCTTAAGTCGGTACTACCTCTGAAAAATGCATGTGAAATCATGCCTTATCTCTTCTGACCGATAGGAGTTTGTGGAAGCAAGCGGGCAAGACCCAGCTTAGGCACAAAGACTAAAGGGAAAGACAGGGAGATATGCACACTATCTTAAGGATAATCTCCCCTTCCAAGCTCCTCAGTTAGCAGTAGAATCAAACGACTTGTTCTTTAGCATTTTCACCCAGCTGTCCACCTTCCTCCCTTAAAGCTGATGGAGCAGGTAGCACCTACAGCACCCCTGTCCCTGCTCCTCCCTCCAAAGAGGGACAGTGCAGGCAGCCCTGTGGAGCCGTTGTGCAGCGGGATGTACCACCTCTCCAGAAAACCCAGCAAATCCCACTGAAGGATGACACAGGAATGTATTTTTCCACACTTTCTATATCCCCTCAGCCGCTTAGTCCTCTACATCAGCACTTTACTAGCACAAACCCCACAAAAACATGTCCAATGACACCAACAAATTAACTGACCTCGAAATAATGAGCTTCCCTCTCCAGTCTTGCCTGTAGGGAAGATCTGTTTTTAAGTAAAAGAAAGGCCATGTGGAGAATAATGTTGTACTCTCTGGATTAGGTTTTAATTGGATATAATTAGAGCCTAAAAAGAAACAAAAAACAAAAAAAMCCCAAACTAACAACAAAAAAAACCCTTCCCATGCAAAATCCCACCACCACTCTAATATCTCATTCCACCTGGTCATCTTTTCTGAAAACAAATGTATTTGTCTTCTCATGTTACACTTGTGTATAGAGAGCCCAGGGGATTTCTTTACTTTTTATTTCCTCTTCAAACTCTTACCTACCATCTATGAATTTTCGAAACACCTTAACCAGAAACAAATCACAGGCATACCTGCAATAGGGGAAGTGCTGTTACTTGCGGGTACGTGCTCTGCAGTGCTCTTACGTTCCTCACAGTGGTAACAGCAGCAGCACTACACAGAGCAGGGGATGAAGGGCATTAATGTTCCAGTCTCAGTAGTTTACACCTATGCCATACTGTTCCTGTTGGGAATGAAGGATAGTCCTGTAGCTTAGTAGCATCCTAGACCCCGAGGGGAACCACTTTTGCCCTAGTTTCTATAGTCTTACACGAGTTAGGTTTCCATTGCGCCGTTTTTCAGTTTCAAAGCCGACTGTGATACAAAGTTGCTCCTTCTCCCCCCCACCCCACCCCCACCCCCATATTCCCCTCCTGCTCCCGTTAACTGCACTTGATCTGCTGCAACGTAGTTTCTGACACTTTGCTGAAACTACTGGCAACCAGAGTCGGCCAGGGAGTAACGTGCAGTTCTGGAACTGCCCATTGCTTTGGGATGCCCTCGATCACTGCTTCTTGTCAGTTCTCAGCTCTTTCGCAGTTAATCTGGTTCCCCTCCCAACTCAATGACTGCTCTTTCAGCTGCTCCTCCCCACCTCACCGGCATCCCTCAGGGCTCCATCCTTATTCCCTTCCTTGCACTTAAATCATTTACTGCTTTTATCTGGCCACCTAAGGCATTAGTTCCCATCCCCGCTCAGATGAACTCCCAAACTCCACTGTTCCCAGCTCCTACCACAATCAGTTTGATTTCACATCAGTAACTACCTTCGCACTATCCCACTATCAGCTGGGCTAGGGCCAGGACTAAAATTATTTTTTTAATCTTTCTTCTCTGAACCGTCCCGTCTCTTCCCTATCAGGGCAGCCAACCCTGCTGTTTTCTTTTGTGGGATAATCTCTTTCTTTCACTCCTTGACAGGCAGGCTGTCACCAAGCCTCTCTCAGTCCGACGTCTCCAACATCAGGCTCCTCCTCTCTACCTCCTTTGCCACAAAGGCTCTTGGGGAGCCCAACAAGGGCTTGCCGCTGAGCAGCACCAAGCGTAGCCAAGATTACACTCATGACTGGGGCGCTCCTACCTGCAGCAGAGCAGCAGTTAAACAAAACTGCTGTCTCCTGCTTGGCTTCTGCGATCTCCCGCCCTCCATCTTCCTTGCCCCGTTACTCTCCCCAGCCGCCTCCTGCAGAAACACTAATAACCCGAGCAGGTAAAATGGCCTTCCCGCCTGGCTGCCTCACGGCGGCTCCTCGGCGCCGCACAGTAGCAGGCCGCCGCCACGCTCCCAGCCAGGCCCCGGCCCTCACGCCAAGCCGCCTCGCCGCCATCGCGGGAACACAGACATCAGCTTTACCCCACGGCGTACCGGGGCGGGCGGGGAAGGAGGTAAATAAAAACAACCCCTGGGTTTGGGCCGATTGGCACGAAGCGTTGATGGAATCGGACACACGCTGGGGTGGCAGGAGAAGAGCAAGCCGCGGCCTGCGCGCCAAACGACAGCTCCCGGCGCCTCTCCCCGCCCCGGGACAGACTCCCCTCCCGCCGCTGGCTCCGTCTCGGCCCCGGGGGGCCCGGCACCGCGGCCGGCGTCCCCCGGTGCCTCTGGAAGGCACGGAGGGCTCCCCACTTCGCCGCCGCTCTTCCCCCGGCCTCGCCTGCCTCGGGGCAGGCACTTCCGCACGCCTCGCTGCCGCCAGGCCCGGGTCCGGCCGCCGCGGCCTGCGGCCACCGCTGCCGTGCGCCCGCCCGGGCGGGAGAAGGGCTGCGGCGGGATCGGGACCGGCGAGAGCGGGCGGTTTCTACCTCCTCCTCCTCCGGCGCCGCTACTAGAAAAGTTACTTTTTAACCGCGGGCGGAGGCGCCGGTCTCCGGGCACCCGCGGCCCCGCCGGGTCGTCCCGCCGGGAAAACAAGGTCAGGGCGCCAAGGCGGGAGGCGCCGCACGCAGCGGCTGGGGCGGCCGAGGCTGGGGAGCACCCGGGCAGGGCCGGGCCGGGGCCCTTCCTCCCGCCGCCCACGGGACGGGCCCGGGGCGCCGCCGGCCCCCTGCCTTGCCCGCCCGGCATCGGCCGAGGCGACGGGAGGCGAGGGAAGGAAGATGGCCGTGTCCGGCCCGGGATAAAAGCCCTTTGTTGCGCTAACACAAAAGCCAAGAAGCACTTTTCGTCCGGGGCCTTCGGCGGGCGGAGGCCGCTCCGCTCTTCTAGGGCGAGGAGAGCTCCCTAGCGAAAAGTGACCCTCGAGGTGAGGGGGGGGAAAAAAGAAGGAAAAAACTAAACTAAACTAAAAGGGGAATTAAACAAATAATCGCGAAGCCCCACAACCAGATGGAAAGCGAGGTGGGGGGCGGCGAGCCGCAGCCTTGTCCTCGGGCGCTGTGGGAGTTGCTCTGCCGCCCGGTCCGGCGTCGCTTTACGGAGGGAGAGACGCCGTCCCGGCAGGTCCGCGTCCGCCACCGGAGAGGGGGAAACACAGCCAGCCAGTCGGGCCGGCCAGCCCCGCGCAGCGGGAGCAGCGGCGTGCCTGCGATCACTTACTTGTCCGTCTCTTGTGACATGTTTGATCCAATGAACTCTCTCCCCTTTTCCCGGTGCCTCCGTCTCCCTGGCGGAACTGGACTTTCAGGTCTGTGCAGGTGAAGGTGTGTGTGAACGCCCGGGACGGCAGAACCAGAGCTACTGGTAATTCTGCTTTCCTTCCCCCCCTCTCCCGGCTCCGCAGCCAGCCGCCGAGGTAGGACAGGTAGAGCCCCCTCCCCCTCACATGTGGGGAGCGGCGGGGCTGGGGCGCCGGCGAGGCACGGCTCGGCTCGGCGCGGAGAGCGGCCGGGCCGGGCGCGCACAGGTAACTTTCCCGAGCGGCGCTGGATTCTTTCACTAAAGGAGCGGGGCAGAGGGACGAGCCGCCAGCTGATTGGGCGGCGCGGGCTGGCAGGTGCGCTGCCATTGGAAGAGGCGCGCACAGGTAAGGCTGCCGCCGAGCTCCAGGTAACGCACCTCGCGCTCGCGCCGCGCCGGGAGGCAGCCGCGGGGGCCGTTGCCGCTGACGAGGGGAARGGAGGAAGGGGGAGCCGGCGCTGAGGCGGCGGGCGGTTCCACCGTGAAACAACCTCTCCCTTCCCCCGCCGCGGACGGAGCGGGCCGGCCGCGGGAGAGGCGGCCGGCCGCACCGAGGAGGCGAGGCGAGGCGCGGTGAGGCGAGGTGCCGGGCCGTTGGTGCCTCGCGCGGCGGCGGTTGGCCGTTGGCGGCCGCGCGCCGCGGAGGCTGAGGAGAGACCCCTCGCGTGTGGCGGGGCGCGACGGGGCGGGGCACCGCGGGGCTGCTCCTCAGCGAGCCGGCCGCGCCGCGGTCTGCCTGCTGCATGCACCGGGCCGGCGGCGGAAAGGAGTAGCCATGCCCAAAATCCCCCGGCTGCCGCGGCTGGCCTGTGGCTGTCGTTGGATGGCGCCCAGAGAGGCGTCGGCCTTCGCAGGACAGTTTCGTAGTTAAGCTTTTTGTTGCGTTTCAGGGCTTTTTTAGTTTGGGTTGGTTCCCCCCCCCCCTTACCCACGGTTGGGACCGGCCAGGTTTGACGTCGGTGAATGTCCTGGTGCAGAAGGCAACTCATGGCAGAGGGATGAAGTGGTGCCAGGAGATGACACCCACTGCGTGGATCTGAGAGCTAACAGTCGAGCTGGGGAGGGGTGAAGGGTCTGTTTTGTCAGCAGGGGAAAGCTGGACAGAAAATGGGAAAGCTGGAACGGGGTGTTTATTGAGGAAGGCTCTGTTATGCAGGGGCAAAGTGGATAGAGAGGACTGTGCCATCAATCTGTCAGTCACCCTTCAGGCCAGTACACCCTACTGTGTACTTTGCCCGAAGACCTAAGTGGGCTTACAAGGGACAGGATCGGGCTGTGTGGGCAGCAGCTTTGACCCTGATGGGGAAGGTGAGGAAGAGGGCCTCTCCCCACATTGGGTCAGTCTGAGAAGAGRGAGTAGAAGGGTAGCAGAGAGACTTCCATCTGCTCTCACCCATTCTCAGTCCCCATTCCTCCCCCAGAGACAGGTCAGGACCCCACTAATTCTTCCTGCTACCACCTGTCCTCCTGGAGACATCTTCCTATACTAGGCATCCAACTTGACTGCTGCTAACCTCTGCTGTACAAATAGTGCTGTATGTGTAAAGAATGCACCATTACGTGAGGTAGACCATTATATTACTTTGTGATATTTGCAAGAAAATTAGCTGAATGATGCCAAAACCATCAAATTTATACTGTCTTAGGTGAAGGCATTTTCCATTTTCTACCTTTGATTTCACCTGACAGGGGAATGTAGTAGAAGGGATATTCACAGAAATATATATTTGTATAACCAAAGATATATGTATACATATATATATATAAAAAAAAAAACCCATGTAGTATTGCAGTCTGGGGCCTTTCAACCTACTCCTGCAGTTGAAATCAAACTTGACTCTGTAAAGTCTTTGGTATTATGGGATCGCAATCAGGCACAAATACCTATTACTGGGTCTCAGGCCTTATCTGTATTCATAGTAACTAACCAAATTAAGCCAATTCAGTATAAATCAGTTTTAAGTCAGCTTAAACATAGCCCCATGAAGATTTCCGTCACTTTAACTAAACAAAATTAGAAAAATACTTTAGCTAGATTAATGATGCTTTGATTGAGCACAAGATATTAGTTAGCCATTCTCTTCCTCCATTCACCAGTCACAGGAAAGAAACATTATTATACAATCTGTAAATCCAATCAGAAGTTGCTAATGTGGCCTGAATTTTGAATAACAAATACTAGTATTGAACTTGCAGGCCGTTATTCATAACAATGCTTGTATGAATTATTTTGTATAATACATTTTGAGGAAGCCATAAAGCTTCATAAAACACAGAAGAGAAACAGAGTAATTTATTCATTACAAATAATGCAGTTGTTTTGAATACAGAATTACTATGTAATCTTAAAACAAGTTGAACCTCTCAGGCACATTACTTTGAGATACTGTGAGTTGTTTTGGAGAAATAGTGGTAGAATGCTGTAACAGTTTAAGTTAGTGAAGCCCCCCTGTTAACTGCAGAAATTATAAGGTTTCTTTCTAAAATATTTGTTATGCTGAAAGAAACTTTGAGACCTGAAAAGGTTACCTGTTTGAGCACCATCAATAGGATAAATGCCAATTTGGGTATCCTCTTTCTCTTTTTTAATTTTTCAATTATGAGAAACATTTGGATGTYGTTTTTTTCCCCATTTTTTTCCTGTATGAAACGTATAGGAAGAAGGAGAGGAAGTTCAGTGATGAGCACTTTTGAAAATGCCACCTTCCCCAAGGTAGAAATGCTGCTGCTGTGTGATTTTACAAGAAATTTTACTGCATTTGATGCCATCTGCAGTCCTGGACCATACCCAAACTGTAACTCAAACTGAAATGGAGTTTGTTGTTCTCGTACTGGGTCAAATACAAAACTGCCTTTAGCAGCCTGCTCTCAGGAGAGATTCTCTTAGAATGAAGTAGTCGGAGACTGAATTACTGCTCACCGTCTTAGGTGATGTTCCAAGGTCAAAGTTAGGAATGTAAGTGGAAAATGCAGTAATGAACTCTTAATTTGAAGTTGTTGGAGATGACAACTGTTATTTAGTTGGGACTTGCTTAGATGGAAAAATATACCCTGAAAATTATTTTAACTAGGTAGGTAGGTATAGGGCTCATCGTTTTCTGGATGARCCTTTTGCTTCAGACTGCAGACTGGAATCAAATTGAAAGTGTCGGAGTCCACCTCTAGCTGAGCAGGTCAAACAAGTCCTACGTAATCCAGCCTGATGCTCATTCTTCATGATCTACAAGATTATTATAAACTAATCTGTTAGTCATTGAAAAAGCAACTAATGTTATTTCTGGCCAGACCAGTCTCGCTTCCTGTAGAATAAAGGCTGTGTAGAGCAAAAATGAAATAGTCATACAATACATTATTGAAAATCTAGGACTTGTCTTTGGAGTGTACAAGAAAAATTTAAAATAGTAAACTACTGTTTTTCATACTGTGCTTGCTTCATTTGCACAGCAGCTGATAGTTTTTTGTGGCGTTGTAAGGATTCAGTGTAGAATTCAACTGTCTAAAACTTTACCTCATGTTTACACTATTTACTCCATAACAGCTAGCGTCAATGTTGTTTGGACTTGCCAGCACTGGGTAAAGGAAATAGAGTGTACAAATAAGGCTTAACTAGGCTTACTAATTGCACTAAGTACCTAAAATGTCTTTCAGAAAACTATTAAAAGAAGTCTACGTGATAGAAGATGTTAGAGAGATATTTATGTCAAAACAGTGTTGTAAAGCAGTTCAGTGAGAGAGCAGGTGTTTGAAAACAACTGCTTTCAGTAGGCAATGATTACCATGTATTTTTATTTGTGTCTTTCTATGTCATTGATGGCTGTTGATATAAAATGTACTCTCTCACAGTAAGTTCAAAGACAACCACCTACCACTAGTTTTGTGATATGCAACATTTACTGTTAATCCTCCCCTTTTCTTTGTAGTCATCTTCTGTAAGAAACTATATTTATTGGAATTTGTGCAGACCTTGATCCTCAACTGACTTCAATGAAGCCATCATGTACATCAAAATAAGCTTAACAGATTTCAATGCAACCCTCCTATACCCCAAACAGATCATTCTTATGCTCTAAGAATGAATTACTCTGCACTGTTAACTTTAAGAAAGTAATTCTAAGTAACCAAGATCCTGATAACAGTTTACTTCTAATGCTTCACAATGAAACTATAAAAGTCCTATCAGAGTAGAACATTTTGTGATTAATGGCAAGTACTCGTGGATTTCTGTCATGCTGCCTGGAAACTGCAATTTGTGCTCCTCAAACAGGTCTGCTGGGATGCCTTTAGCAACCTCGAGCTCTCGGGTGCCTCCACATCATGTATGACAGCAGCAGTTCAGCAGTGTGGAGGACCATGGAATATCAAGCATTTCCTGGCCACAGGGTAAGGTGTGGAGCCGAGCGTGGCACTTTCTATTTGAAATGCTGATTTGCATTTCTTTTAGATTCATCAAAGCAGTGTGGAAACATGTAAGAAAAAAAGGAGGGGCTTTATTTATTTTTGTTTTGCTCATTATGAGTGTAGAATTCATGATTCTGAAAGACGTCAAAGTTATAACATGACTACCCTGTATATCTGCAACACTGAACTTAGGCAGTGTGGCACACACAATGTTGTTTCAGCTTAAAACAGAAGTCATTTTTAGTGATGAAAATAGCTCACAGCATGGAAATCCTTTCAGGATTGAGACATTGAGACAGCTAGGAAGGTGGCAAAGTCTGACAATAGATTGGAATATTAGGTTCATACTTGATTAGCAGACATTAAAGTACCAATCCATTTCATAAAGGTTACTCACAGTTTTGGAACCAATTCAATAGAATTTAATATAGAACAATAGCTTTTCTGCAGATGCTTTGATCTACCTGATAGCGTTTTTTAGTGATTCACTCAAGCATTTTGAAACATTGGGAAAATACAGTTAGGTCACCTAATGACGGTAATTTTGCTTTTAGTGTAAAACCGTAGTGTGAAAAAGAGTAAGAAGGCATCTCTGAAAGACAATTTAATGTGATGTGGGATCTGGGACTCTGGAAATATGTTAATTAAGCTGACATTAAAATTGTGTGATGTCATTATGGGGCAGAGCTAGAGAACCTAAATAACCTGACCTGTGAGAAAAATGTTAAGAGTGCATCTTCCTGAAGCTTTGTCCAGCTTCCTGTGTTAATCAATGGGACCTCTGCATCATCATAGAACAAAACTGCAAATTCATAGACACATTTTGAGTAATCCTAATTTGAACTATTTTGGGATGAAGGTAAAATGCTGTTAGTTTGTTTAGGTTGTGAACAGTTCCTCCTCTCTTCCTCCTCTCTTCCTCCTCTCTTCCTCCTCTCTTCCTCCTCTCTTCCTCCTCTCTTCCTCCTCNTTCCTCCTCTCTTCCTCCTCTCTTCCTCCTCTCTTCCTCCTCTCTTCCTCCTCTCTTCCTCCTCTCTTCCTCCTCCTTTTTTCTTGATAACACAGAATTCCCTCAGTTGTACAAAATGAGCGCACGGTTGTTCTTGGTACTGCAGTGGGTGCCTGGGGGAGGTGGGCTGGCCTTCTCTAAGGTCCATGGAGGCCTGGACTGAAGGGCTGTCACTGGGGAATGGCCAAGTCTGTGTTTGCCACTGAGGCTGCTGCTCCCAGCTCTTATCAGTCAGTTCTTGAACCATTAAGACATACAGAGCATCATTTTAAAGGAACCTGAAATAGGGATGTGATCAACATGTGGAAAACCTAAGAGCTTCAAATGTCTTTGCATTGGTTATAAGCATGTTGAGAGTTTAAAAAAATATAGAAGCTCCACAGGTCTAAAATATTGCACTGCAATAGTAAGCATTCTAAAACCAACAACGAGTGTGTCTCTTTTTGCTCTAACAGTCTATCCTAAAATAGGTGTAAGTGTTCCAGCATGCAGAAGGTGAAGGATGGCATATAAACAATTGCTTGTTTACTTTTCCCACACTCAGGAACTACAGTAAATGCAGCCCAAAGAATCCACAGAAATACTTTCCAATCGGAGCAGCAGGAGTTGGGAAACAAAGCTGTGGATGTATCATCCTGTTTGCTTAAAATCAATGCGGTTTTCTCTCAAAATAGGTCAATACTATAATCAAATAGCAAGGTACTTAAGAAATCACAGCAAATAGAAAAAGCTGCTTTCAGAATCTGCTGAATAAGAGGTGGGGTTGATAGCCCCTGGGCTGTTGCACATTTATCCTTGTGGCTGCCCTCAGGAGCAGGCAAATGTTATTTTATTTGAAGGGCAGAGGATAAAGAGGATTGTCTGGTGGCACAAAAGGAACCAGTGTTGGAGCCAGGAGATCTCTGCAGTGCCTTGTTCTGTGGAAAGGTCACTAGACCATGTGTCTCTGTGTTTCTGTTTAAGCTTTGTCAGCTCTGCTTTTAGTACCTTTACAGACAGGTGTAGCGGTGTCACTTTCTACTATTTGTTGCTATTCTCTTTTGAAATAAAGGAGTATTTCAGAAGAAAGCCTCCAACTGGTTTCGTTCATAAACATAAAGGCAGTATATAATATTACTCCATCAGGCTTTTTGGGCAATGTAGGATCAGAGCTTTTTGACATAATCTTTGGCCTTTCTTATTGCCTGGGTTTGGTTCTTCAGTGCTCAGGAGCTTCAAGATCATTTAGTCTGTGGCTTGGGGAAGACCCCAGTTCTAGATCCCCTGCAGCTGCTTCGTCAGCCTGTCCTATCAGGTTCACCATCTCAGTGATACCGTGTTTATACAATGCACATGCCCTGCATGCACCTACAAGCCTGCTTTATCTCTACTCAGACTGCTGTGAAAGTAGATTTTGCTATTCCTCTGCTGCTGGAAGGACTTCCCTGACACTCAGGGAGATGTGATAACTACTCTATCTCATTCCGCCCCTGTGTTGTGGGATAGCCAGACCCAGGAATTGGGCTCTCAGTGCRTCACTTTGACGTGCTGGTTCCAAGTTCCTTTACACCTCATTTTTCTTTTGCAGTATCTCTGTTACCTGTGTGCGTTGTTACACTGCCTAATCCACTATTGATTTTTTTTCATTGTTTTTAATGCAGATTGGAGTTACTAGGTAATTCCAACTCCTTTAGCTGTGTTCCATGGCTGTGGCATATGCTGCTTTATAACCATACCCTTGTTTCTCTGAGTCCCTTGTTTAAAAGAAGGATCAGACAAAACATCCATGTTTTCTCAATTTATTCAGGATGCAAAAACTTCTTACCGTGTCATGCCCTAGACACTGTATGTGAATAGGAGTTGCACTGCAGATTTTGCTTCCTTTGTTTCAGTACAGAAAGCAAATCTCTCAGAATAAACAGATTTACAACATCTATGCTTTTCCCTTACATTTTTGTTTCTTTTCCTTTTTCCCAAGTAAGTGGAAATCTGAGCTTCAGGAAGAAGCAAGGTGAAAGTATTCTGCAGTGAAGAAGTTTTATGTGGCTCCAGGCCAGAGATGCTGAGTATTTGCTTGTCTCTGACTCGAAAACAGTACCTGGAGATGGCTGTTTGTTTATATGGAGTGTTTGGGTGTGAGGGGCAAAGCAGGCAGATTTACATTTACATTTCTCTACTGCTTTTTTCTCTAGCTCCCACACATGAGCAATAGCCCTGCGGGGAAGGGTGGGGGCAAGATGTGTATGTTGCTTCTTATTTCACCATAAACTTTGCTCTGACTACTAGGACTTCTCAGGGGAAGGCAAACCCTGCTTTACCATCATTGGGGGTAAAAATCACAGCTCTGCATAATCAATACCATGGTTAAGGTGCTTGGGGAGAGAGGCAAAATCATATACTCGGGCTGTGTCATTCCAGAGTGAACTAGGTGCAGGAGGACACATTGAAAAGTTCAGGAAACCTGTGTGAGAGGGCCAAACTGACACCCTGCAGTCTCCTAGCCCGAAGGTGAAGACGTTGTTTTGTATCACGGTGAAGTTGCTCAAGCTCTCACAGCCCAGGCACCAACTGCCAGGGACAGTTCCTGACCTGTGAAGCTTTCAGAGGAGGTGCGTGAGGCAGACGTGGGGAGGTAGGTGCAGCACCTCTCCATTTTATACGTGAGGTTTTTGAGTAACAGACTTACCAAAGGTTATGTGGGGAATCTGTGCAGAGCCAGGAATTTATTACTCCTTGCCCAAATCTCAGGCTGGTGCCAGATGCAGACAGGTAGTTTGCTGAGTGCTCCAGCCTGACTCCTGGAAAGTACTCTTGCATTCCCAGTGAAACCAGTGAGTTCCCCAGTTTAGAATACATTTATTTTTAAAGTGCACGGGCAGGGATTACATGTTTTGACAAACTCATGCCAGAGTGTTGAGTGCCTTGTGGATTCTTAGCCCCTGAAACATCATGCTCGTTAAACCTGCTGCCTAGCAGAATCCCTCAGCCCTCCTGGAGCTCCCACTCCTCCTGGAGTGCAAGATGCTTTTCTCAGACTAGCCTTGCCCTTTTTTTGTTTAAATCACTAGCAAACGTGAAGGTAGAGTTTACAGGGGGAAAACAATTCGGGGTGAATTGCACTCACAAAATAGACAAACTGCATTTGAAATGTAGCATCTTAAACCCAAATGTCCTTATCTCATTTTATCAGAACTAATTGGTTCAGCCTATGTGCAGCATAGGTTAAATTTTAAATGTTGCACTGATAACTCTAAGCTGACATCGGTATCTACACAGGACAACTGATGATGCGGTATCATAGTTGGCTTCAAGGACAGGACTTACCTTGGGCAGAGCGGAGTCCATTCTCACCAGAGTTTTATAATTCTTGATAAAATCTTTCTCAGTCTTACATATGTATGAAGTGCAGGTGGTGGACACTGAGCTTGGTACCACAACGCAGTGGAGCAGGAAGTAATCCCGTAGCGGGGATTCCCGGGGTATCCTCAAGGTCACAGTGAYGAGCAGGCAGCAACTTGAGTAAAAAGCAGGACACAAGAGAATGTCAGAAGGTCCTGTCACCCTGGCTCTCCTGGGATCTTGTTTGTAAGGCAAGGGGGGATAACAGCATGCTTCAACCCTCCTCCTTACAGTGAAATTGAATAAAGCATATTTTGTTGAGATTCCTAACAGAYAAACGCATTAGAGTCACCACTGGTTGGCCTAGCCCAGTAGAAGAGCATGTGGCTGCCCAAAGGGGCTTTCTCTCTTTCTTACCCTAGGTCATGCATTTCTGCCCTCTTGTGTCACAGCAGCAGCCTTGCTCTTTCATCTTCCTGAAAACTGTTTTGGTTTGGTTTGGTTTTTTTAATAGGGTTAGTTCTGAGGCAGGTAAGTAGGCTGGTTTGACCCCCTTAAAACTCCACTCCCAAACTGTGGGAGTGCTGAAGCCAACAAAAGGAAGGGGATGGTAGTTGTAGGGCAGGCCCACCTCTTTTGGCAGCAGCCTGGTTTTAGCTTTGAGTTAAAGTGATTGTGAAAGTGCATGCAAAGCAGTCTTTTCTGTTCGGGGTGAATGAAAGCCTTCCAGGTGTAAGCATGGGGAATTAATTACAGCATTTGCACAGCCCAGCTCTCCTGGAGTCTCACACATGGCTGGCTCACATGACGTCTCTCAGTATTAGACGTGGCATCACCAGCAGCTCTGGCAGCATCTGTTTCTTGAACCTTTCAGCCTCCTCCAGTGGCTGGAGTGGTGGTGAATTTCTGCAAGCGCAAGACAATCCACAGCATCAGCATCACTGTAGACCCATGGAAGCTTCTGAATTTATAGAAGTGTATGGATGAGTGCAGCTATCTGATCAAGAAGGTATTTTATAAGTCACAGGTGAAATTACCATCTTTTCTTCAAAAGATGTACTTGTAGAGGTTGTTGTGCCTGTTTTTTATAGACAGTATTATGAAGAGTGTCAATCATTCAAGTTGTCCTTTGCACTGCATCTCYGTTCTTTGCTTTGGAAGTGACTTCACAGCTGGCTAGCGCTCAAATTCTGTTAGCTTTAGACAGTAGATGCCTGGGGTTAAATTCGATGCTTTGGCCCTCCAAACCCAGCCTTGCAAGATGGGGGGTGGGAAGCGGGGATTTCCCCTTGATCTGTGCTGTTCCCTTTGGGTTCCAGAGCTTCCATCAGGGCAGGAAGGGGGAAGGGAGACCAAGGATATCTGAAAATCTTCAGTGTAAATAAGGCCAATTATACACACACCAATTACCTCAGTGTAAACAACCAATCACACTATAATGGGGAGAACCTTTTGAGCCTGAGGAGGGTGCTTTGAAGTGCCTCTGCTCAGAGATTGCCTATTAACGCAGAGAATTGCACCAGCAGCAGCTGTTGGCTCTGGTGAGTAGAGTTTGGTGGCAATGACAATGGAGCTGGGTGGATTGGGAGTTGGATGTGATATGACAATGTAGTAGTTAAAATTCCAACAGCGATGAGGCAGTAGCCAGTGGCAACTTGGCTGTAGGCTTGTCTGTATCAGCCAGCACATATTATTGATGGCGGTGTGAAGGAATTGGAATTTTTTGTTATATATATGTGTAGTCATTGTCTTTGTGTCCAGGAAACTGCTTGATCTGCACTGTACTGACCGGTCACTTTCCCAGTAAGTCTGAAGCCTCCTCTGGCTTTAGGTCTCTCTAAGCCCCAAGTGTCATTTTCTCCTTTGAAGCACTACACTGCTTGTTCAGAAGGCCTGATCCTGTGGTGGATGGAGCCCACTGAGATCCTTTCTAATTTTGTGAGCCACTGATCAGGCCCTATAGGGTGGAATTCAGTCTGTTTGCAGGTGAATGCTGCTACCTGCATAATCCCAAGGGCTGCAGCAGGTTCCTCAGCCCTGGTCTCCAGTCCGAGAAGAGGAATCAAACACAATGATTTCTTCACAGTCTCTTCTCCCCATGCCACAAGCCTGTTCCTCTCAGTTATGTTAAAGTTCTCTTAACATTCACTGCATACAGCCACTGTTCAGTCTGGGATCAACGTGCTGGTTTTGCCGTCCTATGCTCAGCAGAGCTACGTCATCTACCTCTAGACATGACACATCAGTGCAATAAGGTCGGACATTTCTCCTGTACGCGCAGAAGTGAATTCCAGTTTTTTAGCAGTACCTACRTGATTTCTCACATTTTCTGTGAAAGAATACAAGTAAGTCGTACCCAGGTTAACATAGATGTGTCTAACTCTCAGTGGGGAGAGGATTATGTCAATTTAGGCTAATAACTGCCAAATAATAGACATGCAGATACTCTTAAATTGGTTTAATTTATGTCTGCTGGTCCTGACAATTGGAAGGAAAGATAAATACACACAAAGCATTCAAAGTTTGGGGTGTTGTGGTGCTAATTGAGAAGTCACCAAAGGAAGCCTGCATGGTGTGTGGGAATCTTAGCGCATGAGATTAGTGGCTGATTAGTGGCTGGGCGCTGGAGTGCACTCCTCCCAGCTATCTCACACTGAGAACAGGCAGCTTGGCCCATGCAATCACTTCTTGCCCCTGATACCGGCAATGAAGCACCTATTGTGGGCAACAGACAGTGTGATGATGAGAAGATACAAATAGTGCCAGCGCTGTGGCATGCTCTCCTAACATGCACAGAAGCAGCGTCAGAGATACTGCTGTCTAGGTGGCTTGCTGTGTCCTGAGCCACAGCAAAGGTACAGGCATTTGAGAACTGAGCTCTTTTTTCTTTTTAACAGATGCACAAATCTTGTTGTTTTACTTTCTGCCTCTCTCATGCCATGTTTGCATCAGATGACAGAACACACTCTGGGGGCCCTGAGCTTTAAACCCTGCTTTAGACTCTGAAGTGAATGCGTACAGGTGGTGGCACCCCCTTCCTTGCATCGTGTTTTAGAATCATGACATTTAAAAAACAGAGGTTTCATTTATCTGTCAGTGTCCTGGTATTTCCCCCTCAAGCTTTTCCCTGGTGTACAAATGAAGTATAAGAGATTTAAATAATACACTGCTGTCGTATGAATCTAAGAGGTTGGCCTTTAGAAAAAGAGAGACATGCAAAATTGTAGGAATTGGTGTCACTGATGCATCACTGACACCACTGAACTAATCAGGGCTTTGTTTGATTAGGCACACGTCTATTTTTCTCAATTGTTTTGCATTCATTTGTAAGAATCCCTTATTTATTTCTTCATTTAAGAAGGTTGTTTTGTAACTCTTCAGAGTTACATGTTTTCTTCTTTTCTCCACATTTGCTTTTCCAAATCTGAAACAAGTGTAAGCACAGCTTTAAACTGTTGCACACCCTCTCGATTAAACTAACCAGTGTTAAACCTCACACTGGCATCCAGTAGCAATACCAGGATGGTTCACTTCTGAACATTACCGAAGCTAGAAAACTTTCTTTCCATGTCACCAGCTCTCTGAGTAACGCAGTTTTGCTCAAGCTGGAGTCAGAAGTGGGATAACGAAAGAAGCCCATGGTCACAGGCAGTGGCCTGGGACTGTGTGAGCTGGTGGTTGTAGAGTCAGCTTTTCTGGCAATCAGTGCATGGGCACTTCTAGCCCAGTTTCCTTAACCCTCCAGTCAATCAACCCTCTGGACAACTAACCCTCTTCTCCAGCTGTTGAGAAAAAGCCAAATCATCCATGATCTGCCCAGTAAGAGCTAATTACAAAGAGGACATCCTTCATATAGTAGCCATGTTGTTGTAAAAGTGATGCTGTGGAGAGAGGTAAGGTTTGCCAGCAGAGCTAGTATCTTGTTTGATCACACACGTAGTTGGGAAAAGTTAACAGACTTTCAGACATAGAAGTTCTTCTACAGGTCTGAAAGAGAAAACTCGAACTTTGAGCTATTCTGGCACATTCTCAAAAATCCTGTAGAGAGAACAGACACGACAGCCCCAGACTAGTCAGCTCTGCCATGGATAAAGCCAGCTTGCAGGGCAGCCCCCAGAGCCCAGGTGCTCCAGGAATCCTAATAGCCTATGTGGAGCAACAAATTCCTGAAACCTTGCTCTTCGTTCAGTAAATGTTTGTCAAAACAGGAATGAGAGATACAGGGAAAATCAGCATTTTCTGGCCAAATTATTTCCAACTGGTTCTAGGTGGGTATTAGTAATGCAGCTCTCAGTTTTCACATGATGGTTTTTAAATGGACACCCTCTTATTAGTCATCTTTTAAGATATTTTCCCTTTTATCTTAAGCAAAATACCTGTGGGTACCATTACTGATGGTTTCAGATACTACTGGACAGTAACATTAAGATACTTGGTGGAAGCTGGTCAGTGAGGCGACTGACGCAGCATGGGAATTCGGTGACAGTGCTACAAGCTGAAAGACACTCCATGCTGGAGCCTGGCTAGGAGCAAATAAGACATCTGTTTAATCTCACTGTGAGGTGGAAAGGGGGAAGAATCCCAAATCAAGTATATTCAGCTGAATGGAGCTTGTGAAGGGACCGCTGTTTGCTTGAACAGCTTTTGAGAGGAATCTTAAGAGGACTCTCTGGCCTGGTGGGCAGGTTGCCTCTGCCAAGATGCAGCCTCCTCTTGGGAGCCACAAGAGAAAACATTTGGCCTTCCTCCTGGCCAAATCGAAACAGCCCCTTCTCCTTCCCTTCTGTTCCCTGCCGAGCTTGGGGTATCTCCTGCCGCCAGGCAGGGGGCAGTGGGGCCAACACCAACAGCTTCTTCACAGCATCCATTTAAAGTCAAGGCTTGATAATGGTTGTTGGTCCATGGGCTCCTCTTCACTTGGGGGAATGGCCCTGTCACAAGGGCATCTCAGATAATGCAGGTGGGTGTCAGCAGGGCGCAAACAGTCCAGCCATCTCCCCAGTGTGCAGAGGAGGCTCTGGGAGAAGGAGTCATCCACTTAATGATCTCTGGATGCTGTGTCTGATCAGTTCCTGTATTGCTGAGGAATTTTGTGGGGTTCCGGAAGGCTGTGTGCAAGGGGAGAAGACAGGAGAAGGAGTACTCTTCTTCTGTACTTGTTCCTCCTATAAAGAAGCTCAGCCAATTGTCCCACCACCTACCACTTGTACTTCTCAACAGGCTGGGAGACAGGCAGGTCTGGAAAGGCCTGGCAACCTGCTGGAGAAAGTTATTTCTTTCTTCCCTTTGCAGGACATCCTTTCTCTTTTAATGTTTTCTGCACAGTAAAGAGAAGAAAAAGGGTGAAGGAGCTAAAGAGGAGTTGCAGAGGAGTTTCCAATTCCTGTAGGAATCTATGCATGGCACACTGGGCCTGCAGGAGCCCAAAGCTGTGCTCAGCTCCATGAAACTGGTAGCTCAGCTGTAAATCTCAGGATTTCTTCTGGTTTCTGAGCCAAACCCTCAGCATTTAGAGAAGGTATTGGACTGAGCTGAAGTTCTGCAAGCATATCTGATCTCATGTCAGCTAAATCCCCTAAAAATCAGCTTAAAGCACTAGCCTATTCCAAAGAAAAGCACCAAACCTCAGTCTGGAGCTTCTGTTAAGTTAAAAACAGAAATGCTTCTTCAAATAAAGTATAAAATTTAAATGCTTCTTCAAATAAAGTATAAAAGCCAGTTTGCTTTGCAAATGGTCTCTCTAATAACTGCTTTCTCCAGGTGACTTCCAAAATAAAACTCGCCTATTACAAAATAAAAAAAAAAATCACCTATTAAAAAATTTAAAAATAATCTATTCCAAAATAAAATTCAATGTCTAAGATGACATCTGGTAGATCTACAGAAGTCTGGTTTAACTGCGGTAAAGCTAAGGTGAGAGACAGGTCAAAATCAAGCTTACCATGGAGGCTATCTGCAACCTTTGTGGAGAAAGATTACCATCTTGCTGGGGAGATCATGTTTCTGTTATTAACAATACTGATCTGGTTTATACCGTTTACACTCCCCTCTTTCTTAGGCTATCATCTCTGACAGCTGGGAGACTCAACACGACACCTAGGGTGAAGCTATGATGAGACTGAATCATGTTATTGAATCAGAAGTGTCATCAGACCATATCACATGCTGTGAGAATGTGTAGGTACCACAGTCCTTGTCCCAAAGCACTTACGGTCCAAGCCAGAGAGCTTGTAAGGAGGAGGGTCATAGTAAAGTAGGGACATCTGTGCTATTTTGAATGTTGTGATTTATAGCTGTATTTTTTTCAATAAAGCCCATTTTTTATTTTATTGCCTTTTGATGTAGAAGTATATGAAAACTTACAGATGTTACAGTAAGAGCAGGCTGCCTTTCCGTGTATGCTGCTGTTGGGGAATGTCTTTTCTGTGCAATTAGCCAGGATGATTGAGCTTTACGATGGAGCAGTTTGGTCTCAGCCATTTTCCCTTGCTGGCCTGTTCAGAAAGCGCTAAGGAGGGCAAAGCCATCCGTCTTTACAGCCTCGCCGGGCAACAGTAACAGGCTGCTGCCCATGGCTGTGTGCAGAGACCCTCCTGCTCCACAGGAGCTGATCCTGTTACGCTCGGCGGAGCAAGTCTGAACGGGGTGAAACGAAGAGGAAATGCCAGTTCCAGCCCTCCCAGATGGCTCCGGGCTACTTTGTACACTAACTTTTTCAGCCTCAGGACGTTTTGCATATTAATTCCTCACCATCCACAAACTGCTTTTGGATCAGYGCTGCACTGCCGAGATCTTGGAAAGCCACCCGACTCGTGTGATTTGGGAGACGTGAGCTACGCCGTGTTTATTGGGCTGCCTGCTCTGCTCTCCTGTTTTGGTAATCCTCTGCTTTCCTGCAGGTATTAACACGTACAAGAAAGCTTCGTCACAACAAACAATAGCCAAACATGCCACTTTTTTTCCGTCCGTCAAAGATACCATCATACTTTTAAATCAGTCCCAGCGAAAATCATCAGTGGGGCTGCAGAAAGGTCAAAGGTTTGCTGGTTTAGGATTTCGTGGGAATACACACTTGTTTGGACTTGGCCCAAGAGCTTCGTTTACCTGTTTGACAGGTAACAATTAGCGAGTAATAGCTCTGCCGGCTGGAATGTGGCTGCGAGGGCCAGCGGGCGCTGGGTTACCTGGTGGGCAGGTGTGGGTGCAGCGCCCAGATAGGTATGTGCATGCACAGCATTCCTGGGAATCAGTTTTCCCTTAAAGATGCAGCGATGACTGCAGGGCACAAAAGGGCTGGGCTTAGACCAGGCTCCAAGATGTTGAGCTGTTTGCAAGATAAAGAAGTAAAGTAAATAGTGGAAGAGAAGAGGAGCTGAGGAAAGGGCTGTGAGAAGCAGCTGCCCCTTTTTTTCCTTGCCCGGAGAGAGGAGAATTTTGATTCTTCCCTGAGAATCTCAATAATAGAGAATTCAGTGCTATTACAGTGTCATGGAAGATAAAAAAGAAGGGAAGAGCTGAGATAGGGTAGAGCTGATTTGAGGAGAAGTGCATGTCTGTCTAAAAGTTATGYGGATGGGTGGCCAGCATGGCTCAAGAACTATCTGCAAGGATTTTGTGTGCAYTGTTCCCCAGCAGCAGCCCAGCACAGGTGCAGCAGCATATAGCAAAGCCGAGAAGCTCACTTTGCACGGTGTAAATGTGAAGTGGGGAAATGCTATATCAATTGGTTTAGAAACGGTTAAACAGCTTATGTGCAGTTACCCTCAACTCTGCCATTAGTAAGAATCCAAGCSTCATGAGTTTATCGAATAAAACCACTTTATCTGTGGCAAACAGCCCCATTTCCAGCTCCTGCAGCAGTCGGGGAAGATTCCTGCATCAGCCCCTCCCGATGTCAAGTCCCTAGAGGGAATCTGGTATAAATTATGTAGACAGTCAGGGACTTTGCAGGTGTTTTTAAGATGTTTGATTTTTTTTTTTTTTTTACCACAGCAGGCGACCCTTCTCTTTTAGGAACAGAAAGGTTTGCTCATTCTTTTCATATTTTATTCCCATTTGAACAGGCTTCTATGTTTGTGTATTTCCACTTACTTGTTTCATACTTGACAATTGAGCTATTGTGTGACTTTGGAGAAGCCACATCCTCTTTCCTGGTCTCTGTATTTTCACCTGCAGAGTTGGAGTACCGAGTCCCATGTTATTAACCATGAGAGACATGGAAGATAAGTACTGCTAGTTATATACATGTATGCTATTATAGATATATATTTATTTATATCACACAGTAATTCTTTTGAACCTAATTTCACTAAGATGACAAAGTATTTTGTATTTTTAATAAAAATAATGTCTTTTTTACTTATAAATGCTTCCCTGGCTGAAAGGACTTTATCCTTGGTGTACTACTTGATGTCATTTGAGAAAGGAGAAATCCAAGTATAATTAGAGACCATTTTCCTTGATCTTAAAGGACCCAGCATCACTTCGAGTCATTAAGCATTATTTGTACACTGTTATTTAGTATGACCTTCATTAAGAGGGAGTCTCTTTGCTCAACAGTGTATGGGCCAATAAATGGTCATTAAGCCTGACTACTAGCTGACACAATAGCGAGGTTTGTATTTATTCTCACAAACTCCTCACGAGCTACAAGCAAGCACTACAGAAGCACAGAATCATCTCTGCACCATGGACCAAACCAAAGCGAAAGTATAACCCTTTCTCAGAAAGTGCTGAGAAATATGTGACAAGCCCCTTCCCCCAGCCCACAACCACTGTGTAAGAAGATGCAATTACCTGTCATGGGTTGGACAAGAGGTGCACTGCGCACCTCCAAGAGCCCCCACTCCAGGCACTTTGGGAAGAAGTGAGCAGCACTCTTCCCCTTCCAAGCATCCTCCACTCTGCATCTCAGACTTCCTCAGCTGGAGCTTGGATCTACGTCTCTGCATTTCACACATCTGAGCCAACACTTCGTTTCATGAAGCTGTCAGACCACTGTTTGAACCCCTGTATACTTTTGACCTCCGTAATGTTATGCAGCCATAAGCCCCACAGGTTATGAGGTACTTCAAATACCTCCGCCTTGGGCATGGAGGACAGGAACTGCATGCAGTGTTCAAGACCTGGGGCACTTTAGATTTGCCCAGTGTGTAACAATGCTTTCTGTTCCTTACATTCTTGATGTTGCTTTGGCCCTGCTGAGCATGGGAGCAACCTTAGCATGCCGAGCAACGCTTTCATCACACTTCATTGTCATGATCATGCTGCATAGTCATGCTGCACGATAAGTATGAATGCCTCAGAGTGAAGTGAAGAACTCTCCTCCCTCTTGCAGCTTTCTGCCCACCTGTAGGTTTTGTGTCCCTGTGTGGGCTTGATCACCCTGTCACTTGGAGTGAGTGGAAAGAGTTCCCCTTATTTCAGCAAGACTGGAAGTCCTGGGAGCATCTTCTGTTAATGTCAAGGGGAGCTGCATGAAGAAGCTGAGCTGTGGTTAGAGCTGAGTGATGTGCTCTTCTGGTCCTTGGGAACAGGAAATTTCATGCTCGCAGGGACACCAGACTCATTAAGTCAGAAGAGAAATGAAGTGCAGTACCAGTGGCAGCCTTGTGAGAGAGTTTTGCCTCACTGTTCACTTTATTAAATGCTTTTCGTGAACACAAGGAATTCAGTTTGGTGACTGCTGCTTTCCACTATATCAGCACTTTAGCCAGAACAGTTGTAAACATTTAAAGAGTGGCATCAATTAAAGGTGACTCAGGAACGAATGTGATATGAAGAACTTGGAAAGACTGGAAGAATAGCTATTGTACCAAATGCTTTTCTAAATGGACACCTGAAGGGATGAAGCTACAGAGAGGATGGTTTGGGAGGCAGCCTTCCCACTTCAGCAGTGTAGTCATGGTGATTAAACATACCCTTTGGAAGCACACACTGTTTTGAAGGGGCTTCCAGCCATCACTGGATGAAGCTTACAATGAATGACCCATTGCATGTTAAGAGGCAGGATGACTCCACCTGCTATTCGGGTTCCGTACAAAAGGCTGACAGTACTTCAGGCTGAACATGGGGACTCTGGAGAGCATGACAAGGGCTCTGTTGTTCACTGGTAACTACCAATAAAGAGTCAACAAGATAAAGTGGCATCTGAAGTAGTCTTTTGCCCCAGCAAAGGATATTCCAGGACAGCAACATAGGAAAAGGGCCAACTCAAAGGAATTCACCACCACAGGTTATTCCCAGGCAGCACCACACTGCGTAAGGAGGAACTGAAACACGTGGCCTTATTCTCTGTGAAGTGTTTGTGGAGTTTTTATCACCATAGTACCAAGTCACCAAATACAGAAAGGTCCCTCCCATGATTCATAACTGAACCCACAGTGGCCGTTGCTGTTTCTCGCAGTCCTTCTCACTCTACCCAGTGTGTAATAACTGAATGGAGCAATGCTGGACACTTACAGGGCTCTCCATCCTCCCAGCACGTTGCAAACAGATTACTACACTCAGCAGCTCTTTATGAGCTTTTCTGGGCAGGTGAAAAGAGCAGATAGATAGTTCTGTGGATTATTTCATACAACCATAGGTCTGACTGGTGTCACCTGCTATTACCAGGATAAGGATTCATGAAACAATGCATTGTGAGACCTTGGGTTCAGCTGTCCCTCACCAGACTTGATGTATTTGGGAAGAAGTTTTCTGAAATAGTTATCAGCTTGAGGTTGATAACCTAGCATTAAGAAATTTTTAGCCAAAATGGTTCTGCTGCGTGTGACCATAAGGATAAAGAAAAATACACTATTTTGTCCAATTTTGTTGTTTTCATATTTATTAACCATTTATCCATTTATCCATTTAACCATTAACCATTTATCCATTTCCATGCTTCAGAGAAAGATGCTGAAAGTTAGCATGGCATCAGGAGAGGCAGAAGGAAAAAAAAAATACTGCTTCAGGAGTCTGCTTTGAAAATCCCTTTGAAATTCACATTTGCTCAGCAGTCGCGTTGCTAATGTCAGCAGCTGAATRTATCTGGATTTCCAGCCACACCAAGCACGCACCAGGCTACGTGTGGCTTAGGAGCAGATACCTCTGCTTCTCCAGAGCTCTCCTGCTAGGACGACCACCCTGGAGGCAGAAGCCCCCTGTGAAGACAAACTGTCCTGCAAGGGAAACTTTCTGGAGCTGAGGCAGAGGAGTGGGAAGACAGGGGCTGGAGGCTGGGAAGGTGGGCAGACAGGCTGTGACTGGGAACCAGAGCGTGGGGAGCACTGGACTGCTTGGATGAGACTGGAGCAAGGGGAGGGGACCTCCAGGCACAGCAGTAACAGCAGGGCAGACTGAAGACGGACATGGGGGCATGGGAAGGACTAGGACTGTTTGAATGAGAGAGAAGGACTGAGAACTAACAGAGGTAGAGGGAAAAGCGGTGGGGCTGGTCTGTGAGGAACAAGGGCTACTGATGGCTGAGTGCTGTGGTGGGGACCCAGTCTGGACAAGACCAATGACTGTGGGTGGTCTCTTGGCTCARCCACCACGTTTGCTGCCTTCCCCTGGTGCTGGATTACCCAGAGGTCTCAACATTACTGACACTAATTACATACCAGGAGCTGTGTCACTGCAGGAAAGTCACTTCCCAGATGCAAGCTGGACCACAGACGGATGCCGTTTTGAATGGTAGAGTCACAGAATCATAGAACAGCCCAGGTTGGAAGGTACCTTGAAAGATCATCCTTTCACAGGAAATGGAGCCTAGATGAGATTATCTAGCACCCTGTCCAGTCGCATATTGAAAACCTCTAGTGATGGGGACTCTACCACGTCCCTGGGGAGGTTGTAGAACTAGACGCTTTGGGTGGGACAAAAAGAAACTGGAGAATTGGAGTGACAGTAAGTGGATGTCTTAGTGCTGTATTGGTAAAGATGTGGGAGGTCGTCAGTTGGAGCAGGCAGATGAGCAGAGAGGCCAGCTAGCTTTCCTTGCCAAGAGTACGGCAATGAGCAAACCACTGCTGTACTGCTGCAGGAAGGCAACTCCAGCCAGCGAAAGCAATGCTGAGGCCATTGCGGAAGGGAGTGGTGAGACCCCACAGGCATGACCTGCCTCGTTCTGCCCTAAGAGGGGTGTCCCAGACTTGTTCAGCACAGAAAGCAAAGGCTGCAAGGAGGTACTAATACCTCAAGGAAGTAACTACCAGGAAACAAACAATTTAAATTGAAGGGCAGTGTTGGCACAAGGACAATAGGGTGCAAATGGACTTTAACGTATTTCAGGTGGTAAAGAAAGGGTGGCATTTAACCAGGTAAGAAGTGAGTTACTGGAAGAGATCCCCCAGGAGGAGCAGTGGGAACAAGGGCCCCGTGTGCTCGGGGATGCAGTTTGGTTGGGAGACCCTGCCAGGACTACCCAGAGCTAGGGCTCAGTGGGACACATGAGCCCTTCCAGACCACTTGCTTAAGCAACTTCCATTTTGGCATCTCCTAACATTTGAGTTGTCACTGCTCTTCCAGGGCACTCGGGGAGTGTCATACTGGGTCTTCTGCAGCTTTAGCTATTTCATTTCAGTGAATAAGGTGGCTCTTTTATAGGCCTAACTATGTACTGGTAGTAGAAAAAGAGAAACAGAAAAAGGAAACTATCTGTATTTAACAAAGCTGATCTGCTGCCACCAGGGATTAAGTCCTGACACAAAGAACTTGACTTACCCAAGACTGGTTGAGACAAAGCAAACAGTGCACTGTTTGGCTGCAGCCCAGCTAGTGATGGCAAGCCTTTGTGGAAAATAAACTGCAGCCATCACAGCTCAGGGGATTCTTTCCCTGCCAGGGATAACAAAAGTTATAAGGGATGAGAAGAAGCATCCCTTGGATAGTCACTGTAGTATAGTCTCTTCTTCAGGCTGGGGAAAGATCAACATGAAGGAGTAATGCCTTCCTAAGGAATATTTTATGATGGAAGAATTTAGATTGTAAAGGATTTGTTACTTTGAGTGACACACATAGTTTATTAAATCTTTTCAAATCTGTGAAATAAAGAGCAAACACGAGTCCCCACACCCAAGCAAACACACAGATAGGTTCTTATGCAACTCCACCCCCTGTGGCTGCTTTTTGCCAACTTCCGCAATGACTTAATTTAAACAAAATCCCAGGACAGACGCACTCTAGAACGCTTCAGCGTAACCTCAGCCCGAGCTTCCTTTTAAAGTGGCAGGTCCCTGGGTTTTCCTTCAAAGGCATGCATGCTTGTTAGCATCCCACATTGTCAAAGGGAAGCTAATGAGACCCATCTTATTTTGAGATTTGTGTAGGTCATGATAATTGCTGTAGTGCTTGGGACTGCTGTTGATGTTTCTTTCTTTGTAAGATTAAGGGGAAAGTATTGGGGATTAGCACTGTCACCATACTCACTTCTTCCCTCCTYGCCCCACTGCAAGCCTTACAGAAAGAGCACAGACAAACACAACCTTTGCATTGCACAAAAGTAATATTCAATCCAATATTTTGTAAGTAGATAGGTAACTGAGAATTTTTATTATATCATTGTTAAACATAGTAATAATGCTTTCATAAATTTTCCTTCTATAAGCAGTGTATGAGACACTGTATGAGAGTTTAAACCTGGATCACAAATATCATAGATTAATACCTGTACCTTCCAAATCATCAAAATGGAAAGGCGAGTTCACAAGTATTTCCAGTTSTGATAACTGCCACCCTATGCTTTGCTTTTCCTTCCTGTCACCTCTCTGGGGTCTTCCAAGCCTTCTTCACTGTGGCTTCTCTAGTAGCTGTCGTGACACTTCCTACTCAACAAGTGCAGGAGTCCATGGGAGTCTTTCAGTATTTATCAGCAAGATTTGGAGTCCTGCCTCCAAGAATGGGGGGGAGACTGCTCTTGGTTCAGGCCCATGCCAGCATGACCTCGCTGGCAAACGGTGCTGGATGGAAGCCATGGGAGAAATGCTTCCTCCCGTTAGGAGACTTGGTGGTTCTCATAAACCAACAGGTAACATCATTTTCCTCCCTTTACTTCAGCTTTTGACTTTTATAAAGAGAGGACAATTACAATCATTTACTACATAAAAAGACATACAGGAAAGTTTAATACAGTGCTGTCTTTGAATGCAAATACCAGATGTTGAGGAGTCTCAACTGTATAGATTTTTTAATGAAAAGACTCCCTTTGTCCTTGTCACAAAGGAAAAATAAATTATATATGCATTTTTAAAAGATCTCACCACTTCATTCTTGGAATATGACATTAAAATGCAACCTGAAATTATGTTTCAAATATTAAGCTAAAAATATTAACCTAAAAAGACATAAAGGTGGAGCTGACCCAAGAACTAGGGGTGTGAGTTTGGCCTATTCTTAGGCTACTGAAGTAGTGATCACTAAAGAAACTGAGCACAATTAAGCTTGGGCTGGCAGCGAGAGAGCTAYGTGACCCTGTCCAGGAATATGGCTGTCTCTGTCCCATCCTGTCCCATCCCACCCCATCCCATCCTTAATGCTGGGAGAGGAGCAATAGAGCAGCCTGGCCTGCAGGAAGGCTCTTGGGACATTAAGGTGGATTTTTTTTGTGAACCATTAGTAGCGTAACAGTGTTTCTGTCCAGAAGGGGGGGTGAACTTCTTAGTGCTTTGCTGTTGGAGCCAGCAGTAAAAAATAATCACCAAGTGCTTTGGGTAATATTCAGGGCTTCTGTCAACACTACCCATATTACCAGAGTACTTACCATAGAGGCAAACCTTGGGAAATCACGTCAAGTGTTTAGCAACCAGTGATCTCATAGTTTTTCTTATTTGAGCAGCGCAGGATGAAAGCCTCCTATGAAGCCTGAGCAGACAGCTGACATGTCCCAGCCTGTTTCCTTCAGTGGCTAAAAGAAGTCATGGCAGACATTTAAATAAAATCTCCCTCCGTATGTGCAATTATCTCTGAAACTACAGCGGGGGATGGTTGCCTCTATGGGCAGCCTTCACAGGTAGGAGTGGTATTTGAGGTCCTATGAAGCACTTTGGGTTTGGGAAGTAGTTTAATCTGGTCTTGGAATATCTCATTGAACTCACTTGAATGAGAACACTTGCCCAGGACATCTAACTTCTGAGGACAAGTGGTTTTGCACAGGTTAGCCCATGCAGGAGATAGCAAACACTTTGAGGAGGAAAATCCAACTGTGTTTCTTTACAGAGCCTTGTTCTCCAAGCCCTTCTAAGCCTCCTTCTCTGTCACCCACCAAGCCCCAATGTCTATGCCAAGGCAGGGATTGCAAAGGACAGTTATGTGAYGAGAGTTATTAGGAAATACACCAGGAGCATGTGATGTCACCAGACACCCCACAAAACACGCAATACAGGATTATCAGGTTCAATATCCACTCCAAAGCCAATGATAATGCGATGCTGGTGAACATCTCCATTGTCCACTCCTGCCCTTTCTCAGATGCTGCTGTGTAAATCTAGCCTTAGGACCTATGAACTAGAGAACATACTAACCCATTTCAGTTCCATTTATCCCTAATATCTTGTGGTCCTTACAAGTGCTCTCTGTGAAAGGCTGAATGAAGCAGGGAGTCAAAAGGAAATTTACCTTTCTACCCCTGAGAAATGTCCTGCTAAGAACTGAAATAAGCTAAGAAGGTCACCTCCAGAATATTTTTTTTCCCCAAATTCACAGACTGGATTTTTTTTTTAAAGGAATATTTTTATTTCAGTTGGAGAAATTTCCCATTAGATTTTACTTCATGTTCTAGTGATTCAAAAATCCTTAGTGAAATGTCAAATATTTTCAGACAGGTTTTGTAAATAATCTGGAACTAAATCTTTTCAACCCTTCTTTCTCTTTCTCCAGGAGCATAGCCAGAATGCTGGGATACCCTGGAAGAAAGGACTGTGGTGCCATAAGTTACAACTTTATGATGGTGTAAAAATAAAAAAAGCCCCAAACAATTAATGTTATACCTGACACTTATTTATGAGTGCACAAAAGCAATCTGAAAGCTGTTAAGCTCATTTAACCTCACCCTGTGAAAGACATGGGTACTAGTCACTTTTATTATCAGCAGTGCAGCGACCAAGTATTTTAGAGCTTGTTAAATAAGTTGGGTCAGATCCACAGATAGTGTAAATCAAACTTCTGTAGTTACTCCAACATATCTGTGGTCAGAGAGGGCTCTCTGGAGCAATTGCACAACCGGTGCTACCCCGGGGAGCTCTTACATCAGGTGCAGCCTCCATGAGCTGCAGACACGCCAGTTTCCTGCCGCCAATACAGCGGTTCCCTGCCCCACGTCCCCTGTGGAGGTGCTGGAAGAAGGGGCCGAGCTGTCGTGATCCCCATCGTCTGGCCAGGCTGGCATTTCAGCCCTGCCTGGGGMTGGTCCCCAGCCCCACCTTGCTCTCCTGAAGCCTCTGCAGGAGCCCTTTGGTCCAACCTCATCCATTCCTGTCCCCTTGCAGCTGTAGTACTATGTTTGTGATCACAAAAATGGCATCTCTGAATAGATTTCGCCAACAGTGGAGAAATGATCATTTTTAGGGGAACGAAAGGGTAGAGACCAATGGCTGGAACATGTTTCTCCCCACTGGGAAGGGGAGGAGGAGCTGGCTGCTGGCAGCAGGTTGTGTTAGCACAACACTTCAGGATGACTAAATCGCTCAAGGTAAAAGGGTGGTGAAATTTGATTTGAGTTGCTGTCAACTGAGAAAATGCACTTATCACAGACTTCTCCCACAGTCATGGAAAGAGCCTGCATATGAGCTACCAGCAGCACCTGGTACAGCTGCCGCTCTGTCCAGCTCCTGACCTCCATGAGATGGGAGTGACGAGGATGTGATGCTCCAGCCACCTTCTCCCCCGGCTGAGTTCGAGCCAGAGGCAGCCGGACGCAGTCTGCAGCTGGGTCCTTATCTCCCGTGGAGCAGTGCAAGTCATAAAAGCCACCTCATGAGATGTTATAAAAAGCAGCTCTYGGCTCTTTCCCACAACTTCCAAGTTTTTATTCTCTCTTTGTGGGTAGCTCTGCCAATATCACCCTCATCCTTGAAGGGCTTTTGCCCATCAGCAGCTCCCAGCCCAGCTGAGCTCTCCTAGAGATGCCACAGGGAGCGTTTGGTGTTGAAGTGGGACTCACTCACCAGCATGCTAATGGGGAGGCCACTTCTTGCAGTCGAGAGAAGAGCCAGAGGGTCTGCCTCTGCAAATCTGTAAATCCCCCATGACTGCAACTTCAGCCTGCAGCAAACTGAGCAGACTTGTTTTCAGTTTTCTCTTGAACAGCAACGTCACAGGTGAGAGCTTTTGCTCTGCCGGTGCCATCTAGTCATAAATTCAAATCAGTTTGACTCTGCATCTTCCCTCATGGATTTTATCTCTCAGGTCACTCTTTCCCAGCAGTTGAGCGATGAGCAGTTGCATGTCTAAACTTGCAGTCATCYTTCTGCGGCCAGTTATCAGACATGATACGTCAAGCAGCTGCATCTGATTAAAGAGGACTGTGTACACATGCCTCCTTTTTAGCTGCAGTATTCTTCAGTCATGCCGAATGTGTGAACTCATGAATGATGCTCATGTGAATAATCACCTAGAACAACTAGATGTTTTTTCCAGCTGGCTCACCCAGATCTGCCTCTGCCTTTGCTCCAGAAGCCTCATTTCCCCTTGTTCCCAGTGTAAGCTCTGTCACTTAGCTTTGCCTGTATTTTAGGTGCATGCTGCAAGTGTCACTGCTTTCTTCAGTGCTTCTGTACAAGGCTGCTGAGAAATGCCACTGGCATTTAACTCAGATTTTTCAGTCCTGAAGTGACTTTCAAATGTCCTTTTTTCCTTGCTTTCACACACTTCTACCTGGTATTGATGGTCTGGAGCATGCTGAGTTTCTGGGTTTGAAATGCACTAACACACTTCTGGCCTTTGCTCCCCATCCATTTGTCTGGGGCGCTGGAGGCTCCTTCACCCACCAGCCTCTTCCACGTCTGTGTCTGATTTTCAAATAATGCATTAGTTGTTAGTGGTATCCTGGGAGGGCTGGCATTTGTTTGCAAAGCTCCTCTTGGCAAGGGGACAGGGAGCTTGCAGTTGCTGCCAAATATCATGGGCCTCCCAACAATAAAAATATGTTACTTTTTTCACCTCTGGACTCTGATGGAGGTGAGGAGGATGACTTTGGCTGCAGCACGTTACATGAACTGGATGAGCGTCAGCTACCCAGCTGCTGTGGGGTGCATCCCCACCCCTTCTCCTGTGAGCGCAGTCTGATAGGCCACGGGACTGTGGCATGTTTTGTGTCAAATTAATCACTGGTATACRCATATAGAGATGCACAAAGCCTGCCAGGATTTTAAGTCTTCAGACATATTTTCGGCACCGGGAAGCAAGGTGAGATCTCACATCCCACTACTGAAACTGCTTCTAGTGAGCAAAGCGTGAGACCTCCACGGGTTCCTGTAATGTCACAGGCGGCAGGGCGATCTCCGGGTGAAAGCTGGCAGCAGGCAGCTGCTGCTGGCCCCTCTCTCCGGGCATGCCCTGCACAACGCAGCAGGCAGCCCTTGCTCAGAGCCACAGAGTGTGTGCTTTCCTAGGAAGCACCTCAGCCGCACATAGTGTGTCAGGGCTTCTCTGGAAATATTTTTGCATTGCTTCATGCCCCAAATAATTGCTTAAGCCCCCCTCCCTCCACCGCTCACATGCATTTTAACTCCTGCCCCATCCCACTTGCCAATTTTCCTCAGGCCTCGTTATGCAAAGCGGGATTTCGCGTGCTGCAGCACAGCGCTTGCTCCCTCCTGCCCCCCAGGAGACCTCTCCCCTTCCCCAGCTCCCCCCACAAGCGGTGGCGGTGGTGTTCGGGCCACCATGCCCCTGATGGAGCAGCTGACCCCGCAGCCGCACAGAGAGGCATGCACACATGGCAGCCCTCTCTCTTTCTCTCCTGCTCGCTTCTGGCAGCGCTCGCTCTCCTTGTTTTTCCTCCCAATCTTTTGCACCAAAGGGCTTAATTTTGGCACAATACCTCAGAGGACAGACAGCCACGGCTGGGGTTTGTGACGTGGAGGAGGCATGGATGGGTGTCCCTCTGGACCCCACAGCTGCTGGCATGCTGAAGAGAGCCAGGGTAAGGACTCAGCCTCCGGCCACATAGTTTCAATAGGGTATTATTTCATACTGCACACTCCCTGGCATGGATCTGTCCTGGGCCACGTAGCACTCTCCCTGCCAGAGCCCAGACCCGTGCGGGGGAGAGCGGGATGGATGAGGCCACCCTTTTTTGGGGACGGGAGGGAACCCCACCATATGGACAGGAGCTGTGCTGAACCACCCGTCCTGAAGCCAGAAAGCAGACCCAGGCCTATTTTATTTACTAGTAGCGACAGAGGCATCCTCAGCTTCCCATCCGGTGCCTGTTTGCGTGTCCAGCATGGGCGCAGTGCCCCAGGCAGGTCTGCCCCTTCCCGGTACCAAGCTCCCTCCAAGCCACCACTCCTGGAGCCCGTCACAGCACCGGCTAACGTTCAGGTCATCTGATACTCCCCAGTGTCACCCGCTCCTCTCGGCTCCTGATAACCGTTGCCAAACTTCAACCATTTTGAGCTGAAATTGTCCTCTGCATATCTACCTCTAGTATTCATTTGAGACTTAGCCAGTACTAGTGGAAAGGGTTAGCCGTTTCCAAGAGGAGGCTGGGGCCAGGCGCTGGAGTGCTCACCCTGGGAAGAGCACACAGTTTTAGCACCTTTCCCTTGAGATGTCCTCACATTGCTGCTGCAGCTTGGCATGAGACATGGCCTTCCCCATGCCTGTGAAAATCCACCAAAACCCAGTCAGGTTATAAGCCTTTTAAAAGCACTCCCTGTCTACACAGCRGACCTGATTTCCTACAGGGTTTTGTGTTGTTAATGACCGATCTGGCTTCCAGGAACAAGTAAGTGCCAACAGGAGGCTTTTTTTTGCAGCAGGAACATTTTGAAAACCACTCTCCCATGTATAGCCTCTGGCGAGTGATAAATTGCAAGCTCCTGTGGCCACTTTTTCCACAGTTTGGGATTTTTTTGTGTCTCTTTCCTCCCTCTGCTCCCTTATTTTTGTGAAACTAATTGGGAGTTAGTTATATGTGTGACATCTGATTGAGTCAGCCAGTGGCTTCACAGCTTAGCAGGGGATGACAGGCAGATAAACAACCAGACACACAGACACACATGCCTATGCATGTACGTGCACACACACACTCACACATGACTGCATAAGCCGTTTCTCTTAGAAATCTGGATCCATAGCAATGATAGCCTGTGGTTTTGGCCAGTGGTGGATGTTTGCCCGAGGCAGTGACCCTTGGCCAAGCTGGCGAGATACCACCCAAGGGAAATGGGGCTGGTTCTTCCTTTTGCCCTTAAAAAAACCCAACAACTTGGAAATCGTTCTTCAAAGACTACTCAGGTGACAACACAAAGTACAACGTTACTCAAAAGTAAGGAAGTGGGGAAGTGATTTGGCTCAATAGAGGAGACTCCCACGCTGTGTGGACCCCTGCTCAGGCCACCCCCAGGCTCTGCCCTGGCACCACCTGGGAGGGTGCTTTTGGCCTGAGCCGAGACTGTGCAAACACTTACTGCATGTCTGTGCTTGGGCCCCGGTCCTGCCTGTGTTTCTAAAGCCGTAGCAATACTGGGTTTTTTTACACAAGCGGTTACGAGAATAATTTCACTGATCTCTGTGGGGCACGTCTGTGCTCGGGGCTGGAGCACCACAGGAGAGCCCAGAGGAAGGGCAATCCTGAGTTCAGACCAGGGTTTAATTAGGGAGTTATAAATCGAGCACAGGGCTACCCACAGGGGATAGATATGTTATCAATGGCAGTATGTGGGCATCCTCCGCTTTTCTGCTGGCTTCAGCCAGGTTTCTATGCAAAACGGATATGGAAGCATCATTGAAAAGGTACCCCAAATGCATGCAAGCGAGAGAAGCAGGGGAACTGACTTCCACAGCCACCTATAATTTGGGAGGAGGTGACATACAAATAAGGAAAATTGATTTTTCTACCATGCTGATAATCTCATGTATAGCAGAAAAGGGTCTGCTGCCTGCAGAGGTTGTGCTTCTAAACAGGCTGTTTGCTGCTACAGCATCCAGTCCTGGTGCAAAAGATGACAGCTTTACCCTCTTTGGGAAAGGCAAAGCCACAGAGGTTAACCAAGGCGGTCTTTGCAGCATCAAGATACTACACAACAGTTAAAAGATCCAGGTTTATTTTGATAGTTGCACTCCTGTAGGACTGATTGCAGGGAATAATCATGGTTTGGCACCCAAGGGAGAACACAGATAGTGACACAACCTGCAGTTTGTAGGTACAAGAGGAGGTGACTTGGTCCTCAGCAGCTGCCTGCCTGCCTATTCTGGGTTTGCGGCTGTGCCCAAAGCCCAGCAGACTCCCAGGTTTCTTAGTCCAGAGAAATGAAACGGTTGGCAAGAACAAGGTGGAAGGTGAAGGCTGGCAAAGCGTTTTTGAGGAGTTCTTGATTGCTTTGGTCTCACAAGCACTGTGCAGAAAAACCTCAGCCAGCTTCACACGTGCCGGTTGCAGACCTGGAAGGGCCTCGCCACATCCATGTGCTGCTCTCACTGAGCCCATCGGGCTGCCAGGGCCAGAGCCTGTCTCTATCAGCTGTTTTCCTGCTTGAAATAATAATTTTAGTCAAAAGGGGAAAGGACCAGTCATTGTCAGCAGCTGATAGGTCTCCAAGACCCACAACCTAGATACACCAAGAAATGTTTATGCAGAGTCAGAAAGCTCTGGTACTATCTGCCAGAGCAACAACAAGTATCCAAAGCAATCTGCATTGGCTAAACCAGAAGCTGATCTCAGCACGGCCCATTGAGAAACAAATTGAAACACTTCAGGATTTACTCTCAGTCAACCTCTAATTGCAGAGTCTAGTAATCATCAGCTGATGAGATCTGAAATGTGGATCAAGCAACAGCTTAAGCAAGTGAGCATTGCAACAAAAATACAGAATCCACACGCTGACATTATTTTTCGCAAGAATGAATCAAAGCTCCTTACTCTGCCGGTACTCTGCGACAGTGCTAGTTATTTTCAGAAGTGGAGTTAGAAGTGCTCATACTCCACAGAGGGCATTGCTCCTAGGCAGCAAGGCACAAAGGATCCGCTATTAATCTGAGCCAAGATTACCTACAGAGCTGGGCTTTGCACCTGGTTTGTGTTTAGCTATTGCTGACTTCATTCCAGGGTACGAGCACAGGAAACTTGTGCAAGCAGTCCCTGCTAATGTGCTTGCACATTTAGAAGGCAGTGGAGCAAAACCACACTTGAGTCACAGCTGAACACACTTGATGGGGGAGACACTGATGTATTTCACTATATTTAGATCAGCCTGGATCATCTGAAAGAGCATAAACAGCAAAAAAGGAAGAAGGACAGAGAAGGCATTTTCTTTCATAAGGCTGTTAAAGAGTACTCAGAGAGAAAGGAAAAGGGCAAAGAAAATATTAATGCTTACTTTGTGTCTCTGGCTGCAAGAGAACAGATATTTTCTTAAGCAAGAATCTGATTACTGAAAGCAGATGATGAGGAATTAAGAAACCAGGAGATAAGATCAGGAATAGTTAATAAAAAGCTTGGGATCTGTACAACCAGTAAAAGGGAAAGGCCATATGCAGGCATGCTGAAGGAAATGGGGAAAGAAATTAGAGACGCTTTAGCAAACCTTTTCAGAAGTTCAAGAGAAATCCCTTGGGACTGGAAAATGTAACAAAAAGCAAGTGCTGAGGGAAAGCAGCCTGAGGGCAAATCAAGGCTACATCTAGTCAGTTTGAAATCCATTGCTGGAAAGTCTTAAAGCTCTTTAAAAGACCAATTTGGAGAAATACTTAGAAGAGCCTAAGAGCACCTCACTAAGTTGCTTGAATTCACTGTGGTTGTTATTGGCAGAGCAGAACAAAGTAGTGGTACATGGTGAAAATTTCTGAAACAATGTCTAGCTTGAAAATTATTTTTAAAAAGAGAAAATGAGAGAGGTACCTGAGTAGAAACCAGATGACCAGATGCAAGAAGAKAAAAACTTGCTAAGACGTATTTGTCGCAATTGTCCTTCCAGCTTCAATCCCTGGACAAATTGTACGGCAAATCCAACTGTTATCATGAGAGTTTTGTAAAGCAGTTTTAAGTTATGTTAAAAATTGTAACACTGCATATGACATTACAAAGACAACCATACATGTCCAGCCCTGTGTCACATGCAGAAATATTAAGCTGGCACTCCCTGTTGGATTTAGCTAAATGTGGAAACAAACCTCCATGGTCTTTGCCTGGAAGACAGCAGGGATGACGCAAAGAAGACAGCAAGAGTCATACAACTGCAGTATTGCAAACAATACTGAAGCAATATGCTTGCATTGCTTTAATTAAAGTAGATGTGGTTTATTAACTAATAAAAATAAAGATAGAAAATTCTGATCATAGAAATATACAAAGACAAAGGTAACATAGACATGAAAACCTGGAATATAATTTTTTTAAAAAGAGTTTTAATATTGGTAAGATATTTAACTAGGTGATGTTATTTTGGCATTTCTATCTAAGCTCCCCCACCAGGATCAATTCACAGGAAGTGGCACAAAGTTAATCTCCAATTTCTACTGTTTTATTTTTTATGCTCTGTGTAGTGTTTTTTCTATTGAGTTTTAATTCCTTCAAAACAAAGTGCTGCAGCTTATATTCTCAGTGTTGCTATAATGCTTTGTAACTTCTTCTGTCTGTGCTAACATTTCAAAAGTAGCTAATTGGAGAAAAAAATCTAATATCAGTGTTGTAATTAATTCCATCCTTCTCATTAGGCAGCGGCATCTTATAAAACAGCGAGCATAGTCACCTCGTCCGTGTGTCCTGCTAAGGACGCCATCCCACTGCACCGGCCAGAGAGTAGCTGTGCTTGTGGCTGGCCAGGCATCCCTGCAGTTTGCTCAGACAGTCCCCTGCTTTAAACATTAACTTAAATAAAAGCTGACACGAAAGCCGTCGCAAGGACAGATGAGAAAAGGACTATGAAGAGGAGGTATCAGCAGGTCCCACATCTGTGTTTGCATTTAAAAGACTGGGGGGAGCCAGTGGTGTGCCCCTTATAGGGGTGTGCGGCAATGGCGTTGCCCAAAGTCACCTTTTTCCTTGGCAAGATCGTGCTCAGGCCAGGAAGGCAGCTACACAGCCATGCGCCAGCACTGAGCACGTCGGCCATCTCTGGGACAGGGCAGCCAGGACATAAGCCCAGTAAATCTGTGGGTATCAATCAGAGCTGTAGAAACCCAAGGGAGGCACTGCAGCAGGGGCTGAGCCCCAAAGGCTGCTGGCTCGGGAGCCCCAGGGTGGCCAGAGGAGTCTGCAAGGAATTTCACTCTCAGCAGGTGCCCAGAGATCAGCGCTAGGGAAGAGCTTACCTGAAAAAATGTAATGACCTAGAAACTGATAAAACTCAAATGTAACTGGAACACGTTTTGAAATACCAGGGAGAAAAGGAGACAGCAGCAATGAATGTCTGAGTCTTAAAAACGTCCAGCCGGTGAATCAGCACCAGTGGGGACCAGCGCTGAGCTGTGGCTGTAAAGTGAGGAACGTGTACAGAAAGCCGTGGACTGACAGGGAGCCTGGAGAGCGGTGCGTTTCACAAGGCTTGGAGAAGTGCAGCCAGTGTGCTTGTAACTGTAGCACAGGGATACCAGGACATGGGGCAGGTGATGAGAGAACCCGTAAAATGCTCCACCTCAAACCCTGAAGTCAGAGGTGAAAAAATTACAGGCAGCTTCGATCACATAAGTGCGATGTTTAAGGAGTGGGGTTGAATGACTTCCAGTATGAAGAACTACTGTAAGACTTGCATGCAAGAAAGATGGCAAGTGAATGGAAAACATGATGACCATCCATACCTATGTCTACATTTGTATCATCTATCACAGCTTTTGAATATGCAGGAATAAGGATTAATTTTTCAAGAGAATCCAGAAACATATATAAAGCAAACCTTTCCAAAGCCTTCAGGGATGCCACTGGAAAATCCCTTGACAGTTTTGTTAGTTGCACAACACACACCAAGATAAAACACAGCAAGCAAACACTTCTGCACGGGCATCCTTTTATATTCCTCTCTGCATGTATGGAAACTGGGTAAGCTTTGGAGCTCACTGGGGACAGATCCATGACCATAGTGACCAGGGGAACACCAGGGTCATGGCTCCAGAGGCCCTTATGGGACAGAATCACAGAGTCAGCACGGCTGAGGCTGGCAGCCACTGCTGGAGACTGTCCAGCCCAACCCTTCCTCTTGCAGGGTCAGCCAGCACAGGCTGCTCAAGGCTGTGTCCAGACAGGGTTTGAGTATCTCCAAGGATAGAGACTCCACAACCTCTCTGTGCAACCTGTGCCTGTGTTGAACCACCCAGTCACACCGTACAAATGGGATTTCTTATCTGCAAATGGAATTTCCGAATTTCCTGTATTTCTGTGTGTGCCGTTGCCTCTTGTCCTGTCCCCGGGCACCACTGAGAAGAGTCTGGCTCCCTCTTCTTTATCTCCCCATCGGGTGTTTATGCACATGACCATCCTGAGCCTTCTCTTCTCCAGGCTGGACAGTCCCAGCTCTCTCAGCCTCTCCTTGATGAAAGTTGCTCCAGTCCCTTCATCATCTTTGCAGCCCTTCAATGGACTCACTACAGTACGTCCCTGTCTCTCTTGCACTGAAGAGCACCAGACACAGCACTCCAGATAGGTCCCACCAGTGCAACACTATGCCTAATACAGCCCAGGACACATTGGCTTCTTCACTGTGTGGGTGCATTGCTGACTGATAGTCACCTTGACCCCCAGGGGTCCATGGGGACCCCCAGGTCCTTTTCTGCAGAGCTGCTTTCCTGCTGGTCGCCCCCCAGCACGTAGTGGTGAATGGGATTATTTCTCCCCAGGGGCAGGGCTTGCCTATTCCTCTTGTTGAACTTTAGGAGGTTCCTCTCTGACCCTCTTCTCCATCTTCTCCATGTCCCTCTGCATGGCAGCACAATCACGTGGGGCATCAGCCACTTCTCCCAGTTTCGCATCATCTGCAAACTTGCATTGTTGCAGAAGGCTATCAGGTTGGTTAAGCATGATTTCCCCTTCATAAATCCATGCTGACTACTCCCAATCACCTTCTTGTCCTTCATATGTCTGGAAGTAGTTTCAGGGATTAGTTGCTCCATCACCGCCCCAGGGATCAAGGTGAGGCTGACCAGCCCATAATTCCCTGGGTCTTCCTTCTTGCTCTTCTTGAAGATAGAAGTGACATTTGCTTTCCTCCAGTCTCCAGGAACCTCTACTGATTGCCACACACATATTGAAGTAGCTCTTAATTTTTATGCCACTCCATCATAGACTAGCAGAAAACAAAGAGCAAACATCAAGAACCACCATTTTGTTTGGTGTTTGTCATGTGTGGAGTACCAAGAGAAGACTTTATATCTAAGACATAGCTGTGAGGAGATTGAAACTGTAGTGGGTCCCTGCTGTCTTTCAGTTATGCTGGTCCAAATCCAAAGCAAGTCCAGCATCTCTGGGCAGGCACTGAGGAACAGGTTTCTGAAATGTGGTCGGTTCCTGGCCATAAGCCAGCTTTCCCTGTAGGGCCACAGCAGAAGTGGCTGGCACTGCACTGCTGCCAAGCAGCTCTCCAAAGCAGGATGCGTCATGGGGCAAGAGTTACTTTAGGTGCCATCATGAGGTGTGAGCGCTTCCCACGAAGAGCCTGTGCAGCCTGGGGAAGGGTCCTGTCGATATTTGTACTGTTACTGTGAGAATCCACAGGAGCATTGGCCCCAGCCACGTGTGGACTGGATTAGCATAAAAAGCTGTTCCTAAATCCTACTCACAGACTTGATGTCTGTGCAACGATCTCAGGTAAGCAGGTAATTTTCTTTACTGAAGTAGGTGTAAGCCTTAGGCAGATGAAGTGATCACAGAAAAAGGATGTCTGCCTTATTTATCCTCCAATGTGGAAAAGGTTTGTAGCAGAATAAGCACAACTTTATACCAGTAATTACATCTGTGACATTTGCGTTACTTTATCTGTATCACAGCATATGTTCAAATGCGTACACTTTCCTATGTAAATCCAGAATTCTTCTCTATATACAGTGTAATTGAGAAAGCTGCCTCTGTGCACAGCTTTTTGCTTCATTGCAGTTAGGTTTCTCAGCTAAACCCAAGAGTCACATGCTGTCCTGCTGGGGGAAGCCAGATAGAGGAGATTAGGGTCAAGCCAATAGGTGACAACAAAGTCACCTGCATTCATCTGTGTCCAGTTTATTCATAACTGGAAATCTCCTAGATTTGGCAAAATAACAGAAGACTTAACAGGATGCGTGTAGTTCCAGCCTGGCCCGTCTCTGTTGGAAGAACTTGCTGAAATAATGTCTAGAGGTCTGGCTTGGGGGCATTCTGGGGAGGTAGATGTTACATCCTTATTGCTTTCTAGGTAAAAAGGGAGTGATTAAAGGCCTGGATCGGAACAGGCTCTTTTACAGAGAAATACAAATGCCGATCCCAATTTTGAAGTTCACCCCCAAAGGGGATCTGGAAACAAATTTCTGAAAGAAGCAAGGCAGCGCTTTATGGACACCTTCCACCTTCAGGACTGCTGAATCCTTCTCCCACCTCTTAATCCAAAAGCAAACTGGCAAAGTAAAGAAAAGAGATTTGCACAGAAACCGAGCAGAGGCCCAGGGATGCAACACCTCCAGCATCACTCTCCGCTGGGGCTACAACAAGGGCATGTGCAGAGGGCTGAGAGCAGGTCAGACCCTCAGTGCCTCTCTCCCATCCTCCGAGCTGCTCCTCTGATGAGCCCCTTTCCCTCTCCATCCTGCCGCCCAGCTCCATCCCCCAAAAGTGGAGTCTGCCCCCAAAATCCCTACAAGCAAGCCCAACAAATGATGCTGCAGTTCCTGCATTTCTCTCTGAGTTGCCGATGGTGCCTGGGCATCAAGGAAGGAGCCCTTTCTGCTAGATCCTCAGCCGGCTGGGGCTTCACAGAGCAAAACCACAACCTGAAACTGCAAACAGCAAGTCTCAGACAGATCATGGGACCTTCAACTTCAGAAGCAGTACAAGATATACGTGTTAATTTGTGGTTAAGGCCTATTTATCTGGAACAGCACTGGAGGGTGGCTTGGCCTTTCCTGTAGCACAGCAGTTGGAACTGCCAAAAGAAAGAGGCATTAAAAGTTAATAAAAAAGTCTGAAACACGCTCATTAAAATACTTGGAAAACTTCACAGTTTGGCTTCATACCATACAGCGAGTATGTGAGAACTTGACCGGGCTTGCCTGCCTCCCTACYAGACTGTCTTGACTTAATACTTAAAAAAAAAATCACCTGGCGCCTGATGCCGTGTTAAAAAGCCCCTACCATGTCAGATACTGTTGTAATTTGCCCTGGAAATGCATCTGAAGCAAAGGAATGCGTGAGCACAAGTCCAGAGCTCAAACAGGGGAAATACTGGTTGTTATACAGATCAGTGGATACAGACAGTATTTTATTTATTTTAACCCTCAGCCCAAAGTTTCAGGGGCTGATAACTTTGCCACCCTACTCTGGTTCATCCAGCCTCTGGATGGACAGATGTTGCAGCTATTGCTCCCAGAGCAGACTCTTCGGATACCACGGTATTGAGCAGCCTGGCCGTATCTGGAGCCATTTCAAGGAAAATCTAGCCCCGTATTTGACCTCATTCTTCTATTTACTCACCACACTAATTAGGTCAGGTGGAGGGAAGGCCAACAAGACAGGTAGGATGGACTATTTGCATAGCTGCAAGCGGTTTCTATCTGATTGAGTGGAGTGGATTGAACCATAGGTGGATTGTGGGTCAAGAGGTTGTTTGAGTTTCACATTCATGGATGCACTCTCCACAGCCAGTGTTTTCATTACGCCACTCCACAGCACTCTGCATTGGCCACTAGGTCATGAACTGAGGCCTGGATCTCGAGCTGCTGAGGATCAGGACCGCTGTGGTTATGTATCCATGTGGCACCCCAAGGACAAACCCTACAATGATTCAGGCTGCCCACTTTCCATCTCAGCCATATGGTCTGCCTGAAAGCATGAGTTTTGGTGGTGTTAGAGACTCTGATTTATCAACAGCTGAAGCCACCTTTGATCTAGTATTTAGTTCTAGGGTAAAAATTAAAAGATATTCAAAGTACCAGCTTGGGATTCTTTCCCTAATCCTTGTACCTCCTACCCCACTGTTTCTCTGGGATGCAGAGCCTTTGGCTAACATTCCACTATCACATTTGGGATTATCCTGCAGAACCTCATGTTTATCCTGCTTCCTTCAGAGTGCAATTACTACCTTGGGACGAGGACATAGTATTGAATTTTGCACCTATTGTAGCTTCTATGAGTGCAAGGTGTTGGACTCAGTGGCCTTTGGCCTTTTCCCTAGATGAGCTCTCAGAGTTTTCAGGTATAATATATGGAGCCTTATGGCTTTTTTATGGTAGGGCTTATTTTACCGAGGAAGGTAACTAGTTAGTACTTTTCCTTTTGCCTAGGCTGTATTATGAGTGTATGATTACACTGCACTTCTTCAGCGGTGGATTGCTGTTCCCAGACATGCTTCCTTTGGAAGCCTGCTGTAGAAGATTTGAGCTACATGTCCCCAACCTGCAAAATCCCAAGGCAGGGCTACGAGGAGGCACAGGATGAGTTCAGAACAGGCAGGCTGTGCAGGGGTCACTGGGATCCATGCAACACAATGTGTAAGGAAGACAGGAGGGAAAGGATTTTCAGCCTCCCCACCCATGTTCTCCGCCCAAAATGACTTCTGCTTGAAGAGCATCACAGTGCTGAGCAGCCAGCACCTTGCTTAGTTTGGGTGACTGAACCCAAAATCTCTGTGGAGGAAACACACCTTAGCATCCCTGTATGGCAATGACTGCTCTTAGGGCAGTCCTACCTGTAAACACTGCCACAGTCCTCTGCACCCTGGAAGCACATAGTATCAGGTACGACCTGTTCCCAAGGACTTTATAAAGAGGAGAGATTCCTGGCAAGAGGAACCAAGAGCAGCACCCAGCTTCTCCAGACCCCTTCGCCCTGTCTCCTTCCTTCACTGGAAGCTCCCTGAAAGACTTCTTGGTAGGAAAAGGCCACTGCTGAAGGGATGGAAAGGAGCCCACACAGTGGAAGGTATGCACATGCCTTCCTTCTACAACTTCTCTATTATCAGTAAAGAACAAAGAAATAGCAGATGTATATCTGATGTGTTTACATGAAAGCTGCAGTATTTACTGATGCTTTTAAGGTCATATTTTACTTCAGTCAAGCATCGAAAAAAATGTGGAGAATATCTTGCAGTTAGTTAGCTAAACACCTTTTCCTGCCTTTGGATTGGGTAAGACAGATACTCACAATAAACTTTATCTGGGGGACAGTTCAAGGAATTGGCAAGAGAGTCCAAAATCTACTAACTCAAGGTCACTCATCCACTCAAGGAGTCCAGGCTGGCTGAGCAGTGACCRTAAATCATCACATTTGACACTGATTTGGTGGCCTATGTAAAACATGAGTGAGTCTGCACACAGTTCCCATGGGAGGAGCATCGYTTCACAACTGCCAGCTAGACAGGCAGTAATTGGTTGCTTCTATGAAGAGGCCCAGACTCCACTGGGCATGGAAAGATAATTTTACACCTAATCACTGGGAGTTCTAATCAAAGCATGTGTATACATAGGAGTGTGGCCAAATCTGTCACCTAAGCCCATTTTGATGGAGCTATAAATCCAAGAAATTGCAGTCTGCAAACACAACCAGGACACGACCTGGGTACTCCTGCCCGTCACACCAAGTCCTAGCAGGGGACATAATGTTGTGGCATTTCCTCTTGGCATCCTAACAACTTTCCGGAAGCTATGTGAGCACCATCACTACGGTATCCCAATATGTCCCAGTGACCCAGTGAGACAGAGAATTTTACAAATGGGAAACTGAGAGACAGCAAAAGTGAATTGCCTAAGGTTTTTTGGCAATCTGGTTCAGACAAAAAATACTGGGTCTCTTGAATAGAAGTTTAATGTCTTATGCACTGAAACACCCTTCCTAGCAAATGCACTCTCAGGCTTAGTAGTTAAAGCTCCCCACTCGCTTGTTGGGGTGTCAAGAAATTACACGTATGGCCAAGTTGTTCCCACAGTCAGCTCTGAGGTGTATGGCCCTGGTCGGTGTGAGAGACACGGTACTAACTAAATGGACCGTTCTGATCCAGTAGTTGTCCAATTACTGTGCTACTTGAAGCCTCCACGGAAAACTAGGAGAAAAAGCGGACAGTTCCTTTTAGTCCTTTAGAAAGGAAAGTCTGAAGCCATTCTGCACTGTTGGAACCCTGTTATCCACACTGTCCACAACACATAAAAACTATGATGTAGCATGAGCTAGAGCAAAGCTTATTGGGAGCTACTAATGCAAAAATAGAAGCCTCCTACACTAAATGAAATGAGTGCTGCGCACGCACTAAGACATGTGTGAGAGAGACTGCTTGTAAATATTCTCTGCAGTCTGCGTAGGAGTTGTGTGGAGGCAGCCTGAAGACCTCCAGCAGCAGAAAAAGGAGATAAATGGGCATTTATTCAGCTGAGCGTCTGGGGAGAAGGGTTTTAATATGTGCTAGAAGAAACAGGGGATTGAAGTTACAAAACCATGTCCTGGTGAACTTAAATAGTAGCCTGAGCTATGCACTGCTGCCTTGTACAGCTCCTGTCCCATGAGGAGGGTTTCAGAAAGGTGGGGAAAGTSTCTCTCATCATATCTTGTCTCTCTTCACCCGGCAGCTTTCTGTGTTTCTTAGCTAAAATGTCAGACAAAGGAGTCACAAATTTACTGTGTGTAGCAAACTTCCATTAGCTGGAAATGCCCTTCCCAGCTGAGAGACTCCACAAAGTATTGGAAAAATAATTAAGCTACGTAAACAATATTCTTGAGTTTTGCCCAATCTGGGCTAATCCCAAGCTTGGCCCGATAGCTGTTCTCACAAGAGCACAAGCGAGCTTTGCTGCATGCACACACAGGTGAGTGCACGTGCACACACCCAGATGCATGTGCATGATAAGCGGTGCTGGTAGCACCTTCTCATTAGAGGCTGCTCCACGCTTCCTCCTACACGGCTCCCTTACAGCCCTGCCAGCCTCTGCCTCTTTGGGCTGAAATTTTTCTATGCTGCCTCAGGCAGTTTCATTCACTTTTCTACTTATCTGGGGTTTATATTTTCAGCCAAAAAAGTTCAAGCGTTACCAAGAAAGACAGGAGGAGGGGAAAAAAAGTTATTTACCTTCATTTTTCCAAAATTTGGTAAATGTGAGCAATTTTTTAATATCACTTATGGAAATGTGACTTCTTCCCTTTCTTCTTTTTCCTTCCCACCAATATCAGACCCTGCAGTTTCCAATACTTTCCCAGAGCCAGAAAACATGTGCTTTTCTCTAGCTTTTTCGAAAAATAGTTCAATAACTCAATTCAACAATTTTCTTTTTTAAAGTCATGCAAAAGCCAACATCTAGGATAAAACATTTCAAATTAAAAGCCGTATACTTGTCAAGGGATAACTAACCAAAAATAGTATTATTAAGGAGAAATTTCAGGCATCTCTAGACCTTTCTCACAAAAGGATTTAGTGACCAATACAAGGCCCATCCATCTTAGAAAAAGGATTGAATATACACAAGCAAACAGTTTAAATCTACTACATGAGTTTATTTTGTTAATTGTAGAAGCTTTATAGCTTCAGCAGGTCTGAAAGTTCGTGAACATTAAATCTGAACTCATCTCACCAAGGCAGTGTCTTTAGTTACATTTCATCTTCGTTTCTGCACAGCATGGAGAGGACCGGGTGCTCGCAGAGGTGTGTCTGGCAGCAGTACAAGCAGCTGGACCAGAGCAATGGGAATATTCCCATTTGTCTGGAAGGGGTTGGGAAAACTGATGCCAGCTCTGGGAAGAAGGATCTCTACTTTGTGCATGCTACAAGTTGTCCATCTACAACTAGCTAGCTACGCTGATACAATTAAATTGCCAAGTATGGATGCAGCCTAAGCAGGCTCCTTAAATAAAACAATGGAGCGTTTTTTTGTTGCTGGTGTAATCATATGTCACAGAACTGTGGATTTGACAGGTTCAGTTGAAAGCTGGGTCTTACTAATACCTGTAAGGATATAGTCATGCAGGATTTCCCCTATCACAACAGCCCCTCCTACCCTGGTCTTTGGATGCTGATTTCCATCACTCTTCTGGATCACCTGGTTGTCTCTGAGGGGGGCTGGAACTACGGGCCGTCCTGGTGTCAAAAGGGACATCACCAAGGAAGCACGGGATGTCCTCCTGGGCTTCATTGTACTAATGTCCGCAATTTAATTACAACAGTATCTTCCCAGTGGTCTCTCCAGAAGGGGAAGCAGGATCATCTTTGAAACTATAATGTCCTATAGTGTAGACATGTAAAATTAGTGAACCTAGACACCTAGGTGTTCAAGGCCAGGTTGGATGGGGCTTTGAGCAACCTGATCTAGTGAAAGATGTCCCCGCCCATGGCAGGGGAGTTTGACTGGATGATCTTTAGAAGTCCTTTCCAACCCAAACCATTCTGTGATTCTATGATTCTATGAACTCCTCCCCACCCCTGCACTCATTTTGGATGCCTATACATATAAATACATGTGCATGCACATATATATACACAAAGATACACGCATACACTGGCCAAAATGAGACTTCAGAAGCACCAGCGTGAACATTTCCTATTTCTTCAATGCAGTTTTACTGCTGGTATGGCATCCCAGTGCCTACACAGCCCTGCACATGAACACAGATATGTATGTATATGGACCCAGGTGTCGTGGTTTAACCCCAGCCAGCAACTAAGCCCCACACAGCTGCTTGCTCACTCCCCCCTGGTGGGATGGGGGAGAGAATCGGAAGGGTAAAAGTGAGAAAAGTCATGGGTTGAGATAAAGACAGTTTAATAGGGAAAGCAAAAGCCGTGCACGCAAGCAAAGCAAAACAAGGAATTCATTCACTACTTCCCATCGGCAGGCAGGTGTTCAGCCATCTCCAGGAAAGCAGGGCTCCATCATGCGTAACAGTGACTTGGGAAGACAAACGCCATCCCTCCGAACGTCCCCCTTCCTTCTTCTTCCCCCAGCTTTTGTTGCTGAGCATGACATCATATGGTATGGAATATCCTTTTGGTCAGTTTGGGTCAGCTGTCCTGGCTATGCTCCCTCCCAGCTTCTTGTGCACCTGGCAGAGCATGGGAAGCTGAAAAGTCCTTGATTAGCGTGAACACTGCTTAGCAACAACTAAAACATCAGTGTGTTATCAACATTCTTCTCATACTAAATCCAAAACACAGCACTATACCAGCTACTAGGTAGAAAATCCCAGCCCAGATCTATCCCAGCCGAAACCAGGACACCAGGAAACAGCACTAGCTGAAGACTGGATAGGATTTATGAATCAATGGCCATGTGGCTCCTTCAGTGACACTAAAGCAGGAGATGCATCATTTCCTCCTTGCCGTTGTGATACTCCCAGGGACTCGGGTGTTTCAGGAAGGGAGGAATATTTCTCAAATTACTTAAGGACAGCTGTAAGCTTTGATTGATTGCTTGAAATTTCACATCTTCAAAACACGCCCAACTGGAAATAACAGCAACTCACAAAGAACTAGAAGATGTATGGCAGGAAGGGACCTCTGCCCTGAACCCTGTTGTCAGTTATCATAGGTAAATACGTAATACAAACTCTCATAAACAAATCAAGCACCATTTAAAACATGTTAGGTTGCTTATCCCATACTTTTAGAAAGCAAGCCTATGGGGCACCACATCTGCTAATCTGCTGTCTTGATTTATCTGTGGTCAGCTCTGTCTTTTACCTTTGGTCTTACCTCACTTCTGTCCAGACTGCGAAATGCCCAGACCCTTTGATGGGCAGCAGTCACATCCCCCTTCACCTCATCCCGCTAGTGGAAACTAGCCTGACGCTTGAATCTCCTCTTATAACATAGGCTTTTCGACCCGCTCCTCGTTTGTGATGCCCTTCTCTGCACCTTCAATAAATCCCTTGTGAATGCAGGCAAACAGCTTTCCAGATGACACTCAAAAGAGCCCTGTACCAGGGCATTAAACCTGCCCTCACTCTGCTGGTCAGTCTTACATTTTATACGCACTAGAACTATGCTTCCCATATATCGGTGGCTCATAGTCATGCTGTGACTGACTAATGCAGCATGATGCAGCTTGTGCACCAGCTCCAGCACAGCACGCTCCAGCCAGTCGTCTTCTCCCCGTGGTAAATGGCTGTTTCCGTAGCAAATGGTGCACAAGAACTGAACATCTTCACCCTTAGAGCAGCCAGGTTAGGGCCCATAGCTACTGCTCCATCCCTGTGCATTCGAGAAGGAATTGGGAAAATGCACTATCTTCTTGCAGTGCCTGGCTAGAGTTTCTGCCTCATTATTAGGGGGAGAAGGAGCATCCAACAGAAGCTGGAGCTGCTGTCATGTCCAGTCACGGGGAAAAGGAGTGCTCTCAGGGCAGCCTGTCCTCTTGCAAGTATATTTGTGCGAGGGGGACATGGTGCAAAGGCCTGAGCTACAGCTGTTACTGTCACAACCTATGAAGTGAGGGGAAGGACAAGGTGTCCCAAGCGTTGGTTGCAGCTGAGTTTGAACTGCCCTGGACGAATATACACATAGATCTTCCCCACCCCTCTATTTCCAGCTGAAGAGCACCTACCTAGCTGACGGCAGAACTTCGTGTTAGAAGTTCTCAGATTAGGCCCTATGCTCTGCACTATTACGTTTCACCTCATTTCCATTACTACCCCCCACTGCTCACCGCTCAAACCAACAAGATTTCTGTGGGTAGCATCTCATGCGCCCAATTACTGACAGTACTCAACACTGTGTCGTCAGTTAATGTCACTGTCTCCTTTCGACTTCTGGTGCCACAGCTGGGAATCAAACATTAAATAAGGTCCATTCCAAGTCCAGTCCCAGAGGAATTCCACCAGTAATTGCTTCTGGCGTGTTTGTTCTCGTTCTGTCATAACCCATCATGATCTTCCTGTTTGTCAGTGCCTTCCTTATCTTAAAATTCGTGTTTCTCCAGTATAAGAAATAATTTATTGGGTTAATTTCAACCTCTTAGTGCAAATTGACTGCATTTGCCTTGCCTGAAAAGGTCAGTTATCTTATAAAAGAAAGGCACCATGTTAATTTGGCATGACCTACCTTGAGCAAATTCATGCTGTATTTCATCCCATTTCCAGTTATCTCCTGTCTCTTTCCTTCAGCATAGTTTTTGTGTCCAGCTGATCCACATATTTAATGCATGAGCAGGAGAGGAAAAAAGAGAAGAGAGTGGGTGCTCAATTCCCCTCTGTACTCTGCTCTGTGTCTGTGACATTGCAGCTAGTGGAGTCCATACAGGCAGCCTAAAACAGAAAGAACAAAACAAGGAGTAAAGTCATGAGCTCTCCCATGAAGCTCTCCCATGGAGCATGGCCTGTGCATCCTTCCTGGTAGAACCTGTTGCCTCATGAAACTCAGAGCCTGAGGGGCTTAGTCAAATATCTTAGATAGAGATGAAACACTAGCAATTATTAAAAGCCAATTAAAAGGATTATCTTTCCTCATACTCCATAAACTGTTCTCTAGCTGGGCTAGGAGGACATGAACTCCTCGATTGAAGAGCTCTTGATTAGGTGCACAACATAAATTTAACAACGTTCTCTGTACTGGTTGGCCACCATCCCAGAGAAGATATCACTGCAGATGAAGCATTGCTCTTCTCCACCAGGGCCACGGCTGCATCTTCATTATAACCTCCACGGTGCATCTCCATTGCAGAGACACACTGTTTCTGGGGAATGTAGGGGTGTGCAGACACAGTTTGCTTTCCACACACTGCAATTGGAAGTAGACAGCGTGGGAAAGTTCTTGTGTAAACTCCATGCCAAGCAAGAGCGTGCCTGTATGGCATGGGTGCTGGGTTCGGTGAGCAAGGAGGCTCTGTATCAACTTGTTGATGCTTAAGGAAAGGATGGTGTCTATTGATTAGGGCTTGTAGGCAGATGAGCTGCAGACATGGAGCAGGGTTTAAGGATCTGCAGCTCCCTGGGAGTGGCTTGCTTGTGAGAATGCACCTGGCAGATGCACCACGTGTGTAGCCAGCTCTGCACAGCGGTACAGCACTGGTGCAGCACATAATGCAGGGAGGCTCTCCTCGCTCTGCCCCTCGGGCACACAGGCATGCGTTATGCACCAGCAGCATGGGGAACTGCCAAGATGGCAGGCGCCGGCAGTTAGCACACCACCAGCTTCCCCCGTGCTGGAGGAGCCTGGGGTTGGGTGCTTCAGTAAGGGGTGCAGCCCAGACAGCCAAACCCTGTAAGCCCCACAAGCCAGGCAGCGGCATGGGAGATAGTAATCGTCATTACCCACGTTTCCCCACTGCCCCAACAGTGCAGAGGTGGGCCCAGCCTTCCAGGCACACTCTCGGCCCGGGCCCCAGTCTGGTCTGGCCTTTTCTCTTTGCCAAAGCCAGCCCGAAATTCTTGTCCTGGCTGCCAGCCTGCTCCCCTCTCCAGCAAGAGGAGAGGGAGCAGGAGCTGCTGAAGGGAGGGTGTGAAGAGGTCTTGGGGCACAGTGTGAGATCTTTTCTCTAGTGGACACAAGATCAACGCGCAGACTGTGTCTCCGTTACCTCAGGGAGCAGGCCTTGGTGTCCTGTATCAGGTAAGGATTTTGGTGAGCTAAAGATCCAGATCTTTAACTCACCCTTCAGGCTCTGTTGCTCTGAAGCCAACTTGGCCCCTTTGAAACTGCGAGGGAAGCAGTAAAACCCTCACTGGAATGTGATGAGTTTGTTCTCCCCTCTGCCCACCCCCACTGCAAATCTCCACCACAATTCAGGAAGATACTGCTATACTACAACAACAAGAGGGCAGGCCAGCTGATGGAGCAAGTGGCTCTCATGAAGAGTTTAACAGACTGAAATGTGAAAATTGTGGGTGTTGGTCTCTTTTCCCAGGTAACAAGTGATAGGACAAGAGGAAATGGCCTCAAGTTGTGCCAGGGGAGGTTTAGATTGGATATTGGGAAAAATTTCTTCACTGAAAGGGTTATCAAGCACTGGAACAGGCTGCCCAGGGAAGTGGTTGAGTCACCATCCCTGGAGATATTTAAAAGACGTGTAGATGTGGCACTTAGGGACATGGTTTAGTGGTGGACTTGGCAGTGCTAGGTTTACGGTTGGACTCAATGATCTTAAGGGTCTTTTCCAACCTAAATGATTCTATGATTTTATAAGAGAGCTAAGTGGCCAGCACAGTCTCCCAGCAACTTGACCAGAAAAGCAGAGGACTGGGAAAGGGGAACAAGGGAGAAGCCAGCTACTGTCTTGCCAAGCATGTCCTACCCCAGCCTCCTTTGTGCGTGCAGCCGCTTGGGGAAGCACTGCCTGTGCAATGCTTTGCGTGCAGACGGCCGACGCACTGAGCACTGCCTCAGGCATCTGCCCCTCACTGCCTAACATGGTCGTGCCAGCCTCTTGGCCAGTTTGTACATACGCAGCTCTCGCACCAGCTGCTGACGCAGGWATTTGGAGAAAAGGCGACGGGCCTGATTCCAGGCACCTCCTGGCTTCCCTCCAGGAAGCAGACTCCCAGGAGCAGTGCAATGGCATCCTTTCACCCCACATGTTGTATGTTTCTTAGTCACAAGCTACATGTGTATTCTGCAGATCGCAATGTCCTTCCCCAGGGTCCTACAGTGGAATCCAACATGCCTTGGAAGGGCAGTTTAAGACTGATTAGTCCTTCAAAACCACTCCACATGTATTTATCCAGTTGCTAAACTGACAGGACTTTCTATGAGTGCAAACCCTTCTAACATTCAGTGAACATCAACAATAACAAATAAAAAAACAGTTCTCACTTAATCTTTTTATGAGCTTGAATTTTACAACTGACTATCACAAAACAGAGTAGAACCTTTGAGCACTTCTGATATTGGATAATCTATAAACCTTTTATTTAGAAAGAAAATGTAAAACATATTAAGAAGAGAATATTTTCCTTCCTGCTGTGAAATTAATATACTGGCTCCCTCATGACCAAGCGGTAAAGAAATATAAAAGTGATTTTGCCCAAATACTGGTTTCTCTGTTGCACTTTGTTAAGTAGAGCCGATACATCACTCATGGTGTTCCCTTCAGATAATGTCAAACGATAATGAGGCAGAACATACAGACTTCAAATAAGGCAGGACAATAATACTAGGAGAGCTTATAATAAAACAATTGGCTCTGGGTTTCTTTAACAACATCTATCTTCAAACAACTGCACTGAAATCCACCTCAGTTTACCAGCTTTTAAATGAAACAACGAGCAAACAGTCCCAAAACTGTTGACATTTTGACTATGACTTTTAGCAAAAGAACATAAAAATGCATTCATCTCTATAAAGGTTCATCTGAAATATCTTGAGAGCTCCCTCAATTTATTTCAGTCTGTTCTAGTCCCTTGGCAACCAGGACTTAGTCACTCCATATAAACTATGACTCCTAGGTGCTAGATTTGTAAGAGGATCTTGCCCCAGAAGATACTGCGTATGGTAGCAAGGGACAGTTCTGTTTTACTCAACATTTTCACAGCTTGGCATTTCAGAGAAAAAAGAGCTCATTAAACAGCTAGTTAATATGCTGGGAATGACCTTGCAAAGAGAAAAGAGCATGAGAATATAGTTCTTACAAAACTAATATTTATGTATGTCAGCTTGGGTAGATTGAAAAAGGATGAAAAACWGTGTGGAGTGTCCAAAGTCCCAATCCACCTGCCTCTGGCTTTGCCCAGGCAAGCTGTCAAGCTGCCTTCCTGTATAAGAAAGTGTTTTATGGCCAGATCTTACTTGGCTCGTACTTTCCAAGAAGGCTGGTGTCACATGATGGCCACCCTGGATGCTGGGCTCCAACCTATGGCCTTCATTTCAGTTGGTGATCCCCAGTCTATGCTGACCACAGCAATAGGAGTTTCTCCCAGTACAGGATTTGGTGGCAAGGAACAAACCATGTTTTAATTAAAAAAGATTGAAAAATGAAATGCAGCATGTAGAGAAAAAGCCTTTGAGAAGAAAACATGGCAGTGGTCTGTGACCAATCTGATCACTCTGGCTTGCTACCACTGTTCGAGTAGAGAACATGCCCTTCCCAGAATATATCCTGTCCCTGAGGACTTAATACAGACGAAAACATCAGAGACCAGATTCTCAGCTGGTATAAATTGGCATAATTTCATTAATTGAACCAGCTAGACCCTAATCTCTGGCTGCTGCAAGCTACATCTGGGATACTTCTTTTCCTACACTTTGCTGGACGGACTAGCATCCTTCTGTCTGACCATCATTATGTTACCCACAGAACAGTGTTTTTTCCCCTAGACATGCTTTTCTATATCTGACCAAAAGGCCATAGAAGAAAGAGTTGGCAGGAGCCTCAGGCAATCAGCTAGCCCATCGTCTACCCTGCAGCAGGATTAGCTGTACTTGCACTGTAGACTTGTTCCGTATCTTCAGATACAACAGCCTATGGATATTCCCAGGAGGTTTTTTTTTTTAATGACTGGGCAATTTCATCCACAGCAAGACAAAAAGCAGAGGGAATCTGAACCCCTGCAGGTGCAGAGCAGGTTTAGAGGCAGCTTCTCACCAAGATCCCACCTGGATGTTAGAGTGGCATTGGGCTGGGGAGTAGCAAGGAGCCCAAACTGCAAACACAGGGATCCACCAGCAGCATTTTTTCACACGTGCATAGGCAAGGGTAGCAAACAGGCTCTGGCTGCTGGTGTCAGTGATATTCTGAAAGCTTGGAAGAAGTGGAAGATACCCTGTGTGGTTGGGGCAAAGGATTATTTGGGTTCAGCTGATGTGCATGGACTAAGGACTCAACAGTACTCTGAAGTTGTGGGCCCCTGTACCCTCCGCATGGGAGTTTAATGATCATTCTCTGTTCTTGTGCATGCTGTAAATTGTTTGTTACTCCAGCTATCACACATCTATCTCTTAGCTCCCTCCAGACCTTTTTTTTAAATGTGGCACTATGTTCCTGATGGATCCATTCAATGATTTATCAAGCACAAACTAGCCAGAAGTATAAACCGAGATTTATGAAAGATCATTTCTTCAAGTAAAACCCATGAAACTGAATTACTGAATGCAGAGAGTCCTCCAGGGAGAGTGTTTCTGTACAGAAGAAAATAATTGCCATTTTTCATTTGTTCTATCAACTTTTCTACCTTACGCTCAGCCGCAGTTTGCACACCTAAACCAATACACAGACCAAGTGTCCTGACCATCCTACACACCCTTGCAGTAACACACCCACAGTTGAAAAATAGAATCCAGTATGCTGACTGCACTGATGACAGAGAAACAGACAAAATATAAGTCCTTCTTGCCATTAGAACCACCAACCATATGCTTATTAATTTACTTTAAGTTCAGCAAATCACCCTCCAGTAATTTCTAGCTTAATCTAATCTTGCTTGCCTTTTAACACCCAATTAAAAAGACAGATACCACAATAAGCATAATAAATCAACCAACTTGCAGCAGTACCAAACACATAAACACATCCGCAAACCTGAATGGGGAATAACACCTGAAAGAAGTTCTCAAGAAGATGATGTTATCTGTCATTTCTGTTGGAGCCTCCCTGTAACTTAAATCAGGATAGAGCCTGCACAGACTTGGGCATTATCCCAACATATACAAGGGCACAAGTCATGACCAAAAAATTTCAGTCAAATTTTTCTGGAGCATCCACAGGGAGATGGTATTGTGTGTTCTTCACTGCTCTAAGGGCTTGGTAGAGATATTTCAGTGGAATTGCTATCCTTCAGGATTTCTTCAGCCCAAAGCTGGACACAGCTAGTGAGGTGCAGCCTACCGAGGCTCACTGAGGACCTGGAGCTGGGCATTTGTGTGAGCATGTACATGCTTGTGTGTGGAAGGGGAAGGCAAATAAAGTCAGAAAACTACATAATGTCTCAAGACATTCATTAATTTTTCCAGCAATTACACGAAGTCTACACCTTTAATTAAAATTAAATTAAACTAGCTCTAGACCTCTGACCCATGTCAGGAAAGAGAGTCAACAGCTGCCTGATGGGGTAGTATCAGAGCAGACAGGGGTTTTCTGTTCGGAAGGGGTCAGTTGTAAGCTGAAGATCTCAGCTGAACCACCACTATGTATTACTTGGAAAGCAGCATATTCCTCTCTTGGTGCTGTAGAAATACAATGAATATTACTACAGCAGCTCATAAAAAGCTTCAGGGCACAACTAGAGTGCCAGGTCCCCGTTCCTACTGTGTGACATTAATGGCCTGTAAGAGGGGCCCTGACTCTGCACCTCGGCTGTCATGAGAAAACTGCACAGCAGGACAGGGGGCATGGGGAAAGCTTGAGAACTCACCTTTCAGCACCCACCACAGGCAGTGCACCCCCTAAAATATGTGTGCCCAGGGCCACCACAGTGACTGACAGCATCAGAGTTAGGCGGGCCCCTGGCAGGGTCAGTGGAGGGAACGGGGTGTCTCCACAGGTGATRCAGTGCTCCCATGCATGGAGCAAGGATTACAAGGCACAGCCTGAGATCCTGACCCTCTCCTCTTTCCTGCACTTCTATGCTCTCTTGAAGTTCAAACGGAGTCTTCTCCTAAAGGAGACACTTGGCTGAGCTGAGCACTACTTTTCCCAAAACAGCCAAAGGAGAAGGCAGAGATGACCATCACCCTATTACGTGATAATTCAGTGACTAGAGAGCACTTGCCCACAAAATGGAAGACTACCTCTCGGTTCCCCCTCCTCAGCACGATGATAATCCAGGCTTTCCTCCACCCACCTACATATACCCTCAGGCTTTCTCTCTTCCTGCTCCAGATCTGCYTTCCTGTCTGAGCCCAGCTCTGCTTTTGCCACCCCCAGTCCTGGTGGTTAGAGAATATAAATCATAATGAAAACTGTGGGTTTGAATGCCTTCAGGCTGAGAAGAGTATTGGATCCAGGTGCTTCCCAACACTAAGCAAGAATGCCAGCCATTATGCTTATTCCCAGTGGCAAGCAGAAATGCCACCAATAAGGGTCGCATTCTTAGGACAGCAGCTGCAGTGCTTTGTGGTGAACTCAGAAGTATGCATACAGGCAAAAATAGGATAGAAACTAGTGGATTTCAGGTTTCTTCATGCTGAAAGTCTAGATTGTGAGTGAGTTTACATGTGCCTACCTTCTCAGTGCATTCCCTTCATTTCCTGCATGCCTAGGGAAGTAGCGAATATAGGCACTTTAGATTTAGGCTGTGCTGAAGAGAAGGTATTTTGGATTGCTTTCTGGAGGTAAGGCACCTACATTTCACCAAAATCCAGTGTCAAGCACTCTGACTCTCACTGAAAGTTGCTAGTAAAATAGATACCCAAGAGCTTTATATCACAATAGCAATAAAGTGTCTTGGTTTATTGGGATAGGAATTAGAAATGACATTAAATGGAATTTTAAATGAACCCAGGCTAAACATGGGAAGACAAATACTGTCATTCTTCCAGTGTGCTTCAAATCGTGTGTTTCATGCCTGGTTTTAAGCCTTGGAGCTTAGGTGTTAAAGACAAAGGTATATACTGCCCCAGGAGAGTTCAGCAAATCCCTTTTTCTAAAAGGTGGTTCATATAACAACCTAATTTAGCCCTGGCATAATTCTGCTGCTTTGAATCCCAAGAGTTTATTTTGCTTGCTGTGTGTTTCCAAGCTGGGAAAAGACTCAGAAAACGGTATGAAAAAAGCCTTTCCATGTGACAGCACCTCTCTATGTTAAAGCCTAGGCATATACACAAGTTCTGTGGCGTATTTAGTGTACTATGGCCCAGGGAACTGTATTTTTCAATGGATCTCCCAAGATTAAGGCTCAAAACATACTACGTGACCTTGGGAAAAGCACTTCATCTTTCTCTGGCTAGGTCTATCATATAAATTAAACCCTGACAGGGGATGTTCCAGGGCATTGGAATTCAATCCTCTATAAACTGTTGACATAATCCTTGGCATCAGTTTTGCTGAAGCCAACTGGCAGTGTCCCAAACAATTCCCCACACAGCTCAGGAATCAGTGCAACCCAAGGCCATTCCCAGCAGACATGTAGAAGGCAGCCACTCCGTTTTGGAGGGAAACACAGTGAACACAGGCTGCTCCATGCCAGTCAGCCTCTGTGCTCAACAGCGAGCCTGGGCATGTTTTGTTGACTAGTACAAACACAACTGATGCACCTAAAATGGGGATAATGTATCATTTCCTTTGTAAAGCACTTTGTGATTTAAGGATGCAACTACCGTTATAATCCTTGCAGACACATAACTGGAATGCCCATGGGATTATTTGAATGTAAGTAAAGGTGTCTTTCCTCTCTCAGAGTACCATATAGGGAACAGCTGCCAGAAAACACATCCTATAGGAAGCTCATGCTCACACCTACAGGTAATGCCCGCGAGAAACAAAAAATGAAAGTAGCATGGTGGCCTATGGGGGCAAGATTTCTAATTTCCTGCTCTTTTAAGTGCAGGAGAAAAGATGTTTATGCATTGCTCCCCTCCCTGTGAAAGACCAGGGTGGCCTTGTCCATCTCCAGAGATCCTTTGCTTTAGATGGCGCTCTCTATCCCACCTGACAGTCTTGCCATGGCCAGGCTACCTGTGCTTGTGTGGTGGATGTTAACAGGCCACCTGTGCTTGTGTGATGGATGCACTGTCAGCACTGGAACAGCTTTGAGCCAAGCATCCTCTCTTCCAAAAAGGGCTCAACTGGAGAGCACTTGGTGATGCTGCAGATCTGCTCTAGAGGCCAATGAGCAATAATCTGGAATTAATGCAAGAGGAATGGAAAGAAGGTAGAAGCAGAGAGAAAGCACACTCCTCCTTCTAGAGCCACTGCTTCCCCTCATCCTTGCCAAGTATGCTGGAGCTCCTCACCCTGTTTGAGCCTTTCACTTGAAAACATTTTGCTTACTGATCCTTCCAGATGCACAAACAATTGGCGTCTCCTCCAACTGCTTTGGACTTCAGTGGGTTAGGAGCTGGGTTCAAAATACAAGTCACTATATTTCAGCCCTCAATGAAAGGCAGTCACTTACGGAATGGGATGCTGGAGCTTTATAACAACTCATACTGGCATTAATTACCAGTCTCCACAGTCAAGGGCTACCTTTTTGGCCAAATGGACACACAAATGATTGCCAACGCTAAGCCTCTTCTGTTTGCTCACCCTGAAGCAGCAGGCTCCATCACTACCCCACACTCCTCCTGCCAAACAGAACAGAATTGGTTACTCCTGATTTAAATTTGTGCAACTTTATATGTAAGTAGTCTTTCTAATAAAAAATGCATACATATATTTGCTTACTAATGTAGGATAACATGCTGTACAGTACAATACTGATACATTCAGGGGAAACAATCCTATTTTGGAAATGGGCTATTCTGAGACTTTTGTTCACAGCAGCTTACACGCAATTTCCCTCAGAGCTGTTAGGCCACACCTCTATGCATGGTCTGTGTACAGGTGCATTATAGCCCACAGCTGGAGCTGTTTTGTCTGTAATACTTTCTGTGTAAAAAACAACAGAAAATGGAACTAGTGATAATTATTATGGCAGTTCTTCTTCTAAGATTTTGGAAGAAACCAATCTCTGACAAAGGGAGGCACTCCGCTATGTTTTCACGTAAACAGTTGCCTAAGTGTTCACTAGCCTGTTTTACAGAGGGGACGTGTTCGCAAGAGGCTTTCATCCTGAAATCATGCGCTCTGCATAGATGATCCTGTGGTTTTCATTATCCACTGCTCTCTCATCTCATTTCTGAATAAAGGAATAAAAATATACTTGTACGCTTGGAAGGACCAACTTCCAAGGAAACATTACTGCTGCAGAGAAGACAGAATGGTTCAGCCGGCTGAGAACTGATGGGCTGGCTGTAGCAGAACTTAATCCGTTATCACACCTCTCTCTCTTCTGATGGCAATATAGAAGCAAATAATGACCCCACAAAAGACTAGTTTTGGCACTAGCTTTGTATAAAAAATGAGGATACTTCATTGCTCTCAGTAATTATTAAATTAGATGGATTATTAGCTACTAGGCTACAGTTTTTAAAGCGTTCTTTTGTCCAAGTGCCCCTGCAGACTATCATGAATTGTCCAACTCCAAAACCCTCTTCTGCTCACTGTTCCCAAAGCTGCAACTTTCTACAGCATTTACAAACAGCTGCACTTTTCAGAAAGGCAGAAATACTCTCAAATTCAGCTACATGTTTGGCAACATCTGTCTCAGATGTTCACAGGACTCCAGACATGGCCTCTCCCACCTCTCAAATGGAATTGCTTTTGACTGACAGAGCTTGAATCTACACCCCTGACTCAGCTCTTTCCACAGCCAAACCACTGTGCAGGTACATAAAATAGATGGCCAGTTGGCACTAGCTCACTCCTGCAGTTTATGGTACCTGCCCTTCAGATTTCCCAAAGGAGAGTAACCCCTGCTTCAAACTATTCAAGGCCTCTTTTGTTCTGGTTTTAATCCTGCATTCAGCCATGGGCTTATTTGACTCCTGAACTGCTGTCAGCAGGAATGATGCCACTTCGTACTATTCACAAGCGATTCAGCACCTGCAGGCTCAAGCTATGAGTCAAGAAAGACAATTATGGGAAAGTAATTTATGCACAGAGCAGGAAAAGCAAGTAGTAGTATGTTGGAATAAAGTTACTATTTTGTTCAGAGAAAAGCCAGGGAGCTGAGGGCAAATGCGTTGTTAAATAGATACAAGAGGAGAGAATGTAGGTATATAAGCTAAAACCAACTCCCACTTTTATTCTTTAAAAAATCATGGGAAACAAAAATATGTGTTGATTTTTCATGGAAAAGGAGACACTTGGTCCAAGTCACACTATCTTCATTAGGCATGAAGCTTTAAATTATATATCTTGTTTTTAATGGACAAACTATTTCCACCTGATAGTTCCCGCCGCTGATGCACTGCCCCACGCCATGAAGGCAGCACAAGGCGCTCGCTCGCTCCGGTCCCTGTCGGGCGCTCAGGAGGTCCCCTCCACCCAGACGAAACCACTTCCTATTCTTTCTCAAACCTCAGCTCCAGAGAGCCTGCACAGAGCTCGGGAGCCGCCTGTGAAGTGCTCAGCCTTTAACGGCAAAGAAAGGGGCTGTGAGCGCCAGCCGCAGCCGTGCCGCGGGGCCGCCATGTTCGCCGCGCAGCCTGCTGTGTGTCCTCACGGCCGCGCACTCGCTCCCGAGCGACTCCCGGTAATATTTTTGCCTGAGTGACTCCAGACTGGGGCGTGAGGCCGAGCGAACGACCYGGTTCGCGGCATTATGTCGGCCTCCCCTTTGCCTTTCACCCCAAACACCCCCCCCGGGGCGGCGGGGCGGGCGGCGGCGCAAGGCCGCCATCTCCCGGCTGGGAGCGCGGCACGCGCCGCCGGCGGCAAAATGGCCCCCGCGGTGGGGCTGCCGGCCGCTCGGCCGCGCACACGCACTGAGGGAGCCGTGCTCACGGCGAATATCCGTGTTTGTGAGGAAGCTTCGGGTTAGGGCGAACAAGGGCTAAGCAGAGAGCGGGAGAAAAGGAACGGGGAACAAAAGAGTGATAAAACCCACATAGGTAAAGGGCTCAAAAGTGCTTCATCGGATAAGCGGTGCTCGGTTGTGCCCAAGGCAGGCTGTGAGAGCAGCCTGCTGTTTTTCATTCACGTGAGACAACTAGATCCGCTTTTTTTTCCCACAGAAATGAACATCTTCCTGGAAAATTTGATAAGAGCCTTGAATCTAAAAAAGGTGAGGGGAAATTTCAAAAGTATAAAGGCAGATATATGTCTGATGGGAAGAAGAAGAACTTTCTTGCGCTCTGTTGGTTTCGTAACACCCAGATGCATTCCAGTGTTATTTCAGAGCTTGCAGATGTCAGGGTGTAGAGAGAGGGCTGCTCCACCCCATTTCCCTGCCAAACTTCATTTCTTTGGAATTTCTCATACCACTTGCCTGCCTCAGGCTGAATTTCAGCTTGAAATTTTCCTAAAAGTAGTGCAGCCAGGACCAGAACCGGTTAGTGGTGAAACACTTGTTTTTGCCCATGTTAAAATCACGTACAGTCATTTTGTACCATCAAAACACACAAATTTGTGCAAACTAGAGTGCCTCCATGCATTGAGGCATGAATTTGGCAAGGAGCCAGGGATGTAACTTTAGCCCAAACTATTAAAACATTAAAAGCTGTAGAAAATGTTCTTCTCAGTAGGGGCTTTTTAGAATTTGGCAGCTGAAATCCTTGAAGATGCATTAAATTCCACCACCATGGATAAAGGAGACTTCCCCTGCCAGTGCTGCCTCTGGCTGCTGCAGGCTGCTGGTGTATTCTCAGGTGCCTCAAATCACTCCATGTGGTTTGTGTGCTTAACTGCCCTTAGAGAGGGTTCACAGAGGGAGCAGCGGCTCTGTGCCATCAGCTCAGGGTCCGTTACACACTCCGCTCAAGCAGAGGTGGGTATCGTACAGTATATGTTTCAGTCCCACTCATGATCCATACGGGTGTAGATAAGAGGCCATGTGGTGGATTTGTTTTCCATTTGTTCTCTAAAAACCTGGGCAGTTAAACATTCCCAGAAGTTAACKTTAAGGTCACAAAGCCACATAAACCACTCCAGAACACAGGCTGACTGTGCAACCATCATTCCACCCCTTGTGCGTGTGCATTAAGGTGCATCTGTATCACAGGCTTCTTGCTTCAGTTGGATGGGGTTCATGTCTCTGTGGTACCCTCTGTATCATGATGACAGAAGCCCTGGGCATGTAAAGATCAGTGCTGTAGCAGTCCAAGTGAAACTGAAGTGAGAGCGCCAGGGAGCCATACAGCTTAGTATTGTTCAGTGACTGAGCATCAGGAGGTCAGCGTGCAGCCAGACCGCAGCCCTGCCTTTCAATAGCTGAGCACGCCACCTTTTCTCACTGGCTTGGGAGGCTGGTATTCTTCGTGTGCACGAGCAGGACAGGTAATTTTGCAGTCTGTAAGATGTCAGATATTTGGAAACCTAAGGTGGGCATTAAGAACCCAGCATTTTCTGCTGTTTAAAAAAAAAAAAAAAAAAAAAGTGCATCTCCAGAATAAGAGAGATCACTGTATTCATACAAAATTGCCTTTTATTTTCAGTTTGCAATGAGCTCTGCTACTGAGACCTCTGTGACTTGTCCCCCAGGACATCTGACTTCTGTCAGGGAAGCCAGCTTTCACCCACTGCAAGCACACAGCAGTACAGCCTTAGCAATGTGGGCCAATCCATCGTGCTTCTTTTCCACCGAGAAATAAATCAGACATCAGCAGGGATTTCACTTTCTCGGTAGGAGAGCCCGCTTCTGCCGGTGCCGCAGCAGCTGAGGAGCTCCTTCCCCTGCGCTGTCGGAGACCACCACCTGCTGGGGGCTCGGCTCAGTTCTGCCCGCGCTGCCGCTGCCGCCACATGCCCTCCCCTCCAGCCTCTGTCTTTTCAGGCTCATGGCATTTGTATCCGCATCACACAATTTCCGTCTGTCTGCACAGCAAGCAATTCTCTGGAGCTAACAAATATGCAGTTTATAGTTGACAGCACACTGCTTTCCTACGCCCAGTCATGCTCTGCTGTCTCCAGCAAGAAGCAGGAAGAGACTGTAGCCGTTAGATCGCGTTTTCCTTACTCCTCAAGCGATTAATTTTGAGGACTTTTGACTAAATTTATACCAAAAGAATCCTTCCCTTCCATTCTTTGTTATATGCATTTAGTTGTGGTTTTGGTTTGTTGGGGTTTTTTTAATATTTCTGCTGCAGTTTTGGAGTTCACTTGAGATGTATGGGTAGCAGACAGCATTGCTATAGCTCCAGCAGGGAAGCAGCTTATCTGGAGGGTCAGGAAAATCACAGCGTCTGATTGCCCTGGTTTCTTTCAGTGAGGAGGCAACGCCAAGGCAATGAAAATGAGCTGCTCTTTGTCACTGGAAATCTTACAGGTTTGGGAAGTGACTATGCTGTGGTTTTTGGGAGACTGCCTTGTATAGATGGATAAGAAGAAAAGAATTTTCAATTTGTGTGAAGTTAGAGCTGGACGAACTGAAAATGATAGCAGAGCTCTGGAAAACTTCTGGAGTGGGCTCTCTATAAGGGCCAGCAGGGTGGAGAGGAGACACAGCAGATGGTGGAAACATTTGCTTGTATAGGTTTGGCTTCTGGGATTGATTTTTCCCGTGAGCACAGCAACAATTTCAAGCCCTGAAACCCAAGTTTTTGGTGAGCTGCAGGTTTTCCTTTATGTACAGTTGTAACGCACATGAAAACACTGCTTGGGTTTCAGTAACAGATTAAGTTGGCTATGGGAAGGTAGTCCAAATATGCTTCATGAGGCATGTAATGAAGATCTTAATAATCCTATATCTAGAACAAACTAACAACCAGAAAATGCTGTCAATTGACCAGTTTCCTTTCAGACAAATTCATATAATCATGTTACCATGCAGTTCCCATGACAAATCAGTAACACGCTGTGGAGAGAGCTCCTGAGAGTTCCCATCTTGCCTATTTCAATAGCACAAGAAATTTCTCTGGGAGTGTCTGGTGGGGAGACCATTTCCGCCATAGCCTGAGATTGGCTAGCACACAAGGCTTCCAGAAGAAACTGCTGCTCCAGGAGGTCCCACAGATCAGCTGTCTAAGCAGAGTGAGTCTTTCTGCTTTACTTCTGTTTGCAGTGAGATTCAGCAACGCTCATGTTTCTGCTAAGGCTCACTGAAAGGAAGGCCTGCAAGGATTTAACCCTCAGTTTGAACTGATTTTGTGCTGACGCTTTCTGGGACCCACAGGATATAATTTCTGGTCAGCTGTAGCCTTTCCTGTATGCCAGCAAAATTAGTGGTGGCTTTCTGTGTCTCTGAGACCCATAGGTTATAATTTCTAGTAAAATAAACAATTTCTTACTCTTCTTTTTTACAGCATGAATCAATAAATGACTGGAGCTCCAATGTCAGGCATTGCTTACAGTGCCTAGAAGCCTGAACTGGCAGCAGTGAGGACCTTCCACCTGCAGGACTCGTCTCACCTTCTACTTCTGTTCTTAACCTTCAGCTCGTCCAAATGTAGTACTTCTGGGACAGGAGCTGACTTTTGCCTTGTGTTYGTCCTGCACCCACGGCAAAGTGATCCCACTCCCCAGGCTTCAACGAAAGGGCTTCTGATTCATTAACATGTTTGTATAACCAAATGGGAACCTTCAAGCCTAACTGGGGTGAGAGGTGCCACATTACCAAACAGCCTTCAGGCTATGTGATAGCTAGTTTATTGGCACAAAATTACAGGGTGAGCCAGGCTGAGCCATAGCCTGCTACTGCATATCCAGCCACGAGGTCTGTGGCATTCTTTCCAAATGTTCTGATTTGCTGGTTTGGCAGGGTTCAGCTTTCTTGATAAAGTTACAACCTCAGTTGACAGACTAAACCAAAATAAGGTCAAAGCAGACCAAAAATTATAACTGGAAATAAATGTTGGCAACTCTGAAATAAATACCAATTTTGACCTCTGATTTTTTAATAAAAGCAAGAATTGAATTCTACCTCACTTCCCATCAGGGCAGCTAGCAAGAATCAAAACAGTACATAACTTGGACTAGAGATGCACGCGCATAGGTAGGAGCCAGATACTGAGCAATGTTCAGCGTATATCCCAGTGGGATGGAAGCAAGCCTTCAGCTGGGGCTTCAGGGTACTGCTATCATGTARATTAGAAGTGGTTACATTCCATCTCCACTATAAGTGATAAACAAGCCATGGAAGCATTGAGGTTGAATTGTGTCATTCTTGAGCACTGTATGCTCCTTTTAGTGCTCTGAAATCTGTACTACTAGCTTTGGAAGTTAGCATGCAGGCATTTCACGCTCTCAGCTAACTATGCATTTGTTAACTTCTCAGATGTCATGTGAATGTCCTGCTCTCTATCTCCTCTTCTCTGTCTTTGACAGCCATATAGGCTGTGCGAAAAATACAGCCAAGACAAAACACTTTGCTCCAGATGTAAGCTGCTCTGATGATAACTCCTGCACACTGTTAATGGGCTTCAGTAAGTTTGGAAACCAGCATAAAACACAGATTTCTCTGAACTTCCAAACTTTGCAGTTTTTACAGTATGTTATGTTTCTGGCAGGAAATCTGGATGAGATGCCAAGTTGGTAGAAAATTCAATATCCCACTATAAAATGTTTATTGTTTGGCGTGTATATTTAAGTGCACCTTCCCATTGCTAAGTTAACATGATTAAATAATCCCCCATCTGAGAATCAATCATCCAGCTGCAGAGTTCAGAGAAATGACTTTCAATAAACAGTGCAAGCATGAGGGAGCCATTCCTGCAAGGGCCTCAGATCCAGAGTACCTCCCTGTATCTTCTGCAGGACCTCAGCATTTCCTGATGTCTAGACCTGAACTTTTATTTAGTTCATCCTTTTAAACAGTCACAGGACCATTATTAAAACTATGATAGGACACATCATTTGCTTTCACGATATAAACCAGGAAGATATAAGCTTGATCCTACCCTGACAAAGCCAGATCCTTAGTAGTTCTTATATCACAACCATAACAATAACTAATGACAGACATCAGATTTCTTTTTTCTCTCCCCAAATATGTGCTTTAATAATTTTGAAAAAGTGTAAAATTTGCGTATGCATTTGTAAACCATATATGTGGCTCAGTTTCACAAAACAATGCATCTTCTCATACTAGGTAATATATTTACATTACAGTATTACTAGAACTATGGGGTTGTAAAAGATTAGCTTTACAAATATGCTGTCCTCACTCATATCCTATAAGGACACACTAAAACATCTCCATTATGTAGTTTACAAACATGCCAAACTAATGTATAAGTATACTCCATGGTTAAATGATCTTATTGTTCCATGAGCAGGAACCGTGTGATCTTCCTTACATTAAAATAAACCATTTTATTCCTATTTCACTCTCACATCTAAACAAAATATTTGCTCGTTTGTAGAAGCTAAAATAAGTTTTAATGAGCCTTTTCAAAAGTATCCTCAATTTCCATTTGTTACCCATTATTGCAGAAAGCCTTTATATAAACAGTAAGTATCTTAATAAGGAGACTTGACACTGCAGGCTCCAGAAGGTTCACCCACAGATGTGTGAARTGAGCTCTTCTACAAAGCTGCAATGTCTTGCTGGACAGGCTAAATCTCCACCRGCCATTGCGACTGCCCCAGCTCCAGATGTTTTTTTAGTCTGGGTGCCTTCAGGAGTTCCCACCTGCTGTTCAGTGTCTCGGGCCTTGCTGAAGCGTGTTTGATTGAGGAGCAGATCCACGACAGCTGTAACCCGTGGCTGCGTGGTGGTTGTGTCACTGCCATCCTGTAGCCCGCATGCTGCTTACAAGAGGTCACCGATGACAGTGCATTTGGTCCTGTCACAGTCCCTTTTTCTGTGTCTCAAACCCCCCATAGAGCACGGCACATTAAGCAATCAGCTGAGCAAATTAGGCCCAGGAGTGCAATAGAGCATATTGCAGATAAAGACAGCAAGCTGCTGGGAAAGCTGCGTGTGTGACCTTACACAGCACTCGTCCTTTTATGGCTGGCTGAGGCCAGCGATACTCTCACGAGGACAGCTGCACACTCACTTCTGGGGGGCTGGTGCCAAGCCGCTGGAATTCTGCCACTGTAACTAATGAACTCACTTAGGAACCTCTGAGTTAAGTTTAACATTTTGCAAAATGCATTTATTCCCAAATGCACTGGAAAGGACGTCCAGCTGGTCTGGATACACAAGACTTCACAGTACACAGACTACCCAGCCAAAGGTTAATAAAGCTAAGGTACAAACTTATAATCACATTAATTCTTAGAATAGTTCACCAGATTATGTAATTTTCCACCAAATTAGCAGCAGATGAATTATCAAGGTTCTGCTGTCTTGTCTGAGATAAAACCTGTGCTTGAGGAAAGGAAGAACCTTTACACATTGTAAGGATGCTAGAGAACATGCAATTGGGGAGCACTGCTACCTCACAGTTAATCAGCTGAGACAACAAAGTGAAGCGAAGAATGCCTCTCTTCAGCACAAACTCAGATTCAGCTAAAACACTCGCCCTAACAGTCTTTGCCAAGTTCCCTAAATGCTGGCTGCAAGAATGATCAGTAAGTACAGAACATGGAAATTGACTGTGTGCATTTAGTCTACTGTGTGCTTTTAGCAATCTCTTACCGTGCAATTAGTACCTAGATAAGGTCCTTTGTGACAATCCAGTCCATTTCCTTGGCACCAAACAGGCACTAATGCCTGTGCAAAAGAGCATGTAGGTAGTTCTGTTCAGCTTCAAGCAAGCAAAAAGCACTCTGCAAACATAGGATGCTATTAAAACCAAAGGGAGTTTTGATGTTGACTTTGACGAGCACAAAAGCAGACCCTTTACATGAAAGACTCACTCCATGGTGAAAAGAAAGAGGCCTCCTGGCCCTCCTGCTGCCCCTGTGGGTAAATTCACGTGTGTTTTAGCCACTGCCTAAGCCAAAGGCTTTAACTGAAGAGTTTTACCTTTATTCCCTGATATAACTGCTTCCTTAGGTACTTTGCCAGTAGCTTCCTTGGAGTTTAATGTACCATGTTCAGCCTCACGTTGGCAGGACTCCTCAGTTCTCTCTCAAGGTTCATCAATAGAGAGGTCTATATATTTGTAAAGCACTACGGTACTTTAGGTAGGTGAAAAAGGGAATAGCAGAAGGTGGTCTTGTATGTAACACTATCTCTATGTGATCATGTTTATCTTTTCAGAGGGAACCTGCAGTAGCTGTTGTAAATTCACACAACAAAGGAATACTTCCTTTCCTGCTCTGGCTACACCAGAAAATAAAGCTCGGGTGGCTGGCTGGAAACAAGGTGGAGACGCAGAAGTGGCCATAAGTGAAGTGAGAGAGAAGCTCACAACATTTAGTGTGARGAAATAAAATTATCTACATCAAGAGTTTGAAAGAATTGGTGTATAAAACTGCTGTTCCAGGAACAGAGATTTTAAAATTTAGGAGTGCTCCAATCTGACAGCAGAACAGTAAGCACCGTACCCATGCTTATTAAAAAGACAAAGATTATCTTGGCAGTCAGAGACATCAGTCTTTCTACAATCATGGGCAATCTTTAGAACAAATTTTGAAGAAAAGAATAATTAAGACCTGAAGGTAAGTAGAAAATTATGTAGATAAAATGATTAGGGCAAACTCAGCTGGTATCTCTTGTTGATTTTCCAGGCATAACTCATTTACCTGGATGCTAAACTAACGAGCTAACTTGCTAAGCCAGGTTGATTTGATCATTTGTGATGATACTTGGCTTGGACTGGACAAGATACCCTTAAAACTGGGTATCAAAGTGAATAAGGTGACAGCACAAGTCAACTTGGGCAAAGAATTACCGAGTGGGAAGGAAATTAATATTGGAATTCCTCAAGGTGTTGGGCCTGATCCTCTTAAAGATTTTCATTTATTACCATGGCACATGCTAAGGAAGTTTTGAAGTATTGTCAGCATGGAAGAGGGATGGAACATTAAAAGCACTGCATGGCACCGTTGACTAAAGCAGTGGAAGTAAGGTGGCATTTGCTAGGGCAGAATATAAGCCATGTATGAGGGTAGGAGCTGTTTGGATGTTGGACGTCAAAACCAAACAGTTATTAAGGCTTCTTTATCAGTGATACAGAAAGAAAAGCACTTCTGGAAGTTCAGTCTTACTACTTGAGACAACGATCTGGAGTGAATCACCTGCAGGACGTGTCTCTCTTGTGCACTCAARAGGTAGCTGTGAAACCTACCGTTCAGTCAGCTAAAGCTATGTCAGATCAGTCAGACCTTGAGAAGAGTGTCTGCTCCAAAAAGGCCACCCATAGCTCTGAGAGGGCTGCAGCGAGGAAGGAATGAGGGTAATAGTTGATCGTATCATGACTATGATGGGATGGTCGTGAAAAAGGCAAACATATACTTTATGTATCCGAAGAGGTCTTTCTAAAGCAGAGTATTGACATATTCCCAGGCACGTATACCCAGAACTCATCTGTGTGCAGTTCAGGTGCCCTGTGCTCAAGGAAGAGGAACTCAAGACTGCACCATGTGCAGAGAAAGCTGCAAATGTCAATGTGAGAATGGAAAATATATTTTATTAACAGTGCCTAAAGGAACTGGGCTTGTTTAGCCTCACAAAGTGAAGGTTGAGGGGGACTCTGTTGCCTTTTTAAATGTATCAGAGCAAAGGAAGAGCTTTTAAAATTCTTAACATGATGCTGGTAAAGGATCATAGTCTGGTTAAGAATAAATTTGAACTCAAAATACAAAGTTCTGTAACTGTCAGAGCAGTTGGTATTGCCCAACAACCATTTTCAAAATGTTGCTTGATATGTTTGTAATCCAGGGGTTTTCTGGTTTGGGTTTTTCTCTGAGTTAAATATCACAGTGAAGAGTCCTACAGAAACAAGATCTTTTCACTATTAATAAGACCCTTATAATGAGATCCTACTATCTCCTCTCTATTTCTGGTTCAAGCTTCAATGTTGTACAGTCTCCAGCATGTTCTCAATATCAGCCTATTAAAGAAGTTTTAATTGTAAAGGTTGTTTTCTGATAATGGGTGAGTCTTGCTGAGCTGCCAGTCTTGCCTGAGAAATACTTACCAGTGGCTTACTCCCAGGAATTCCTGTGTACAAGAGGCAGGATGTCAGGGGAGTTCTGGTGCTTGGGCTACATAAATAGCAAGGTGACAGACATTAGAAATCCTTGGTAGGCAGTAAACTGGTATTTGTCTGTGACAACATAAATGTAAGGGTAAACTTCCAGTCCATTTAGATTCTCCTTTACCCTAACAGCCAGGAGATGCTTTACAAATAAGCCTGTGTTGGAAGCTGAATGAGTGAATGATGCTTCTTGACTGGTTGCAAACATGCTGACTTGTGGCTGTCATTAGGAATCAGCCCCACATCATTAGTCTGGCTTCAGTGTGTAAGAGGTACTTCATATTGTGCTGGCATTTTTACAGCATCCTTGGATGGAAATTTGCAAGTGCAAATGAAGTGTAGGGAAGAACAGAAGCATATTAAAAATTTGTTTTAAAGAATTGCAACTGAGTTCTTTCCAGGAGCTTTTAAAGATCTTAATTTCAGTGGTACAGGTGGTGCCTAATGTTTGATTAAAATCTAACATACAAACAGATTAGAATTGTGAATTCAAAGTGGTTGCCACAGAACAGGAAGTGAGGACTGTGTCCTCCCTGCAATAGAGTCCAGTTGGTCCTCTCTCCTAGTATGGGGAAAGTCAAGGATTTGCAAAGATAAAGAAGATGGAGCCAGACTCTTCTCAGTGGCACCCAGTGAAAGGACAAGAAGGAATGAGCATAGATTGAAATACAGGAGATTCCACTTGAAGGTAAGAAAAAAGCATTTTAATATAAGAATGGCTAAACACTGGCACAGATTGCCCAGGGAGGTTCTGGAGTCTCCATACTTGGGGAGCATGGAGTCATCACTCAAAACCCAACTGGACACAGTCCTGAGCAGCCTGCTCTAGCTGACCCTGCTTGAGCAGGGCATTGGAAACAATCTCCAGAGGTGCCTGCCAGCCTGGATTGTTCTATGATTCTGTGAAAGGTAGTGAAATTCCTAAGTGAGCCAGGTTTTTCTGCAGAGACTGGTGAGACCAGTGTACATTTAACATCAGTTCCTTACTGTTGGTTAAGGAGGGTATATTGCTACCCTCAGTCCTGTAGAATACAAGCAAAAACCGCATGCCTAGGGGCAGGAGCAATGGAGTTATGTGGCTTCCCTAAGCAGAAATTTACCTGCATCTGCTGAGGGATTATCTGCTGTCAGCTAGGGTGTTAGGTAGATACCCAAGAGACATCATACTTGCCACCCCCCACACAGGGGCCAAATCAGATACTGTGTGATAGGGCTGTTCTGAACCAACTCTGTGTGTCTCAGGGCTAGGAACAGGGTTTTAGGAAAAGCAACCAGGTTTCTCCATCTTATGCAGTGATTACCTCAGCATAAATCAGGTGGGTAGAAAATATAGCAAGTCCAGTTTGGGGACTTTTCTTTCACTAAAGTTTATTTTGTTTCAGCCCCAAAACTACAGATTAACTTGGCTTCAAATGAGTGAGTCTACCTTCCAGGGTAGGAGTAGAGGCTTTTTCATCCTTCAGTTCCTGTCCCAGTGATCCCTCCCTGCCCAGTGAGGTTCTGACTGACTGGAGGAGCAGAAGAGTTGGGTCTTCAGGGGAAAACACAATAGATTTTTTTCTGAAATTCTGATAGGGTATTGTTTTGCTGTAACTAAAAGTTTGTGTTTGAGGACCAGGTAGCTCTGAAAGGAAGGGTGAACTGGACGGGATGCAGCAGAACAAATCACTCCGTTCACTGTTGTTTTCCCATCACCCTGTTCCCCAAGGACCATGGAGACATGGGCAAGTGTGTCTTGCCACCTGTAGGATGAAAGTCTGCACTTTGGGTCATGTAAGAAGGACATTTACAGGAAGAAATGCTATTTACATCCCAATTATGGGTCTGACTGTATGAAAAGGAGAGGATGTAAGAGAGTTCTGGACCATGAAGCCATAAAAAGGCTGGGCTCTCAAGTTTTCAGGTGTTGTTCTTGATGGATCTGTTGTTGATGCCAACATCTCTGGGTAAGTACTGGTGGCACAGTGACAGAGCTTGGCCTCTGAGCAGTAATGGAGGCCCAAAGTGGAGTTTCCAGAATACTTCTTCCTCCTCTCTGCACCATTGTTTTCTGCACAGAAATATAAAAGAACATTCTGCCTGTTACACTCTTGTGCGATTCACAGAAACTCTCAGATAGGCTCCTTCCCCAACTCACACAGCCCAGGCTCAGCTCTTACTCATGCAAGGAGGAGTGCCAGTGAAAAGCGCTGTCTGTCATCTTTAGATTTCTCTTTGTATAGCTGATGGCTTAATGAGTGCTGTGATAGTGCAGGTTGCTCAGAATTGCTGTTGGGGGCATTATGAGAATGCAGTGAACTTTTGCAGCTTTCCTAGAAAGTAGGACAGGAGCAAAGAGGCAGCAACGAGCAGTTCTGCAAGGCAGTAAGAGGTGTGAGACTCCTCTGCGGGGGCTCTTCCTCACTGACTCATCTGAGAGCTGTACTCCCACTTTTCATTTGAAAATGAACCTCTACCCCTCCCTTGACTGTAGTTGTCCCTAACAGTGTTGGCGTCACCTCTACACCTCTTTCTCTCACAAGCGTGTGTGGGTGATGCTAGCTTTGCACATGAAAACACTGGGGTGTACTCAGCCCTGCTCTTTTGTTCTGGTATTGGTCACCCTTGAATACACTTTCATTTATACTGTCAAAAATGTTTCCATCATAGCAAACATAAGGATCAAGACTGCTGCTAGGTGAGGTACTCCTTCTACCATACAGTAACTAAAAACAGCCAGCAGAGCCACTGGTTGAAGGTCTCTGCTCTGGAGTGCTAGCAACTGCCTTGCTATTGCTTTTTAAACACCCGTGAGACAGTCTTTCATTATGTGTGAAATGAATCCATCAAAAATGGTGACAGGGGAACATGGATCAAACTGCCAGATGGAGGAAAAAGACATACAAAACTCCTTGCTAATCATACCGAATGTTTCAGATGGGAGCACGCTGACTCACAGGAGGGAGCTGCTTTTCTGCTGTCCTCCACACAGGTGTACTGATAGTGACAACATATTGCCACCCCAGGTGGGTGGCAGCTCTTTGAAACACAAAAGGAAGGAGTAAAAAGAGCTGGAAATTTGAATTCTGCAATTACTTACCCTTAGGTTAATTCAGTCCTTCATGCTTTCCATTGCCTTCTTCAGGAGTGGAACAGTCTGGTTTTATAGATGAATGTGATGGCCAAGCCCCAACTTGACACGTCTGGTGCTACTACCCAGAGTTAATGGTCTGAAGTCCTAAATCCTGACTGCAGGCACATCACTTGCAGGGAGAGCCTTGGTGTAAAGCATCAACTCGTGTAAATCTGTCATCTCTTGGAAAGTTCCTGAACGGTGCTTAGCCTTGATGGGTCGAATCCTGTACAAAGATTAGAAGCAGGGTTTCAAGGCATCTCTGGAATCACAAATTCCTGTTTCTTAACCCAAGGCCATTTGCTGTTAGAATGGGCACACAGGGAGCTGATAACAAAACTCAGCCCTTCACTCCTGCACAAACAGGATGCAGCAGCAACACACCCAGCAAGATTTAACAACACCTGAAAAATGAGTCAACAGATCAGCATTTTGAGGAGTGAGTGGAAATTTTCTGTTCCCAGGACAACAGCACTTAGCAAGGCTGAAAAGTGGTGTTTTCTATTATTGTGGAAATGCAGTATAGTCTGCAGCACCCAGGATGGAGGCAGGCTGATTTCAGCATTACAGTCAGAGCTGTAATGACTGTAAAGACTTAAGCAGTGGTAGTTTAATATCCCTTTCAATTGCTGTTGTCACTGCTGTTGCTTCACCTTGGCAGGGATGTCGCAGCCCAGTTCATCTCAGGCCAGTATGGTACCCTCAAGGATAAGCCCCTTTCAGACATATCCACTGCAAGAAGTGGTGTCACATGTAAAGATGATGATCAGGGTTGCGATATCCAGCATGAAAAATACATGAGAACTCAATGGTAATTGGAGAGCTATTTCTGTCCACAAATGTTTCATGGGTGTTTATTTTCTCTAAACTGTAAAAATAAAGCATGATGCTGAAGAAAGACCTGCTTGTTTTAGGCATTGGAGAAATTATGCAGCAACAATTAGCCTTTATGCAAAGATTAAGTAGGGAGGTATGGGTCTCTCTTAACACTGCTTGACTTTTCCACAGGAGGTTTTATATTTATAAGTGACTATTCCTGCTCACACAAAAAACTTCCGTCTCTTCATCTGCTTCCCTGGAGACTTCTGAACTTGTCATCAACCTGATCTCCCAGCCAGAGGAACACTTCCCCACTGTGCAATGAAAATTTATCAGCTTGTCCTTCAGCATGTCTCAACAACTCAGAGATTATTAACTCATCTTTCAAGTGATTAATACTCCTGGGTGTTTGAGAGGCATAACTCTGGTACTTGTGAGGTGCTTCGAGGCCCTGGAAAAGAAGGCAGAAGGGGAATGCAAAGTGTGATAGTTTGGATTGAGAGGCAGACTAACCCTGCTCCTGCTCGAGTCCTGTACCCACTCCACTTGGGTCCCATTTTGTCTGGCCTCTGTAGGCCCCACAACACAAACAGTGAACAGCCCTTTTTAGTCTCCTTCCTTTGTGTGACAATCCAGATCTGCAGATTCTCGAGGGAGTACATCTGAGAAGAAGTCATTTCACTTAGCGCTGCCTAATTATAGCCATGTTGACAGCCACAGTTGTAACTCCTCTGCTAAGAGATTTTTAGTATTCATCAGCAGGCTCCCCATTGGTCGCTGCAGAGTACCTGTCAGTCATGATAATTACTAATTTGTTTTAACTTGCCTCGGAAGCATTCCTAGAATTTATGGCTGTGCTGTGAGTYGGCACAGGCCTCATTATTCCAGCTTTGCCTTCTACTATGACAGAGGTATGGCAGAAATGCAACATACATAAAGTCATCATGGCCTGTCTCTAAGACAAGTGATGCACTGAGAAAATGCATGACCATGATGCATACATGTTTGTGCCACGTACAGCACCAGCAGCACCTTACTATAAAATCACTCCTGGGATTGCTCTTGTGGCTCTGCCTGTGTTTTGAACATACACACTGATAGGTGCGTGTATGTAATTTTCCAGAAGGGCTGGTCTGTCTGTCCTTTCACATATGGCTGAGGCAGCTAATAGGGCTGCCGCATTCAAATAGGGTCAAGCCAAGCAAAAAAGAGAAAGGGAGGACAAAGGATAAAGACCATATTTCACAGCCAGCCAGGCATGGGTCCAGTGCTTTTGTCCAAAAGCTCTCATGTTGTGTCCCTAAACTGACCCTGACAGCCTTGCAGGAAGCAAAGTTGCTTCAGAAGATTGTCATGCCTCCCATTACAGCAGGGGATGTCCACACCACTGCTTTACTGGAATGCACTGGTGCCAGTAAAGAGCACCCAGATCATGTAAAACACAGGGCAAGAGTAGCATGAACACAATAGTTTGTGCTCTAATAAAGGGCTAATGTTCTAATCGTAAAGTTGGAAAGGAAGCAACATTCCCCCTTCCCCCTGACTCCATAATGCAAGGCAAGCAGAGACCCTGCTTCACCCCAGCCTGCACCCCAGGACTCCTCCACAACACATCCCTGCCATGGAGCTCGACAAGCCACCCCAGCGACTCTGCTACCTGCGTGATGCTCCCACAAGCCTCCCCCTCCACTCCCCATCCAGCTTTCTGCCTCCCATGGATACCGGGTGGCTTTCTGAGTCATGATGAACATGAATGAAGCTTCCCAGCTTGGCCCAGGAGAGTCCCTTCCCCATTTTGTCTCTAATTTCTGCACCCCTGTAGTGCTGAGCCATGGCTGRCAGCCTGGAAAATGCAGTCTCTGTGAACTTTCCTGACTCCTCACGCACAGCAGAAGAAGGGGATTTACATGCAGCACCTCAGCTCTGCTGTGCTAGTGCTCTCAGGAGAGTTCCCAAAGCACGTATCATAAATCGCTTTTCAGTGTGCAGCAGTTTTGATTGTCTCACTGCTCAGGAGCCTGTCAGCCTTGTGTCCATCCTGACTGGAGGAGGGGGCTTCCTCACACACCCTGCTCCAAGTCCTGAGCTTTTGGAAGTGCCCTGGGCATCTCAGTTTAGACTCAGCAAGTGCAGCGAGTGGATCGTGAGGTTGTTCCAGAGGCTGGGCAGAGAGGGGCCACTGGCAGGGAGAGCAGGGTGACTGTGAGCGTGTGAGCGGCCCCGGTGCAGTGATTCTGCCCAGATCAAGATTCCCCTCTGCCAGCACCAGTCCTTTGCAGGACTACCTGGGCCATAATCCCCATGGAGACCAGTCCGAAGTCCAAAGCATTGTAGCCAGTAAGAATTTCTGAGTTTAGAAGAGGTTTGATAACCGTGCCATATTACAAATATGCTAATAATTATTTTGCGTAATTATTGAAGCAGTAAGACTCTGCATGTTCCCTGCAGGAGGAGGCTGCTCCAGCAGCACCGCTCTGGCTTCTGATGCTATTGTTTTAACTCAGAGACCCATCACGCAATCAGTTCTGCTACCAGTCCTTGAATCCAAATAATCTYCCTTCCATCAAATAAACTTTAATTTGATGAATAGACAGATGTTTCAAAATGTGACCTTTCCCAAGGTGAAACACTCAGTGGATGTATTATTTATTGGTTTTCAATTTTTCCACAGGTAGACATGTCTATTCCATCAGGAAGGTTAAACAAGAAGATGTTTAAAAATTCATTTAAGTGCAAATGCAGTCCTTACTACCGTAGTAATTCTTTCTCTTAACTACACATTAAAGAGCAAGATGTGGTTGTACTGGAGGATAAATGATAGCTTGTCTGAGGCAGGACCGACAGCTTGTAGCCATCCGCTGCTGGCTGCAGGTGCAGCTTAAATGGTCTCCAGCCCTTTCCTYGGGCTCGCTTGCCATCCATCTGCTCTCTGAAATTGGACTGTACTTTCCTTTAAGCATGGGGTACCTCTGTTTGTCTCACTCAGCAGCTAAGCTCACGTTCTTTGGCAGGGACAGCATGGAGGCGCTCAGAGTGGCTCCAGCCGCCCCGGTTGACCTTGCAGGGGCCTTGCGCAGGGGTGCAGGCGTAGGAAAGGCTCTTCATTTTGGAAGCGTCGCTCTTCTCTCCCTCTGGGGAGGAGCGGAGGTCACTCTGGAGGTCGCATTCAGACTTGTGTCTTCTGGCTCCTAAGGATCTTGATAACTGAGTGTGGCTAATTCACACGGTTCTCTTCTCTTCTTCCAGACCAATGTACCTTAAATTTTTGCAGAGTGGTTAAATAATAATTCCAACAGATGCAAGAAAAAAACCCACTAGTGGATTATGGCAAAGCAGAACAATTTGCTGAGAAATTAGTTCATTTGATTGGAAATAGTACATTATATGCCCTAGTGAATCCTTCAGAACTAGAAAAATGTGCATGAATAATGTAAGAAAGAACAGCGTTTTGTACTCATCTTTCCAGGAAAATCAGTCCTGACAGCTTGTTGGATTTGCCTCTTCTGGCTATTTGTGATGGTGAGTTAGAAACTCTTCCTGATTGACTGTTCAGCCAAGTAAAAAGGAAGAATAAAACCAGTGTAGGCTTTTACATGTTCTGTTACAAAAACTGACAGTGCCTGGTCCTAACACAATGCATTATTCTCCCCTGCCAAACCGAGGCCAGGCCCCTATGCAGACTTTGTTCCTGAGCTTTGGCTGCCAACGCCTTTCTCTGATTTATGCTGTGCGACACAGAATCATTAACATGTGTTGAGCAAGTTTAAATTCCTTCATAATTGGGAGTAATCAGTAACACAGGATAAGAATAGTAAGTAAAAACTGCAGCCCAAGTGATAAAAATAGCCTGACTGAAGCACTGGAGCTGGAAGACAGCAGAGCTCGGGGCTGCAAGACCAGGACCTCAGAGTCCTCCTCCTACGCCTCCTACATACGCATTTATAGTCTCTGCACAAGGTGCTATTTAACACCCCATGCCACATGAAACGGAGGTTTCTGCACTGGTAGAAGGATTTTGCTGTAAGCTTTCTAGGCCCTGGAAGAAAGGGCAGATTTGATAGTGTTTGCATAGCAGGCATCACTGCCCAGATCCACCATCTCACTTTTGGCCACGGCAGAGCCCATGCATAGGCAGCCAGGCTGTGAGTCTGACCAGGTCCAGCACGGCTTTCTCGCATACACTCAGCACCCATATCACCTCCTTATCCCTTGACAAGAGCCACCCTGGTGCCTGCTGGCAGGTGGGTGAGCCCAGGTCCTACACCGGGGAGCAGCAAGCCCCTCCAGGTGCCTGCAGCGCAGCACCCTGCGGGACAGGGTCGGCGTTCGCGGTCCTGGGGCAGCACTCCGCTCCTCTCCCTCAAAGCCCTCTCAGATGCACCAGCAGAACTCTGAGCACGAAGCACTGTCCCCCTGTGCTCCCAGAGCTCGCGGCACAGCCCTCGTCTTGCCGCTGGTGAAATCTCGTGGCACTGCCACCCTGCTCTTTGGGCCCGTCAGTCTATGGGAGCCGAGTGGGCTACACAGGGGACATCCCCGAGGCACGGGAAGGAGCGCCTGGCTCTGTGTCTGCCCTGCAAGTGAAACAGGGTTAGTGGGGTATGGAAGATGAAGGGACTTCCAGTCCTTTCCAGTTCTTTCTCACACTCTTAGCATGGGTGTGCAGGAAACTAAGTAGTTAAGCAGGTTGCTCCGCTGTTTTTCCTCTCCTGTGACCCTGGCGACGGTAAGTAAGTGTAATGCCCATGATATACTCTTATTACCATAGTAACTCAGCCAGGAGCTGATGATTGCACAAGTAGATGCTGACAGGGAAAGTCTGCCTAAGGAAGAAATCAGCTCTCTGCTACCTGGGCGCATCGTCCCTATCTGCACTAGATACTCCCTTGAAGATAGTGGGATTCCTCTGGTACACAGTGAGAGCAAATTACAGCTTAGGTCTAAGTCTGTGCTTGCAAGGCAATTTTCCTGAAGAATCCAACCATTTTACATCTAAATGAAAAATAACCCACCCCTTATTAGAAGAGGCTGATTTTCAGCAAGGCTCTGCACTGCCCTCTGCATTTCTCCCATGTCCTTTGAAGCAAGGACATGGGGCGCAGCTCGAGCTGTGCCACCTGCAAGAATGCAGGCATGTCTGCAGCGCTCTGTAACGGCAGCTGCTCAGTGCAGAGGAGGCCAACGTTAATGTTGCAGCTGAGTGAGAGTGGCTGGAGCCTCCATGCACGGCATGCCCTTGGCTGCACAGTGTCTGACCTCAGAAATCTCTGCTCTAGTTCCAGTGCTGCAGGGTGAAAAGGCCTTTGAATGAAGTGTGGTGATGAAACAGCCCCTTGCCCCAGGGGGCATCTACCTGAAAACCTCAGAACAGCAGCTAATATTTCATGTGTTTGCTTTCACAGTGCCCCTTGGGGTATGAAATCACTGTCACACCCACCAGACAGGCGAATAAGGACTGAAATACGAAGAAGCCAGCCAGGAACCAGGGCCATCAAGGGGACATGTAGCAGGGCAATGATTTGAAAGCTCATGGCTCAGGTGAATATAGTATAAGTTCATAGGTGATCTCAGGGTCACCCTTCCTCTTCTAAAGCAATAAGATCAAAGAGGACTACTCCAGGTACATGGAGTTTTGTTGATCTTTTCTTCTTAGTTTTGCCTGTTGGGTAGTAAGCCTTATAACAACATTAAAATTGCTGTTCTTCTAACATTCACCACTCTTATTCAGGGGCATAAAATTTCTGCTCTGTAGCCAAGGAGTGAGAGGGACGCAGAGGAGCAGGATGAGACTATTTTGGCAGTCATGGACACCAGGACTCTGTGAAGGCGACATTAGGTAGTGAACACCCGCCGAACTCCATCCTTCCCAGCAGCCCAGACACCTCCCTCGATAACACAGGAAAAAACATGACCATCACTGAAATTACTCCATGGTGGGAAGTAGCAAAGTCCTGTCACACAGTCCTGCCTAGTTGCATAAAAATGTTTCAGGAACATATTCATAACCTTTCCACCGAGTGCTGTTAACAGCTACAAGGGCCAGGATCAATTATGCAAGGTTTCCTCTTAAAATTTCTGGTCAGCAATAGCTCAGCCCCCTCTCTACCCTCACCTAGAAACCTGCAAAAGGGAAACCTTCTCTCTCCAGCAAGCTTCTCTTGAGTCCTGAAGCTGCACAGGAAAAATAAATATATATTGTGGAGAGGAGGGGAACCGGAGCATTCACCTGTGAACACACAAAACATAACTCATGTAAATGAGGTAGATGTATATATTTAGGTGTGTATATATATGTGTCTATATCTGATATATATGTGTATGTATCGGCTTATGTGTGCATATATATTGTGAGAGATCTCTCCCCTCCTCTGCTGCTATGGATAGCAAACCCCCGTCCTCCCAGGGCACGAGGTGGCAAGGCTGCCTGTCCTTCTGCCCCTGTCTCACGCTTCTCGACGTTTTTTGGCTGACAAAGTCCCAGTGCCCAGAAAGCCACCTGCCGATCTTAACAACCCAGTTGAGCAGAACAACCAAAATGCTGCACTCGGAGACCAGAAGCAAGTATAACAGAATCCTGCTGCCCTGTTGCTGGGTCTTCCCAAGCTTTACCAGCAGAGAGCAACAGCTAACCCTGCTCCTCGCCTGCCTGTGTTTCAGGGCTGGGGCCATGCTGCAGGGCTGGGCTGAGTCTCAGCACATGCAGGACAGGCACGGGCTATGTGGATGGGCAAGAGAGAACTTTCCTGCTTCCAGTGCTGGCTACTCACCAAAACCAGAGCCCAAAAGCATTGCCATCATCGGGACCCTGGAGAGCTGTGCTGGGGAAGAGGCCTGTTTCAGCAGGGGTGCTTGCGGGAACCCACAAAACTTCTCCCAAAGCATGGACCATGCCTACACCAGGCACGGTGATAGTCACATTGAGAAGGAAGATCTGCTTGGCCAGGGTCAAGACTGCCATCAYGGTGCTGCCATTGCAATCGGATACTGCAGTGCATACAGTGAAAAATAAGAGAGTAAACCAAAAGAAAGATGGGCCTTTCTTTTCCCCTGTACCTGAGCTGCGAGGAGGGTATTTCTAATTGAAAGGGAAGTGAACAAATTAATGAGCTGCTTCTTCTGTTATAGGAAAAATTAATAGTGTTGTCATAAATGTCTCCACATATCTCAGTGACAATTGTGGGGAACTATTAGCATTTGACCTTCCTTGTCTCACATCTCTGTTTCTGGGTAGCACACACACCACCTGCGTGCCAAAGCCTGACAGATCGCCCGCCACCCAAAACGTACCAAGAGGAGTTTTTAAGTTCCAGGTTGACTGAACTCAGTCAGATGAAGAAAGACACAAAACTTTTGACTGTGTGTACACCTTGCTGACATAAAGAGAGAAACAGTGTCAGTCTGGTCTGTGCTCGGGTCAGGAGCTCCTAACGCAGATCCCTGTTTCATTTACCTCCCTCTTTAACAGACGCAAGCCTCTTGCCATTCTCCTGAACTCAACCCTTTTTTTTTTTTACATTCCCTGAATCTTGAAGGCCATCACCTCTGCTACACTGCAAAGAGGACTTTTTTCATACTGATCACCAAGACGATCTGAGCCTGCACAGAGCTCAGCTTACACAATTCCTACTGGGTGTAAAACACCGTCTCTGCGTGCTTATTGCTCATGTGTGAAACTCAGTGGTGAGTCATTGACCTACAGCAGTCAGGAGGTGATGGCAGGGGAGAGTAGACACTCCTGATGGCCACTGCTGGCTTTCATAGAAAAATCTGAGTGGAAAATAGCCATCCCCTAAGTAAATGTGGCAGTGAAGCCACTCTTGCCCTCTGGCAACACAGTTCCCGTGATGAGGGATCTGCCACCACTGCTAGGACACCCAGCATTTCATCCCCAGTCAAAACCAGACTTAGACAATTGACTTTGAAAGCTAATGCCATGTTTTACCCACTCTTCTCTTGAGAAGCTAATGGGAAAGTACTTGGGGAATGCCTTTATTTCTGATCTAAGGCTGATACATAAATTGGAAAAGTCTTGCTGCAAGCATTTGAGTTACCAGAGATGGAGCCAGGCTGACCAGCTGGCTCACTCCTCCATTCCCACTGGGGTCAGAAAGCAGCAGGTGTTGAGTGTGTCCAAACCCCCAGAGCACCTGCACCCTTCTCTTTGCTGAAATCTCTTTACAACAGGAAAAACAGGAAGGTGATACATGCCAGTCCCTAGCTTGTTTCTGAAATACTAATGGAAACAGAAAATGAGGTCAGAGACAATGCTACGGCTTTGTATGCGACAGCCTGCACTTAAGGAAACAGACTGGAAAGAGTCCAGGGCAGAGGAAAGATGAAAAGGAGAAGAAAGTGGAGATAAAAGTCAGTGGAGCGGCTGGAGCGTGTGCTAACGCTGGGGGAGATTCTGCAGCTAATGATGAGATGACAGTGTGCAAAGAGATTTGAAAGTGGAAAGCCAAACAGGGAAGCCAGATGAAAAGCTGGAAAAGGCAGGTACTGAAGTGCATGTGATCGCAGAAAAGAGGCTGGAGACAGAAAGAAAGTGGGAACAGCAGAACAGAAAGGTTTTCTGAAAGGAGAAGAGACATCTATTGTCTGCTTTGCCAGGCTCAAAGGAAAGCAAAAGGAGTCAGCGACATTTCAGCCCTCTCTGCAGCAGGTGGCTTGCAGGCTCCATCCCCACCCAGAGCTCTGGGGAGTCACAATTAAATGCAATGAAGTGGAATAAGATAGGCTGGAGCATTGCAGCATGGCAGTGCCCGAAGCCTGGAAGGTAGTCTCTAAATCCGCCTGGGAGCTGTTCCTCTGATCTGCAAGGAAAATTGTGCTCACAGTCCTGCTAAGAGCCAAAAAACCAAAAAGAAAGTGCAAGTTTACTATATGGTGGTAAAACATGGAATTCTGTAGTAGCAGGGGAAGGAGCCCTGAGACAGATCCAATGTGGGCTTCCAGCCCCAGACCTCGCACCCTTGCGGCTCGCTCTAGGGGTCCCAGGAGCATTGCTGTCAGGAGTCTTCTTAGGAGTTACCTTACTTAACAAGTGTGAGGGCTCTGCAGTCTTGCACAGCTGTTTGCAGGCTCTTTTCTGAGGAGCAGAGGGCACTGAGGAGTTGTGCATGCTTTGTCTTCAGCAAGGCAATCAGTCTCAGGTGTGTGGAACTGCATATTTAAGCACTCACACCCTCTCCTCTTACTGAGTGTCAGCTCAGTTGGTTATCCTCTGCTCTCTGCTCCAGCCCCACATGAGAGGGAAACCCAGCTCTCGAGATCTCTCCTGGCACAGAGGTACAAAGATGGCTGCCTCAAGCCTGTGCACGGGGATCCTCAAAGGGCCTGTTTCCATTAAAGCCAACAGCAACCTGCCTTCAGGACAGACTCCGAGCTTCCTTATTCCCATCTCACATGATGAGGGAGCAGGAGAGGTGTGAGCCAGTCATGCCCAGCACCCCAGCTCTTCCCTGTGGGCTCCACAGCTCTGCAAGCCTGGGTGACCTCCTGGATCAGGAGTCCAGGACATCCAGCGGTGGCTTCACCGCCATCAGGGAGAGTCAAGGAGAGTGAAGGGAGGTTCAGCCCTTAAGGCCGAATGTCTCATAGTGGCCAAAGCCACACAGAGCCTGTACTGCAGCCTGCTGAAGTGAGCAACATGAGCAGTTGCAGTGCACGGGTTAGCAGCTAGCACAGCAGTGCGTGCTCACAGCCATGAGGAACCCCAGGCACTCACCTGTTCAGGGGTTCCCATCTCAGCCTGGGATGCTGTTGCCAGCTCTCCATGAGAAATCAAGGATTCAAAGACGACTGCCTTATCTGTGTACTGGCACCATTCACTGATGTTCCAAAACTTCCCATATACATATAAAAGCAGCCCAAATCCAAAGCTTCAGCAGTATGAGCGATGGGAGCCTGACAGTATGTTTAAGCACCCTCCTGAGCTAATCTAACATGAGCAACTGCTCCTGAGGAGCCAGTAGCCAAGTTCCCAACACGAATATGCTGCATTAATTGCATTTGCTTTTGTTTCTATTAGACAAATGTTTCTATTTGTCTCATTACACAACACCACCCACAAAGCAGCCAAATAGCTTTTGCAAGCTGCTATTTAGTTGCTTCACACCGGTAAAGACTAGTTATACTAGTCTTAGGAAGTCAACCTACATCCTTTCAGCTGTTGTTATCTCGTCAAACAGGCCAACCTCATGCTAGCTAGTTCTTGCCCTGTCTTGTTTCAATCAGTTGGCACAGTGGCTCTTTTTTCAAGGATTCACGTTTCATTTGCATAAGAATGTTAATGGAGTAATTTCAGAAATAAACGCCCAGCTTAATCCTGCTGTACCCTTAGGAAAAGTCCTCTCCACTATGAAGGCTTTTGGCATTCCCTTCTCCTCCACTGGCTCACAAAAGCACACGTGAGAGAGGTCAAGCTCCTCTTCGTGCCACTTTCAGAAACAGCAGCTTTGACAATAAGAAAACACAGCCAATATTTCCTGTCTGTCTTAGGCTAAACTCATAAATCATCTATTCTAGAGGGATCAAAGAAGAGTAAGACCAGAGCAGGCAGGCCAGAGGATCTTACTGCTGGCAAACATCTGGACTTTGCATTCAACTACGGTGTGGTTAGCACATGTGGCTGGGGGCACTGCCACGTGCAGGGCCCTGTTTGCACATTTCACCTGAGGCAATGACAGGTATTTAGGAAAAAAAAGTAATCCTAGAAGTGGAAAACCCCAAATCTCCCTGCACGGGGCACAGAGCCCAACTAATGGGGTGCAGAACCAAACTCCTCTTTTTCCTCTTTTTGTTCCCTGGGATTTTTGCATCCATAGCCATGCTGTAGCGTGTTCCCAGTTCCAGCGAGGAAAGAGTAGAAAATCTTTCTTTATCCTTGAAATAGCCTGCAACTTGCTGGTTCCTGCAAGGAGGTGGCGGATGTGTGCTCGGGCCCCTCCAGCTGAGCAGATATTCCAAGTGCCAGACGCCACTCTCCAACATGCAGGGAAGCCGATGCCTGTTTTATCCCATCCTTCACACTCACTTTCTCTTTTGCTATGAGCCGTGCAGAAAGATTGTGCTTTGTCAGGTTAATGAGATATTTATTCTACATTTGATCTCTCCATTTAAAGCTTAATTACTGCCCTAGAAAGCTCCAGTCCTTGGAAATCAGCATCTTTGTGTAACAGAAAGATGGACCCCTCAGCTATTTCACACTACATGAAAGGAGCGCCATGTCAGTTCATGTTTTGAGGTAGCTCTGTTTTCTGTGAGTCAGTCAATCATAGGTTTTCCTCAAGCAGTCTCAACCCTCCGCTCTCATCCTCCTCCTTCCTTGCTGCTCCCTTTCAAGCTTCTCACCTCCCTCGCTCCTTGACACCCCTGTAAGGACACCTGGCTGAGGTGCATGGTCTCCGAGCCCTTGGACATCCTTCAACCCCTTGGGGAAAGGTTTCCTTCTCGTGAAGGCACTTCCCCATTTGGTTGACGGTTCCCCTCCAGAGATGTTCTCAAGCTGTCTGCATGACTTTCTATCTGTCCATCCCCTGGCCAGGTGCCTGTCTCCGCAGGGATGCCTTCCCTGGCACATAGCTATGGGTCTTGGGAGACAAAGGGAGAAGGCCCAGAAACCCAAGAGAAGCAAATGCTGCAAACGCAGGGCTAGCTCCATGCAGAACATATGCATCGTTCTGCAGGGGCTTCCAGCTATGCCAGCCTGGTGCAGCACAGGCTGGGGTGCTGGGAGAACTGAGCCCCGCTGCTGCTCCCACTGGGGCCAGCACCTCACACCGAGACCTGGTAATGAGATGGCAATATCATCTCTGGCACCTCTGTCCAACCTGGGTAACATGGCAGAGCCAAGCCCTGTGGTATTGCACTAGGTGAAGGGTGCATTTGAGCAAGAAGAGCAAATAACACATCAGGTCAGAAACTTCTGCCAGGCAGGATGCAAAGCAGCACAGGCCAAACCTCCAGACTGCGTCAGCAGAGCACGTTACACTGAGCTGCACTAATTAGTAGCCTAAAGAGAAACAGCATTAGCATGGATGAGTTCTCTCTGAATCAAGTCTCCCCGCAGAGGCCTGCTTGTGCATCAGCCCCTTCTGCAGGCATTGTACCAGCTTCCAGCTCTGGCTCCAGCTCGTTGTGTTGGTCTTCTCCCATGCAGAGGTCAGGTGTGCCTGGCAGGCACCTTCTTGGGGGCTGAGGAGAGCAGTGGGGTCGCTCAGGCTCATAGTGCCGAGATGTGCTGGGCAGGAAGCAGAATGCTCTTTTGGAAACACTTCTGTTCTGGGCCATGCAATTTCCCAAGGAGGCAGGGTAAACGGGTCACCGGGAGGTGCTAGCAGTGACTCCTCAAGTGTCAGCAGGGAACGTTTGCACTGGGATGTGTTTCTGAAGTCAGGATTATGCGTGTTCTCCGAGCTTTATATAGTCACTTCTGTAAAGAGAGGAATAGCCATATGTCTAATGCAGTTTAAGATTTTAACAAATTCTTCACCAGAAAGTTACTCTGAACAATAATGTTTTTAGCATGGTCCATGAATATATAAATATAAATGACCATATAATAACAAAAATATTGGGGCTCCCTCAACAAGGCCCATTTATGGCTCTTTCCAACACACTCTGAAGTTAATGGAGCAGTTACAACTTGTCAAAGATACATATATATTACTGTGGGCAAGAGAGAACATTCTTAAATGTAGCTGCATGCCTCTTACAGACTTGCTACATTTAAGAGGTGGGTGTCCTTCGAAGGCCAGTGCTACAATTGCCGTTATTCAGAAGGAAAAAATACTCAACCTCTGTATTTCAGCTTGAGATAACTTGAAGAAAGCAAATCCAAAGAGTGTGTCCAACTCAACTTTGCAAAACTTAATTTTTAACATTTACTTTGACATAACATAGTTGTTCTATTGGTCATTTAGCTCAAAATGATTCAAAATTTCTTGGTTGCCTAAAGAACAAGTAAAGACAACAGCAGCCAGCCCTCTCCCAGCATCGCAGGAAGGGAAGAGCTCTTTGGCTCTCCATACCAACCTGCTGTCTTCCCAGTGCAGGACTAGTCACTGCTGCACGGTTGCGTTCAGTCTTACCAGAAGAGCATCAGGTTATGACGCTCCACATTTTCCTGCTGAAAACCGCTCCACTCTTGGAAAAAAAACTCTTTTTAATGCTTGTCCTAACTATCTTTTGTTGTGCTATACTATTAGCAACATTTCCTTGAGCCATATCATTTTAAGCATCTCTAACCTGCCATAGCTAGTGCCAAAGCCTATACATTTAATGTAAAGAGAAACAAAAAACTTTATTCTAAAGTGGTCTGTTTTGGAGTTTGCTTTTAGTTTTATAACCTACACACTTCCCTTTTTCCATATTGCTCAGGTTTAGCTCAGCTGTAATTGCTCTGAAGTCTGAGGTGGTGGCAGGGCTGTGTGGTCTAACTAGCTGTGAGTGGGTGCTCTTGCCTTGCCTTGGGAAGGCACCTGTGACAAGGTGCCTAATCCTGTCTCTCTTTCCCCATTTCTGTCTTCTGCCCATGTATGGCTACAGCCTACTCATAGTGGCATTTCCTCCTTCCTTCCGAGAGCGGAGGGTTATGTGATATCAGAAGTTGGCCCACAAGAGCAGTGGCTGAGATTACAGCTGAGCCAGCTGAGGAGGTTTAGGGCTGAGCTTCCAGAGCTTACGAGCACTGTGCAGAGGGAAGCTGACGTCTTTTCCTCCAGCAATGCTTTTACTGTTTAGTTTGCATTTCTGCTTTAGGCTGAGAGATAAAATTTTCTCTAAAAAGAAGAGAACAGCTCAGTGGCAGCCTTCTTGGGGTGGAGGGGCTGGTGGCCAAAAATGTTTGGGTACAGGCTTTTGTTTGGTATCCCAGAAGAAGACAGTAGTGCTCTTTTTGCAGGCCTCACATATAAAAAATTTACCCAAACTTTAAAACAAACAAACAAACAACAAACAAACAAACAAACAAACAAACAAACAAAACCCCCCACTAATAAGAGAGGTGAGTCTCTCATCTTCTGCTGCAATAACAAGGTGAAACCATTCAAGATGTCGTCACCGCTCAGAGAGGTGCCTCTGGTTGCAACAGCTCTGACGCAGGGAGGGGAAACTCCTTTCGGAAGTGTCAGGACATGCCCAGCAGTGCCGATGCGTAATGTTTCCTGTTATCACGGGATCTTTCATTAAATATGACGGGAAAACAACGTATGTCATGCTAGAAAAGCCATCCATGCTCCGTGTACTGTAGCTGCAGCCCGCGAGGTGGCAGAAGGAAGCGGGTGTCATCGCAGGCTCAGCCCGCTCAGGCTGCGCTTCTCTTTAGCGCTGGTATTTTGAATTTTGAAAAAGAAGGCAAAAGAAAAACCAACTGAAGAACAGAAGCATGTTTAACTTTCATGTGAAAACTTTCCTGAGGAGAAGCAGATAAGCTACTAAGAGGGTTATTTATATACATTAAAAACAATCAAGAGAAGTGCAGAAAATAAAGTGCATGTCTTAGCTCCCTTTTAGCATCACGTATTTCAAAAAGGTAAGGAAAATAGTAGCAATGGCCAGAAATTATTTTATGTCTCCTCATGAAGTGATGACTGCCGAGAAGATGCCTGCAGACAGCTCTGTTGCAATACAAATTGGCGCTTTATCAAACCAGCTCCCTACCAAGCCCACCTGGCCTGTATGTTTATTGACTTGTTTATTGACCAGATTTATATCTGGTGGTAATGAGTTAAAACAAAATGAGCTTGTTCAGCTCTTCAGTCTAACGCATATTAATATCCTGAAGGAAAGCAATACACTAATTTATTCAGGAATCAGCAATCATCCTCTCAACCTCCAAGAAACCTGGGTCCTAGCGAAGCTTCTGGGGGAATCCCACCATACAACTTACCCACACAGACCACAGCTCTGCACTTCCCTCTTTAGAGAAGACACAGTGGTAGCATTACTGAATGGCATCCCTTACACCCATGTACTTGGGGGATTTGCTTCCTGGCAGAACTGTGCCACAAGTAGAAGGGTCCTATATATATTTGTTAAGCTCCCGGGTGTCTCTCTGCTGGATTCCCAGCGTGTCCTGCCTCCGTTGGGATTATCTGCTGAAGGAAAGGAAGCTCATGCAAACACCCAGTCTCATCCTATATTGCAAAGGACTTTTAAACCACAGCTGCAAGATGCTACTTTGCCCAGTGTGATAGCTCAGCAATATGGCTTTACTCTTAGTTTCTTGGAAAAAGACCACAGAAAACAGAATAATAATCTGCTTAATTCCCCCACTTAGCAGGGGGAGGGAGGTCAGCATGAGTTCATCACATCCCAGACAGCAGAGAACCCCTGCAAAAGACCCTCTGTGTGTCTGCTGCCTGCGCAACTCTGTGCGTGCCCCAAAGGGAAGGCTGTGATGAGAGCTCACGCTGTTTGCGTGTCACAAAGCACAAAGTCTGAGGAAACCCGCTTTTATTCAGTCTGCCCCTCGCTCCTGCACGCATTGCTGCTGGGCTGGGGTCACGTGTCATACTTCCCAGATAACAGTGAGTGAGGTCAGCTTAGACTGTCTTTACAGTAGACCTTAATTAGACTGCCCGTGGACTACGTACCTTCCTTGCCACTGCTGCTCTGATGAACTAGGCTCGCTGGCCATTACCTGAGGAGTTTTGCTGGCTGAGCTGCCTCTGCTCTGGACTCCCTGGAAGCAGGACCCACAGCACTCAATGCTCACTGGCTCGCCCTGCAACGCCAGCCCTGCTCGCACAGCCTGCAGAAAGCACTTGAGGAAGGGATCCATTTTGCTACGAGGCTATTGTGTTATTTCTGCTCTGTATTCCCTTCACTAACCTAAATCTCCATAAAGCTCCCCCACCAGCAGGCTGACACCACCTCCTCAGGAACCTGCGGTGCTTCTCGCAGATCCAGCACAAGCATAAAGCACCCACCACCGGGAAATGTTCCTGCTCTGGTGCTCTCTGGGTACCAACTTAGGTTGTTCTGCCTTTGGAAACCATAAGTCCTTCCTAGTGGGGCCAGCCTGGTGCTTTTCTATCACTACGGAGCTTAGTACTCTTATAGCATCACTGTGTAATTAACATTGCCATCATTTGCTGATGATCCTCATTTGTTTCTCTCATGCTGCAGTTTTGGGCTAATGCAGATATCCCCAGCAAAAAGATGGCTGTAAGGTCATTTGCACCTGAGAGTTTCTTTGGATTTAGTGCCAGTGCTCTTAGTTATAATAAAAAGCCCTACCTCAAAAAGTTAAAAAGCAGTAGAGCAGCACAGCTAAGAAATCTGTTTTCCCATGGATTTATAGTTGGATTCTCTGGTGTCCAGCAAGACACAAACTCCCACCAAAATTTGTGTAGGTGGGATGCAATGTCTCTTCTGTGTAGATTCTGTAGTGTCTGAGAGCAAAACCACAGTGCAGCTTGCAGGGCCCAGGGAGGATGCTCCATGCATGGATGGCTGCCTCCGCTGGTTAACTGCTCCCTCAGATTTTGACTGAAATCAGCCAATGGGCCCAAAACTGCTAGTGGGACAGACTGAATGGTTGCATAAGCCTCCTTTCCATGGGAAAATGCTCCAGAAGAATACATGGTCAGACCAACTGTGTGCATGTCACTAACTGCACTCTGAGTAAGCCAATTTACCTCAACCCATCTGGTCTTGTCAACAAAATGTAACTACCAATATAGGAGATGTGCCAGTAAAGCCTAAGTAGCTCTGATGATAACATTGTGTATGGAACAGAAAAGTTAAGATAAAGTCAATGGAAAGAATTCAAAGCCGGGTGAGATCTGAGGCTGAAGCAGAGCCCTGGTGTAGCAAGGAGCCCTGCACTCAGCTGAGCTCTTCCATTTCTGCGGCAGAAGTACCCCCTGCACTCATAAAGGCTTCCCCCAAGAGGAGAGACTGCTGGGGACCGATCGCAGGGTGCTATGCTCCTCCTGAAGAGAAAGCCCTTAAAAATGCAGTCATCATCTTAATTGATGCCTCTGTCTGTTGGCAACAGAAAAGAAATCAGAGCTACTTCTGCGTTAGTGAGCTTGCACAGGCTGGGCCAATGTACTGCAGAGGCAACGCCAGCGGATGTTGTGCTAGAAATAAATTGGACTCTATGGCTTGAATAAATGCCAAGGAGCAAGTTTGATCTCCAAAACAGCAGCTAACAGACCATGAAGAGAAGTTGGCAGGAAGATGCAGCGATCAGCTGTCGAGAGCTGCGACGCGTCATGCGGATGAGGAGCTTGGGACTGGGTACCGTGTTCTCGTACCATGTGCAAGCTGCAAATGAACAACTGCACCTCTTTTAAATTCACTTGTGGGCCTTCTGGAAAGACTCAAACACAGGCAACAACATTCAAACCAGCAGAGGTGGGCTGGATTTCTCCCAGTATTTCTATATCATACATAAGACTTCATTAAATAGGGAGCAGAACCAGAAAGGAGGCCAAGTACAGCTGTTGTCTGAGCGTTTGCCATACACCTAATGCTAATGGAGCTGTGCACGTCAATGCCAGCGAGCAATGCAGCCCATAGTATTACATAGGATTATCTCTTAGGATGCCTTTCGAGCAAATCAAAGTTTCAGAAATTCTTAGTCCCACCTTCCTTAGATGTTAAGGAATCATGTTATTCATAGCTGACATTATCTGTCATGATACTACTTCTGTCCTTATTCAGACTAGGGCTGGCTAAGGCTCCACTGTGACGTGTGCCATTTGATTGCTGTTAGCCCCATTCAAAGCCAGTGCCTGAAGGGCAGAAGTGGAGACTTTACTGGACAGCAGCTACCCCAAAGGGGTCAGGGTTTAACTTCTCTAGGCTCTGCCATGTGTCCAGTAGAGGCTTTCGTAGCAGGCTGGAACATGTTCACTAACACCAGGCTTGTCCAGCCTGGACTCAGCCCTTTCTTTGAAGAATGGATATTGGATACTTTTTGAGGATTACCGGTATTGTGCTGGATATCATTGCTGTGGTCTTTCTGTTGCAGCACAATGGAACAGCTGTTTCCCCCTTGGCATCTGAGTAACTGGATCTTGAGGCCTTTCCTAGAGGCCACCTGACACTTTTGGTCAGAAGGGCCATTATTAGACTGTGCCAGGGCAAGTAACCTTAATGCTACAATCTGCTGTCTCCCTCATCACAAGGAGTTTAAGAGCTGCGGGCACTCTGGAGCAACCAGGCTTTCTACTGTGTGATCAAGTTGGTTCATCATTTCTGCTCCAGTAAATCCCACCTAAAACTCTTCAGGATTGACTAAGGTTAGAATGAGATACAACATGCAAGTATGCTTGCTGGTTTAATATCCTTTCAACTGTCATGCTTTGTCCTAACTGCTAAACCCAAATATTTTGCACCGAGAAAGTTGTTGGCTGAAGTGATCACAGGTTTCCACAGCCACAATGCAATGCCTTTGCCCAGTGCAGGATGCTGATGTGTCAGGGTCTCTGTGTGTTATGCAGCACATCCCAGACAGACTGCAGGAACATCTAATGCCGCTACTGAGATTTAAGAGTGTAGACATCCCATCATGAGACAGCTGAGGGCAGGGGATCCAGCATCTGAAGGTGGTGTGCTCCATGGGATCAGAAAAAACAGAGGTGAATAGTGAGCCTGGCAACTGTGCCCTTCACCAATTCTTCAGCATCGTCATATAATTCTCTCCAATAGCCCTGAACAAATTCATAGAGACTTGACCAAAGTCTTTCTCTTGCCTGGGCTGTGCTAAGCACGAGGGTGGCTCCTTCCACCTCCTCCTCTTTCCCAAGACAAACATTTCCGCCTTCTTTGCAGGCAGGTGTGGTAAAAAGCCACCTCCAGTGCTGAGCCAGCAAAGCCATAGGTTCTTTCCCTTATCATCACTGTTTGCCCAAGCACCTTGCCCTCCGCAGTGCCTCTTTGAGCCAGGACAGCCGCAGGCTCTCGAGCTGCATAGAGCACAAAAGTCRTTTCCTGACCCAGACCGAGGCCTAATTAGTGGAGTTAAGAGCTGCAGTGCCTGTGAGGAGAGTTAGTCAGCGAGGCTCTGTGCTGGCACAGGGCTGTGGGGTTAGAGCTATGAGGAAGAAGGGATTTGAGCTTCAGAGTAGCTACATCAGCCTGAGCCCTTCCATCAGTCTGTTTTACGTGCATAGCTGCATCTGGGTACTTCCAGGGGCTTCCAAGTCAAAGGTGGTATCAGGGTATCCACAGTGGTTAGTGAACATCAGGCTTTGTCTTTTTCTTCGTGGAAGCTTTGCCTGGTGTATGGGAAGGGACATGCAGAGAAAGATTTGGGGAAGATCTCCAGGACTTCTGGGCACCCAGTAGAGCAGTCATGAGAGTGGCTCCAGTAGGACTGCTGGACACCAGTGACTCCTGGACCAGCTGGCCACTCTCAGTGGCAGGTTGGGTCTGTAGTGCATGTCCACCCAAGTCCTGCATGTCCATGGCACAGTCTTAGAAAGCCAAGAGAGAAATACAGGTGTCCTGTTTATACAAACAAATGGAAACCATCATTACAGACTGGGATCTGACTATACAAAATCTCAAAAAATAATTGTAAATGGGAAGCCATCCTCAGTGCCAACCTTTTTACTATTGTTGGTCCCACAAGGACCTGTTCTTAGCAAAGCACTATTCAATATTAGCTCAAGCTCTTTAGTTTATCAAAGACAAAGGTAAAAAAAGGATCTGATCCTGATTTTAAATATCTGAGGAAAAGATTTCTCTCACCAAATAACTCATTACAGTATCAGAGAAAAATATAGAAGCAACAAGCCTGGGAGATGATTTCCAGTCTAAATTTATCTTGCTTAAAGGTGCACATTTTTTAATAGGGAACAGGTGAAGTGTGCAAGGGCTTAGGCTGTGCTGGCAGCCTTTGGTTTGAGCTTTGCACAGCTGGAGTTATTTGTTACTGTGGATGCCGGGACACAGGGGACAGTGCCAGGAAGAGCCTGGGACAGCTGGTTTGGAGAAGGGCACACTGGAGATGTGGAAGTGGGAAGGCTCAGGTGCAGGATGGTAAGGGGTTGCAGTCTTGGTTTGGGGATGGGGAGGGAGTGCAGCAGGCAGGTCTTGAAGCTGTATACCTGTCTGCGCATGGACAGGATCAAGCCTTTTTTTCTAACCTGGTCTTGTTGCCCATGGAAGCATTGTAAAAGACACTTCCCCACTGGGACTAACATGCAAGTCTCCAGCACCAGGCATTTCCACTTCATTTCGTTATAATTTTTTAGCCAAGTTGCAAAGCACAACTTTTCAAATTAGCTTTACAGACCATCAGTCAGATTGAAATGAATCATTTTTTTTTAATCGGGTAGTTTAAATGAGAGCTTTAAATTTTTCTAGCCTAGTAAATACTAATGTGCAAAGTCTGTACCTAATGTTATCTCACAACCAGCTCTTGTTTCTTTGCAGCTCTGGGATCCTCCTTTAAGTGTTATTCTGTCTTGCCTGACTAGAGATGTGCACTGAGTGTTTTCACAGAAGCATAATTCATTCTCCTTGGTTTTCTCCTGCAGTTTCCAAGCAAAAGCCAGGCTAAAGGACAGGGTGAAAATGCAGCCCTCTGCCTGTGCTGCTCAGACACCAGCCAGGAAAAGGGATTTCCGTTCCTCCATCCCATGGCAGTCTGTCTTAAGAGTAAACTTATGAGTGTCTACTGAGACATGACTGTCGGCTTTGTATATCCACAGTAACTCAGCTGCAGTAATTCTGACAATCAGCACGTATGTTCCACCTCACTGCCCCGCAAGTAATGTCTTTTACCTCCACGTAGCTGCTGTCTTTTGGCATTGCTGGCTGCTTCCAGGAATGTGTTTTCTGTTTTGCTCCTGCATCCCATAGCACATTGCTCTGCTGCGGCACTCTGGGATCTTTTGCAGAAAGCAATGGGATCCAGTGGCCTGGTGCAAACTGAATCATTCCCCTGATTTCTCTTGCCACGTCCTATTTATCCACCAGTGTTTGTGAGCTAGACCTTACTATGTTCAAAGCACTGTCAGCAGCTGGCAGGAAACACTGGCGATCAGTGCAATCCTCACAGCTCAGTTTGGAGCAGGCTCTTTGGATTCCTGCCTTTAAGTCATGCAGTGACTTCAGAGTGAGTGTAATGGGGCATCTGAAAAGGAAAAAGTTGAAATCCAGCAGATGTTTCTCGTGGCTCGCTTCCTGAAGCAGCAGACTGCTGGGGCTGAGCCAGCACTTGCAGACCTGGGAAAGCCAGCAGTGTGTGTGTGGCACTTTCAGATGTCCAAGGCTGTTTTCCTTCCACAGGGAATGTCCTGCAGCTGCAAAGCCCTTTCCTGTGTACTGACTCTCTGTGCTCATTCTGGGATGTGTCATTCTGGGATGCGCCCTTGGCCTCTGCTTCCTTGCCTAGCAAGATTTCACATGCTATTTGGACAGCAGAAAGAGCTTCCCACCCTGGCCTTAGCAGTTCCAGAATGGTAATGATATCTGCACGTGGATGACTGAAAGACAGATGGAGAGGCTGTCTGTGAATGAGAAGTGACTGCCCCTTCTGCAAGGTACAATAAGCAGCTACCAAAATATTTGCTAGTACGAGTCTTGTAGATGGGCTAAAGAAGGAAGCAAGCAGAGCTGGTGGATGCTTTGAGCCACCTCAACATAGAGGCATCTCTGGGCTTTGCAGCCATGCAGAAGCACAGACGGAGGGATGTACTACCCTCCTCGAGGCTAGAGGCAAGTTGTCAACAATGTTGGCATGTTTGTGAGAGGTTTTAATCACAATTGCTGCACATGTTTTAATGCGCAGATGACACGATGCGAGGACTTTCTTCATGCTTCATACATATATTTAACTATATTGGTGTACGGGAGGGAAATCTTGGTATTCTGAATTAATTAAAAATGTACGGATATACTGGTTTTCATGGTAAGGCAGAGACTTGAACATACACGAGACTCAAAAGCATAAATGGAGGGCAAATGCAAAAAAGGAAGGAACGCATCAGATTAATTGGTGTGCATTTAAAAATAGTAACCGTACATAATGCTGCACAAAGCTAAAATCTATTTTAAACTGTTTATATAGAAAGGAAGTGTATGTTCTCAAGGTCTCCAGTTTGTCTATGTGGGTTGGTCAAAAAAGTTGTGACATGCTGAGAAAGGCATTTGCGCCTTGTTGTTTTTAGCAAAAGTCGTATCCAACAGCATGGATTTAAAAGAGGAGAGACTGCAAAATACTTAGAGGTCACAAAGCAATCTTTGCCCATGCTCTCCAGGAGGTGCATATGCCTTGCCAACCTTTGAGGAACTGCATCTCCGAGCTTCTGACTGCCTCTCTCTCTGTCATTCTTCATGAGCCTTTTCCTCAAGCCCTCTCTTTTTTTGTCTCTCAGAGGATGCAGGCAGCTCCATGTCGCATCCTCCCTTGAACATTTTTTTGCCCTTCCAATGGAGAGGAACGTTCACTGAAGCAGCTCTGTCCATACTTGCCGCAAAAGGGTCAGGAGTTATGGGAGGAAAAAAAAAAGAGAGAAAGGACAACTAGTTGTATTCTCTGTGCCAGCAAAAGCAAACCAACACAACAACACAACCTACCATCAGCTTTGGGACACCCTTCCCTGTGTTTGTCCTAATTTAAGGTTTGGTGGCAAAAGTATTTCCACAGGCTGCCTCGTTGCACAGGATCCTGGGCTCATGGTAGGGGTGAAGTAGAAGTGACTGTTGTATCAACTTCTGGAAAAGGTTAACAAACGTGTGGGCATGCGGCAGGCTGCCAGCTCGCTGGGGGTGTGGAAGAAGGGGGGGCTGTCCTGCCAGAAAGGATAATGTCACCCTTGTTTATGTGCCTCTGAAGTCTACTGATGGGAGCACAGTATGGTGAGCGGCACAGGGAGGCTGGCAACATGGTGGACATCACCTAAGATTGTCCTTGTTCTGGAGGATGTCACCCATCGGGTGTCCCTGAAACAAAGAGACTGTTCAGAAAGGCAGCAGGCAAACCAGGAAAAGATGCTGCATTGCTGCTAATGGGGCTGGTCCTTCAAAGCTACTGTGGAAGTGGAAGGGTATCGCAAGCCTGAGGAGCCCTGCCAAGAGAACTGCATTGCTGTGCCAGCTTCCTTTCAAAACAGAGCACGGTCTCTGGCTTTCCTTCTCATTTTGTTCACTCTTCTTTTTTTTCACCTTTTTTTTCCATTTTTAAACCTAGCAGATCAGTATACTGTGCACTASAAAATACCTAGTTCTACAGTAACATGCAGAAAGAGGCATACGTCACGTGCCTTAAAATATTTCTTTCTGCAGTATATATGTATTGTGATTTGGTATCATCTCATACCAGTGCAGAGCTAATCTACTGAATCTGTGAACTAAATATGTGATTTAAGATCTCACTCTTTTTTGTATTTGCCACAACAGCAATACTGGGCAAGCCCATGAGGTGCCAACATCCCAGCTGCAGAAAGGTAGCACACAGCAATCAGGGTCAACAGGGGGACAGGAGATAATGTTGTGTCAGGGAGGCATGAACTGGATATATGAGAGCTGGAGCTGTGGTTGTGAAACATGCATTGACAGGGAAAAGAATGGTATGCTAACACATGGGAGAGGGAGGAGGTAAAAGTCCATACAGCAGAGAAAGGGTAAATGAGCAAAACGCTACCCTGTCAGGCCCCTGAGCTAAGTTAAGTACTGTTGCACGATGTTTTATATCAAACAATACTAACTGTAGAGGATTCCAGCCTGTCTGGGGTTCTACCTGCAACCATGTCATCCTGTCCCTGAAATTCAGCAATACTGACTCTGATCCACCATTGCATCGGCTTTGAATATCCTTTCAAAGGATATTGGCTTCAAAGTCTGTGTCTTATGACCTTCGACTGCAGAGCCAATCTCTGCTGTTCTGCGTTCTTGTCAARGTTGGTCTGCATCCACAAAATCTACCGAGATCTCTGTCACTTGCAGGGCCCAGGGCATGTCCCCTTTCCTTCACTTGTTCAGACATGCCGAGGGGTCATGGTGGAGCACCAAATAAAATCACTCAATAGCCAGGCACACGATACCGGCATGTGTACTGCCTGCAAGTGAGTAGCAAAGGGCAGCGCTGGGCCGCAAGCCAGCATTTAGCTGGTGAGATGATGTTTGATCGATGCGACACTGAATCAATAGCGAGCACACAAGCAAACGAGCAGGAAAAAGATGGGGGCAGTAAGTGTGGTAGGGAACAGCAGTGGGAGGACCTGGCAGGCGCACAGGAGTCGATTCAGAAGGGAGATGCAGCCCCACCTATGCTGTGAGCAAACTTGCCCTGCACCTCACAACAATTGTTTTCAAAATGGGTTTAATAACACATGTCAAAATGTCAGCTGGTTCATAGCAGGGAGTTGTGTTGGGGACACCAGTCACACTAAGGTGAGATAGCTCAAACTGACTTGCAACAAAATTCAAGTGTCAGTAAGTTGCTGTTGAGCAGAACAAGTATTTTGATCTAATGACAGAAATTGCACCTTGGTGCAGGCACAGAAAATGATGGGGGGGCTGGAATCCAGAGAGATGGGAAATAAGCATGAGAATAACGAACAATCAAGACTATTTAAAAAAAAACTAACAAATAATCCTGTGTTACAGCATTGCTCCTTCCAGTTTCCTTTGCTGCTTTCCTCCTCAGTAGACCAGCATTTTGCTTTTTCTCATCATGTTGTTCACTACATTCGTGCTTGGCCTTAAATTGGAGCCTTGTTTCTCATCAATTGTCTCATCCTGAGAAGATAATAATGTTTTTTTTTTTTTTAAATTTGGACTATTTTTAGGGGCTCCACAAGAGCAAAAATGCCTTAACCATGCCCATATGGAGCTGTTTTTTCTATGTGTATGATGCCACTACAGATTTCAGTGAATTGTAACCGCTGAAACATTTTTGTAATGCTCGGCTTGGGGATAATGACAAACTCCTTGCAGTTGGTCTACCCTTAAATACTGAGAGGTATTCTTGATTTTCACTCTATTTTAATGCAGAATACTCGGTAGTATCTGTGAGGTTTATGAGTTGTTTTTACATTAGAAAACAACAATTAAATAAGAAGCACACAGAAAAACGCTGCAGTATGTTTCTAGCAATTTAAAGATACAACATTTCAGTCTAAACCTTGCATTTATTTTTCATTTTAGCTTCTATTTATACTTTCATTCATATACTCTAGCTTGCTCCACCTCATAATGGGAGCAACACAAAGCAGAGGAAGTCCGTAAGCCAGATGAACTGCAATTACAACGGGTTCATTTTGTCAGAGCCATGCAAAGCATCCAGCACGCAGACCGGTCTTGCCTCTCTACCAGCTCACCATGTCCACCCTGTGTCTCTCTGCTAACCTGCACACGTGCATGGAAATATCCCCTTTGGTGTGATAAGTAAGTTTCATGCAGTGAATAAATTTTGAAAAATTATTGAGAGTGAATGGGAAATTTTCCTTATTTTCTCCATAGTAGAAATCTCAACTATGGGGACTCATATTCTTCTTTCACACTGGGTTTTTGTTTCCTAACAGTCTCTTTGGAAGCATCTAAATTGCAGAGCCATGATTTGAGCAATACAGGGACCAATGCTGTGACCAGGATCTACAGCAGAAAGGGACAAAAGACAGAGCAGCCAGAGGGAAGGCCACGGTCCCCTGTCCTGCGTGGAGATCCTTTGTTCTACCGAAAGCAGAAAAAGGTTCGGAGACCAGCCAGAGCTCAACGTGCATTCAAGAGATCTGCTTTATTTGAAATTCTCATCCAGCCAGGTGCATAGCAGCGCCGTAGTATGGGGACGTGACCCTTGAAAGCAGTCTCTGGTTGCACATCTGAGGCCAGCAGTCTTCCTAAAACAGCATCAGCCAGGAAAAAGGCTACTTTCTCACTCGGCAATCTTCTCTCCAATCAAAGTGAAACCTCATTCTGAAAGCCACCTGCTTCCAAGCATAGAACCCAAAATGCCCACCTCTCTCTACCACCCCACAAGCACGCACATGTGCACTTTCTGTGTTTTTTATAGTTGCCTGTTTCCATAACGTTCAGAACCTACTGACAAGATGATTTTAATGCAGTGTGGATTGCACTGCCCAGGTATAAGCATTTTCAGCACTGTCAGTTTCATGTGGAAGAGATCATTGCAAACAGGAATGTTAGGAAAAATATAACTTCGTTATCATAGGCTTATGTTTGACTGTCTTAGATGTTGTCACATGCAGACCTACTTCCAGTGACTTAAGTGTCAGTAATCTGCTACACAGTTCCCCGGTAACTGCTATCATGCTCTGGGCACGACTCATAATGATGGCCCAAAACATTCACTGTACTGCTTTAGGGATTTTTTTGTTGCTTTTCTCCTTCAGATCGGAAGGGAACGTTACACCCATCTAGCCTGAGCCCCTGTAAAATGCCAAGCCAACACCTAGTAATTCCTCTAGTAAGTGTATTATGTTTGCTGTTTTGACCCAGACACAGAACTGTTCAAGACTCCAGGCTTATTTTAAAGCCACAACAATTGCTCAGAGTGGCAGAATGTCACGTCTGAGCAGACATGCTGCCTCTAAGTCTCCTTTTCCGAACAGGTGTAGAATCTGAGAAGGCAGAGACATTCAGCCATCCTTCAGGATATATGAAGATGTTAACAGAAAATAAAGTGCTCCTTTATCCTTCTTTACAAGGCCTGCCTACATCTCTATTCATGCAAGCTAATACCTTTCAAATCACTTGCACTGTGAATACAGCCTGTAAATGACTTCCTCTGCGGTCCTTGCCTTAAACGCCAAAAAAAGATCTAATGCACTCTCAACTTGAAACAAATTCTGCTTCTCTCATCTCAGGCCGTTTCCTTCTGCTTTCAATTCATTTAACCCTTCTAGCCTCCGCGTGGGCCTTCTGCATGAACTGCCACCTGAACAGGATTTCATCCTCTCTGGGATCCCTGCCTGGCCTCCATCTCCAGCCCCTTCCCTACAGCCTCTCCACAGCCATTTTTCCGGATCCCTCTGAGGAGGAACAGCAACTATTTTTAGGTTGCGTCTGTATGCTAAGCACAGAGGAATGTGGCTGAGAGCAGGGCTTGCTGGGAAGAGAGGAGATGGTCTGAGGGTTGGCGCCTACCGCAGTCGCACCGGCACTGCGGCGCAGCGCTGCCCACAGCCAGGCACGCCGTCAGCAGCAGACGGAGCTCATTAGAAATCTACCTGCAGCTTCCCAGGGCTCAACTGGGGCTAATGTCTTCTGGTCCTCGGGAGCCAAGCGGTCAGAGCCAGGCTGCGCATCCTGGCTGTACCTCTGCTACAGCGCAGTGATCTCTGACCACAGCGCTGCCATCCCTCCCATCTTTGTCCGAGCACCAGACCCCTCGCAACACTGGACGTTGGCGGGACTTTGGCCCATAAGGTGTACCAGCGCCCACCTGCCCCAAAGCCAGCGCTGCCTCCTCAGGGCCGAGGCAGGGTCCCCGGCTCTCGCCCTGCCTCCACTCGGCCCCCTGAGGACGGGGACTCGCAGCCCCAGCCGCCCGGCTGTTGGGGGGAGCCTTCGCTGCCGGGACCCGAGGCCGGGGGCAGGCGAGAACCGCGGCCCCACCGGCCGCCCGAGCTCTCCTCACAGCGAGGCGGCGCAGGGCGCGGGCAGGCGAGGCCAGCGCCGCCCACCCCCCGCCGAGGTCAGCACGGGCGCGGCGCCCTGCTCTTCCCCCGCCCCCCGCCTTATGTAACGGGCGGCCGCCGCCATTGGCCGGCGGGGATGGGTCGCGCGCCGGCAGGGCCGGGCAGCGCGGGCGCCGGGGCGGGGCCGCGCATGCGCAGTGCCGGCGCCCCGTCCTCCCCCACCTCCTCCTCCCCCTCTCCCTCCTCCTCCTCCTCCTCCTCCTCCTCCTCCTCTCGGGCAGGCGGCGGCGGCGGCTGCTGCGGGGCCGCGCGGAGCCTTCTCCACCCGCTCGCCAGGGCCGCCCAGGCCGGACTCCCAGGCCGGGTGAGCGGCGGCGCCGGCCCCTCGCGCGGCGCGGCGGGGCGGCCGCGCCGGCTGCGGGGCGGGGGTCGCGGGGCGTGTGGGGGAGTGGGCCCGGCCGTGGCGCGGCGGAGCAGGCCCGCCCCGGGGGGAAGGGGACGGCCCGGCAGCGGGGCGCGCTCCGCGCCCGGCCTGCCGCGGGCCGCCTTCCCGCGGCTGGGGCTCCGCACTGGGGCCCGCTTCCTTCCTCGGCCCCTTCCCGCCGGGCACGTGTCGGGGCTGGCCGGGCTGCGGCCGCCCCCCGGCCCGCGAGGCCCCGCGGGGGGCCGCGGCCTCCTTCTGCCCCTTCGCGCCTCGGGCTGGGCCCAGTCCGGGGGCTTCCCTCGCAGTGATGCCCGGCGAAGGCCGAGCTTGCTGCTCCTCCGGCCCAAGGCCTTCGCCGGCTGGCCGGGGAAGCCAGGGTACCTCAAGCTGCTGTTTGTTTCTGGAAGTGACAGCGGAAGCAGCTGTCGGTGTCCGGTTTTAGGACTTGAAACTCTCTGCTCAGGTTCTGGTTACTTACAAGGAGGTGACCCTGTGTGAGGCGTTAACGTACTGCAGGCTTCAGCCTCGCTGCCCTGTAACGCCCGTGCTGTTGCCATTATGATTCGGCAGCAAATTCTTCTGTGGCGTTAGGCTTCCTATGCGCTCACGCATTTTTATTTCAAAACAGCAGGCCTGTTTGCTGGACTCTCTGAGGGTGTGCCTGATAAGGAAGACAACACTTATCTGTGTTGTGCAACTGAAATACAGATTTAGCCTTGTAGATGAACTCATCATTCTTTTAAACGAACTTTGGGATTATTTTTGTCACTTTCTTAGTATGCTTATAGTCCAAATCATCTTAATTTTCCAGTAATTGAGTATTCACTCTGTGTGTTTCAACTGTATTAGTGTAATTTGCAGTATTTAAACTCTTGGATTTTTGGTCTCGGGCATCATACGGAGGTTGATATTTTTAAGCAGATGTTTTTGTTCATGTTTTCTTGTTTGTCCTGACTAAAACCAGCAGTTGCCAAATACATACAAGCTCAGTGTGGTTGGCTGTTGCAATGTACTACGTAACAAGCTCCTATCAAGGGGCTAAAATACAAAGTAATATGCAAACACTTTATGAAAATAATTCTTTTGTATTACATCTGAGTGTTTTTTATCAGGAACCACCTGACTTCTGGAGGATTACTGTAATGCTAGTAAAATAGAACTGAAATAAAACCTACAGTTCCTTCTAGTGTATGCAAAGCCATTGGCAATATCTCTTCTTTCTTTTCTTTCTTTTTTTTTTTTT
>JAYKAV010003098.1:385003-465981 GCA_035582835.1 Phoebastria nigripes
AAAAAAAATGGGAATTCAGTGGTTCAGTGTTCTCATTGAGCCGTGCTGTACGTAAACAGTGTGAGGCCCTGGCTGGGATGTTTCAGAGTAACTGTAGCATACAGTGGAACGTGGACTGGTATTTTTAGTCTTATTAACAGTCAATGCTGTATCTTATGGAAACTGTTGAATGCCACATGTATTTCTGTATGCTTGTTAATAGAATTTTGTTAGCCATATGGACTTCTCCTTTAGAGAAACTGATGGGGGAAGAGGAGGGAACGCTGAAGGTGTAGTGTAATACTTGTGCAAAGGGTTACAGGGTGGTGTTAAATACCATGAAAGAACTGGACTGTGGCCTGAGAGGCGCCTCTCAATCCACGAGAGCTGTTTTGGGTCTCGGGACCGACTTTTTGCTCATTGTTAAGCACTGTGATGCTACATGTCCAGAAATTCTTACAAGACTAGTGAATTTCCAGATGTAGTTGATGCGTCATAGAAACTTCATTTTCATGATGGTTTTAAGGGCTTTTCACGCATATTTACTGGAGGTCTGTCTGTCTTTGGATAGGCCATTTTCCCTCTTGCAGTGGAAGGCCGTCTGCCCTTGTGGGAAGGACTGCATGACAGACCTGTTGTAGCCACGCAATGTGTTGCGTGAGTACCAAACTTACAGCAAATGCCCAGGTTGCGTAGAGGGGCAGTGACCAACCAGCCAACCTCCTGGGAACATTAGACGTTACTAGTTGTCCTGAAAGTAATGGACTTCACTAGCTGTCCTGTGCTTGCATAGTAAGTCTTGTCCTTCTGTGAGAGCTGCACAACTAGATTGTGCGTGGGCCGTGAGGGACTGTGAGAAAGATAGTAGCAGAAGGTGGGCTGCTGGGTTATATAGACATGCTCTGCAGCCTGCTCTGTTGGTGCACCCAGATCCTGCCTGGTGTCTGATCTGGGGGTGGAGTGCAAGCTGAATTGGGTGGCCTAGTGGGCTGCATGCAGGTGGAGCGTTGCTGTTGTAAAATACGCTGTTTTGCTGCTCCCTGAAATGTGATTTTTGTAGCTCATTTCTTCTTGTGGTGGACCTTCTAATGGCAGGCGGCAATAGTGTTTGCTTCCTTTATGCTGCTGTGTTGTATAGAGTAATGCCTTCTGATGGGGGCAGTTTTACTTCTTTTTAAGAAGTGTGTATGCATGTAAAGTCGGCTGAAAATCAAGAAGGATGGCCACCTGTAAAAATAGCCTTGAATAAAGAGGGATAATCTATTGCTCTTGCCATTCCCAACTCCAAAGCAGAACACAAGCACGTACACCAGAAGACAGTAATACAGCTTGGATAATACTTTGATTTGCCTTTCTTGGAACCTGTTTCAGGTTCCAGAAATAAAGGTTGAGTCTTAAGCTTTAAAAAAAACACCCAAACAACAAAACCCCTAAATTTTACTGTACCTGTGGAAATAGAGAATAAGTTTCTATTAACTATAAAGTAAACATTAATTGTTCTGACTATTGAAAACACTTTTCAAAAGTAGACTTTGCAGCTTTGTAGAGGAAGAAACCTTAGAATGGACCAAATAATTCTGTTGCGTATTTTAAGAAAGATACTAAAACCAGAGAGTCTTTACATAGTAAAGAGCTTGAACAGATGTCTGTTCTATATGAATTATGGGAGTTGTAGGCCTTATGGACAGAGCATATGACTGCTTTATGCTCATGGTTACAGCTTCCGAGTCAGCTAGCAGCAGTAGTTTCTCACATTTGTAGACTAAATGTCTTCTTTTTGTTCGTAGATATGGCTCGTGGACAGCAGAAGATTCAGTCGCAGCAGAAAAATGCCAAAAAGCAAGCTGAGCAAAAAAAGAAACAAGGACATGATCAGAAGGCTGCAGCCAAGGCTGCCTTGATATATACCTGCACTGTCTGTAGGGTAAGAGGAACTGAAGACAAAATATTATCGTAGGCAGGTCTGTCTTCCAGCCTAGAGCAGAATTTTCAGAAGATTATATAGTGGAAACTAAAATATGTCTTAAGTGGCTGTCTAGCTTGTTGCTATAAGCATTTGCATCTGTTATGTGACTTGCTTACAGATTACTCAGCTGTACTGATAATTGAGATATGAGAAAATCTGAGAGGTCACATACAGATCTGTTTTGAGTAGTTATCTTGCTTTTTGAATTGCAGGGGTCTGCATCTGCTGTTAGCATGATGTTTAAAATGTAAAAAGTGTGAGATTACTTCCTGTTTAATCTCCAAATGGAAACATCTTTTCTTTGTGTTGGAATGGGCCCGTCTTAGAATCACTGGTTATTGACGTTAATGTAGAGAGGAAAAGTGGTGGTGCCAAAAGCTTTAGTGTAAGTTTGATGCACAGTAACTGCTACTAGAATAAAAACTTGAGAACAGAAATGCAAGCACTAATCAGATTATACTTTCCTTCTGGCTGGTTTTCCTGAATGTGCTTGTTTTGGAGCTGAAGGATAAACTTGCCATTTTCACTTAAATGGTCAGTCCCAGAATAGATTTGTCACTTTGAATGTCTTAAATAAGATTCCAAATTAAGGGCTGCTCACTTAAGTACTTGTAACCAGCTCATCTTCTTGTGAAATCAGGCTGTAGCAGCAATCACTTTGGGCAGTTGATGCCTGCAACTGTGTAGTAGCAATGGTTTGAGATAGACTGATTCTCTACTTGGCACAAGCTATGCCACATAAGTCTTTGGCCTATTGATAAACAAAAGAAATAGCTTTCATAAAGATTTGATTCTGAAAAGGATAAACATTTATCTTTTAGGTGTTGAAAAAGAAAATGGTAAGGAGGTAGGTTTTCCACTAAACCAGCATGTGAAGTGGAAAACCTGCAGTAAGATCTGCAGGGGGGTTTCTAGCAAGAATAATACCGTTGATGAACATGCCAAAACAGTGTGATAGTAGTGCTTAAAAGCACCTCTCTGAAAATCTGAGGTTAAATATTCTCTCTTAATCTGCAGCTAAACTAATGGTGCTTCTGTCACTAGAGCAGTGTCATTGAAGAGACAATTTGCTTCAGGAAAAAGAAAATAAAACATAGGGGGGAACGGGTTTTGTAGGGTTGTTTACAACTTAACTCTTGTACTGTGCGTAAAGTTAAATGTCTCTCTTTAATCAGACACAAATGCCGGATCCCAAGACCTTCAAACAGCACTTTGAAAGCAAGCATCCTAAGACTCCACTTCCTCCAGAATTGGCTGATGTTCAGGCATAAAGTTGTCTACAGGTCATTACCTTAATTTTTAAATTATTGCCTGAGAAAGGTATATTATGAATCAGTTTTTTTAACCACCAACAACTGGGACTTAAAACTTGCTTCATTTCCTTTAATATGAAAATTAACTATAGGTTCCAGTTATACCCCTGAACTGTTACGCAGGAGAAGCAAGCTAATACTTACGTAGGTGAAATGGCTGTGGCATTTCACTGTGTGTGGCGGTTGTTTTAAAAGGATTAATGTTATTTCAAATGGTCATCCTTAGAGTTGTAGGAATACGTTATTATTTAGTTCTTGCTTTGAAATGTTAGTTTTGTTTTGAACAAAATACATACAATAAATACAACCTGTCTGTTGCTACAAAATATTTAATGGAAATAGTTGTTTAGTATATTTCCAACAATCGAGCCTTTTTGTTCCTGAAGCTATGCAAGTGAATGCAGATTTTTCTGCATTCAAATATAAAACTTAACGTCTGCATTAACTATAGGAGAGATATCCCAGTAGCCAGTTGTTAGGCTGTAACTGAAAGTGGTTATAATAAAAGGCTGAAATGAGGTAAAAAGCAGTATTATGGTATTTCATTCACGTAAAGGTAAACAGCATTGTGTAACAGTTCGGCTTAACTGAGTTATTCTTGTTTTTTATAGGTGAAATCATGGCACCTATTGACTCTTCTACTGTCAGACCTTACATAACAAACCTGCAGCTGCTTTTCTAAAACTGTTGATCAGCAAAAATGAAGGGGCTACAGAAACATTCATATTTTTATGCTGTTCCCTCTTGGGCTTCATGCAAAGACAATTCTGTGTAAATGTACAGTTGTGCCCTATTTGGAAATCCTGAAAAATCAGTCCATACTTGTTATAAAAAATTTTTTACAATTGTAATTATATTGATGTTCATATTGTGTAAAATAACTCATTTAATAAAGTAGTACTTTGATTTTACAATATCACAGATTAAATCCTTGTAGAAGTTCTGTTTCAACTTTCTGCATTATCTGCCTTATAAAATAATAAAAAAGACAAAGTGGAATTTTCCCCATCCTGCCAAAACATGAGCAGTATCATTCCACTGAAAGTAATGTACATTACAGTAAATTAATCTTAAGTGAAGAGGGAAGCTGCTCATATTTAAGCGTGCTGCCTGCTTGAGCCCAGTCACTAATGGTCAAGTTGTTGGCTCAAGGCGCGGCAGATTCCCTAGAAGCTGCATGAGAATCATGAGACTTCCTTCTACTTTTTGTCCTGTGTATTGGAGTCTAATACTGCAAGCCATTTTGAATGGGATTCCTTTACTGTGAAGGATCATGTTCCTTGAAGTCATGCACTGGAGAGACTCTTGTATGCTTGTTATCCTTTATATGTGGTAGATGGCTGAGGAAGCTGAGAGGTGGCAGGATTGAACGCTTCTGGGTATGCTGGCTTGAAAAATGCTCGCTAATATTAGGTTAAAGCAACTCTGCTCTTAGTTGAAAAATTGGTTTGAAAAGATTTTTAATGCTATTTTGGGCAGTCAACCACACATTTTCCCCCTCAAATGTGTCTGGTTATTTCAGTAGCAACTCTTCAAGAAATATGTAAAATAGCCAGCCATTAATAACCTTTCTTCACAACCAGCTTAAAATAAGCCTGTTGGAAAAGAGCCAAAGTAACTAAAATAATATGGCTACTTTAAGAAATCAGTTGTGGTTAAAGTTGCATTGACAAGAAAAAGCTGGATAATAACTCTCTGGCCAAGAACATTTGAGCAGCTAAACATAATTACCCTTAAAGTGTTTGGGGCTCAGTTCTAATCCCAGATGTACAGCACAGAAGTAGTGGAGAAACATCTGAATTGTGCTAGAAGGTCTGCTATACAAAATCCCATCTTTGGCATTTGGAGGGGGCTTATTTAAGAGCTTTAGTTTTGACCTTGCAGTACAAAGCAATACTAGAAGTGCTGTGATTTACTGAGGTTACAACGGACGTAAAAATTCCGGCAGTTCAAGTAACCCTTGCTATGCAGCAGGACTGTACATCTGATCTTCAAATGGCTTCCTAAAATCTAGGACCATAGTCTCAAAGACTCATTCACTTAAAAGAATGCACTTGGTATTTTATTATATAAAGTCAAAGCCTTTGTCTTCGTCCACTCATTTGCTCTTTATTGAACTACTTCTGTGAGACTAGCTTCCTGTCCTCTTTGCTGTGACAGTATCTCTGTAAATACTTACTTTGGCATAAAGTTTCTCTGTATTATACTCACTGCAGGATAACCTGTATACCACTTAACTTTTATAGATGATGATGTTGTTCTCTGAGAGTAATCCACTACTGCATTTGTACACCTGACATCAGAATGTAACGCTTCCTTTATTTTTCTTTAATGTTCTCCATACATATATCCTGACAAACTGGCTCCCACAAGGCAAGAAATCTGCTCTCGATCTTTGTGCTGTATGGGGGAGAGGCATTTAATGTTCTGATGCTGTAGTTTGTCTAAAAATACGCTGAGTGCAAATGGGTAAAGATGTTTCTTGCACTGATTGGTATTTGGTAATCCGGTTTTACTTTGGAAAATGTTCTGGGATGTATCCCTATAGCTTCGTCCTGAGGTGAAGTATATGTTCTATTCCTTCAATTCAGATTGTGTAGCATTAAATAAAAAGATTTTGTTTCATAAACGATCTCTCTTAATGAGCACTGAAGATGGTTAACTTCAGTTAGAATTATATTTTCAAAACTTTATGATGCTCAAGTTGAAAATACCCTGTGAAATTATGGGGTTTTTATGTATTAGAAGGCAAGGGCGATCCTCAGTTCAATAATGCCTAGCTGCAGTAGCTGCAATCTCAATTACAGAAATAAATGAAAGCTATGACTGAATTGTTATAAAGGCTTTATAAGTATAGGGGGAATGCTATACTAAATGCGGGAATTGTCCTCATTTAGAATATCTGCAATACTCCTTGTACCTAAAAGGTCAGAGGAAGGACTAGTTCTCCATCATCTCTTCCTGATCTGAAGGATGGCACCCTGTTACCTGGCTAAAGACACAGTTGTGCATTGTAATGTGCCTGATTAAAGAGAATTAAAAAACTAAAATGTAAAATGTCATATTTCCTGCCTGCTTTTAAGAACAAGTATTACTGCACTTACAAAATTAATTTCCTGGCTGTGGACAGTCCTGGTGCTTGAAGCTGTCTAACTTCACAAGAAAGAAAAATAGGCATGGAAAGTTTCCCACGTTCCCTTGAGAAAGATTCGTCTTTGTGCAGAGACAGCATTTAGGTAGAGGGTTCTTAGGTTGTCGGTACGGGCATCCGCTGCCATGGATACTCGTGGAGCAACTTTAAAAAGTGATTTTGGATTTTCAGAAGCCCACATCTCTTCTGGGGATCTCTTTAAATGGCATCTGAAGTAGCATTTTAAGCAGGGCTTAAAATGTTTTGGAAAAAGTCTCACTTTAGATCCCAGAGTAAAAATTAGCACGTGATTATGATGAGGCCATCTCAGGGACTACTGAGTAATCAAGAACAGTTTTGCAATTTGTGTTACTCAGACTTACTTAAGCTGCTTTCTGTACCTCTACTGTACCTATCTCTAAGGGTTTCTGGTTTCTTGCTATCAAAAGGCTGTGTGAAAAATCTGAAATAGAAGTTGAAGGCAGTTGCTATGTAGCCTTAAGGAAATAGTTGGCTTTATGCAGTGCTTTTGAAACGTCCCTGGAAACTATCCCTTTTGGTTATTTGCTGTTGAGCTGAAAACACTTCAGCTCAAGTAAAGCTAATGACCAGGGGCTGTTTGCAAACCACATAGTAATGAAGGAATTTGTAGCATTTCTGTAAACTATATTGAACTGTTTTCCCATCTTGATAAGAAGAGCTAATAGATGGAATTTCTTTTATCATCAAATACTGATAGGCTTGAGGTCTGTTTTGTTACCCATTTTCACAGAAACAAGTTGGGAAATACTTGGCTTTACTAGAAGCATGGTCTTCCTGAGGTCTGACCAGTAAACTTGATTAGTCCTACAGAATCCATAAACAAAGTAAAGGTCAGCTTGTATTTCTGTCTACTCAGCCCCATTCTGCTGTGTATAATTTGGGGGCCTTTGATTTACCTATTTAGAACCTTACGGGTTTCACAGTGGGCTTTGAATTCAGCCCCAAAACTCAGCTTTGGACTGGTATTCAGTATGTGATTTTCCATATTCTGTAGCATCATCAGCGATGTTGCTCTAGTCCAGAGGGTGTAAAGTTGTGTCTGTGGAATTTTATTGTCTGGTTTGAAAATTATTTGTAAATTTTCTAATGCATTGTCTATTGTGTTACGATTTTTATACAGATAAGGCACAATAGAGACTCACTGAGGGAGTTGTGTTATCTTGGTAGCTTTCAAAAAAAGGTGGAATAGGTTGGGCGTATATTTTACAATTCTCTTATATGGCTTTTAGCATTGGGGTTTCTGGGAAAGGAGGAATCTTTAGTTGTCCCAACACTGTTTCCAACAGGAATCCGTTCAAGCAGTGTCTCAAGTTTTTCAGGAAATAYGGCACAGCTTTCCTCTGAACAATACTGTCCATTGCATATATAAAGTTAAGGTCCATACAGCACTTTGATGGCATGGCAAACATATTTGTGTGTTTCCTGTTTATAGCTGTTACAAAATCGCAAACAGTGTGCAAAACGTTATTAAATGCTGGAGATCTTTCAGAGAAGTAAGGACTAAGGGAAATCTCAGAAAGTTACCCAGTCCATCTCCTTGCTCTGAGATTGGATCAAATCTGCCAAGACTGTAACTAACAAGTGTTTCTCTAACTCTTAAAAGCTTCCAACAAAAGGGATCCCATGACCTTGTAAGCAGCGTGTACCACTGTTGAAGCGGGCAACTGGAGAGTTATCACAGCAAGAGTTTATCCCTGCGAGTTAAGTCAATTACTTATTGTTCTTATTGGCAATAGATGTGATGAATAGTGCCCTCATTTGAACATTGCTATCATGTTCTCCTTCTAGTCTTCTCTTTTAAGTAAACCCAGTTAATTGAATCACCCTTCATAGGTCACGTCTTCTGAGTCTAGCGATTCTGAGTCTAGGTGCTCTTCTCTGGATCCTCTCCAGTTTGGCTGTACTCTTAAATCGTATGGTCCAAAATGTGACCCAAAGTGCTGGCTGAGGCTAGTGCAGAGTAGCTGGAACAATTAACTTCTGGCACTTGCATACATTAGTGCTGTAACGCACACTGGAATTGTATTTGCCTTTTTGCAACAGCATCACGTTGACTCGCATTCAGTTCCTGGTCTGTGAACATCCCAGATCCATTTCAGTACCACTAATAATCCCCATTTTGTGCCTATGTATTTAGTGTCTGCATACCTGTCTCTAACAGATCTCAGACCAAATTTATCAAGATACCAGCATTCTAGTCCTGTCTCCTATGCTGTTTACAGTTCATCCAAGTATGGTATCATGGGAAAATCTTGCAGATGTCCTCTTTTACTCTATAGTCCGAGTTGTTCATGAACACATTGAATGGGATAGATTCCAGGCAAAGCCTTGCAGGACCCTGCTTGAGTATCTTCCCAGGTTCCCGGTAAGCCTTTAGTAATTGCTCTTTGAGAGCATTTTGTACTGCTGTGATTCCCCATATGGTCGGTATGAATTGGAGCCCCATATTTCACCTGGACTTCACAGAACGACAATGTCAGAGGCCTTTACAGCAACAGGGAGATTTGGGATCCTGTGCGCCTGTGGCCACCAGGCCAGTTTTCACAAAGAAGGGAATGGATGGTAGTGGGGTACGGCATACTTTGTTCCTGACAAATCCACGTTGGCTGGCTGTTGCTGGGTTACTTTTCCCTATGTGTTTACAAATAGGATTTTATAAAAAATATTGTAGCCTTTTTCTGGGTTGACTGACAGAATCCCCTGTTTCTTTTTAAATTCCTTCTGCTTGTTCCACTGCTCTCTTGGACTCTTCTGTGCTCTGTGAGTTCTCAAAGAGCAACACTCACGGTCCGCGCTGATATGGCTGGTTGCTGGAGCATCCTAGGATAAGAGTAATCAGTTATTGCCAACTTGAATACCATCTAAGTCCTCTGAATACTTCAACTTACTCTTTCAACTTCTTAACATGCTTTCTTTAGTTAACTTTTGACTGAAGTCAAAATTGCTGTTCATTACTTATTTGTAAATCTTATCTTTCATTTTCTTTCCTTCCTCATCAAGTAATGTACCTATGCTTAACTTTATCTTTCCCTAGATATTTACACGCTTTGTATCTGCCTTTTAGAACCTCAGCTGGTTTTTTGACTCTGCTAATGAAGGTGTTATTTTGTTGACTTTTGAGCCATCTAAAACCCAGTCACCTGTCTGTCTCTCAGGATCCACACGAACTCCTGCATTTACAAGACACTGCACAACCACTGAGGCCAACTCTTTGAAAATACTTTTTAGGTTTTTTGTTGGGGTTTTTTTTTGCACAGTTTGCCCACCGTGAAGCTATCGGAAGCTATATATACTCTGTCCTGGTCAGTTCATGGTCCCAAACGTGTCAGAGCTGCAGACTTTCTCATTAAAGTTTGAGCTGTGCTAAGTTATTTACTTACCCACGCGTTGGCAGTGTGAGAAAGACACTACAGACCAGGCTGGCCTGATACATCTCCTGAATGTGCAATAGCTGTTATGCTGTATATAAAACTGTGTAGCACTAATTAGAGTAAATGCTTGAATGACTTTTCACCAGACATCATTCAGATCATTTCTTCCTCTGGTTTTCAAGCTTTAATCTTTGCTGTCTGTTCTTTTCCTTCTGGATGCTGATACCATCCAGTCCCTTGCAGGAGTATGTGGTGTCTGTCTCCTTTACCTTTTGTTTAGTGATAACAGGGTAATACCCAAGCCGCCTTTGTGTCTTATACGGTGCTTTGCAAAATGAAAGTACACCTGGAAAGCAAATGCATGTTAATTGCACAGCATACTCTCAAGCCAACAGGATGGGCCTTAATTTTTAGCTTCTTATTCCTGAGGTGCCTTCAAGTTCCATTAGCCATTACCTGCTAGTGATTTTAACTCTTTTTTGGTATACATGTTTTCTTTAGCTGTAAATGGTCACTGCATATTTTTTAATAAAATGGATGCTTTATTTTGAATTATTTGTGGATCTTTGGAAGGGTGAAAACTGAGTATTTATTTCCAACCAAAAGAATAATTGAAGAATGATGTCTTCTGGAAAAAAAAAAAAAAAGTCTAAAATGTTTGTAAATGTCCTGCTGGTATTCAGAATTATTCTTATGGTCATTACTCACTTTCTGTTACAGTAATGCTTAACGCAATGGCACTTTCTGTTGTTGAAGGAGATGCAATTCAGATTTCGTATCACAGCGGGCTGTGTGCAGTATGAGAACTGACCAGAATAGTCTCTGTGCAATGGAGCTCCTTTTTCTCTCCGCGTAGAAACAGAGGGAAAAATAATTTACATTTGTGACTAGATTTCACTTGCTGTATTTTGTATTTGGAAAGTAAATTTAGATTGTTTGTGATTTCAGAAAAAATTGCTTAACCCTTAGATACATTTTCTAAAGGGTGCCTACTGCTGCTATTAGCTCTTACCAGATCAATTCTAAAAGAATATTTTTCTTAATGAGGTCTAAGAAGTACTGTTTATGAAGGACCATGTTAAGAAAGGTTAAGAAATAGTACACAGCTGCTTTTTGCTGCTGCAGTCAATCATTCAAAGAATTTGCTATTATGCATCTGAAAGCACGAGCTGTTACACAGCTGAAAGAACGTGACACTGTTTGGATCATAACTGCCACTAGTGAAGGCAGACAACTTTTCAGCTTCTGGACTGCTTTCTAAAAGGACAAAGCATGCCTGTGTTTTTCTCAAGTAATAATTGAATTCTACATCACTGAAGTCAGTAGGAACTTAATTTTGTCATTTGCTAAATATTCACGTGCATGTGCAGAAAGCTGCTATCTTGAACACCTTTGTAAAATCTATAAATCACGTCTGTTACTACAGTCAGTTAACTGACCTCTATCAATCAGAAGACAATTTCTGCATGTCTAGGAAATGCACTAGTCTGTCCTAGAAAACATATACAGTGCTGTTCCAAGACAGACTTCACAAACTGTAGTTGATAACGTCATAAGATGTTTTTGGACTACAGTCACTGTCAATCCTCAAAATTTCTCCTGCTATTTTATCATAAACCATTTAATTGGAAACGCTGTGTGGGCAATATGACTCTGGACCTCACAGACACTAGTGCCCCGTGGACAGAGATTTGGAAACCACTCTCTTAGACACTTCTGAAATTAATTGTGTCGCTTGCTTGCTCTGCGGCTCCAGGCATTTTCTCAGGACCCAAACATCTCTGTGTCACCCTCCCTTCCCCAGTTGGGGTGGGTGGATGTGTAGGAGCACAATCATGTAACAATAAACTGTCCAGTGTAAAACTACTGCTAATACTGCCTGGATTGCACTGTCTGTTTTTAGTCGGTGGTGGCCGGACTTCACCTTTCACTCCTATGAAGGGATAGAAGCAACCAGCCGCACGAGTGGTATAACTTGTCGTGTCTAGCTGGCCCTAGGCCCAAACTTTTAAACCCCTTGGCTGAAGACAGCCAAATTTGCAGAAAGAGAGGTATCTTAAAGGCAATCCTGTTGCTGTAAGCTTTGTGAAAATAGGCAGCTGGGTAGAGGAAAGGCTCCCTGTGTCATTATGGGGGAGGGCAGTGGGTTAGAGCTGCAAAATAACCTCCTGCGATGCTGGACACCAGAGAAACACTTGAGAAATGCCCAAACCACAAGACAAATTTCCACCGGTAATTGTATTTCTTTAGTCAGAAAGGAGAATTCAGGCTAAAGCACCTGATGCCAAGTGCCTGCACCAGATTTGCTCAGTGTCAGAGCTTTGGCCGTGGCTCTGTGGGCAGCAGAGCTGTTTTTAGCGCTTGCTGCCTGGGACGAGGTGGTCCTTCTTCTGCCTCCCTCTTTCCTTCCCTGCTCCCAGCTGTGTGCCCCAGCATCACCCACGTCGGGTGCTTATTGGGCACTTTCATGAGCTCAGTCAACCCAGCAGCCCGACAGAAAACAATCCCTTTGACTTGTGCCAGGCAAGTGAGTGAAGTCGGCCCCTGGAAGAGGCCAACAAACCGTGGTGCCCATGTGGGGGAGCTTGTGGCTGGGAGCAGGGAAGTGGCAGGGAGTCTGTGTTTCTGTACAAGATCAGCAAAGACAAACAGCTTTCCCTTGATAGCTGCCCTGTGTGAGGGAAGGAGGAGAGGGAGAGGTGGGATCCCAATTAGAGACTGTAAGAACAATTCACCATGCGTTTGCTTACATGAAATGTTTGCTTTTGAGCACTTGAGGCTGGCTCAGAATTGATTGATTGCTAATGATGGTCAAGGTCCATTTAAAGGCAGTAAACTAACAATGTCTCGAAGAGATTGTGCTTTATATGGCACCTGTGACAGATATTTTGCAAGTACCAACACACCATCCCTCTAACTAGTGTGGTAATGAATGTGCTAAGTCCTTGGCTGATTTTTTTCCTCTTCCATGCCTCCTTGTTGTGGGTACGTCTATACCAGACCGTCACATGCTGCGTTGATACCCAGATACGCATCTCACCGCATACTTGAACAGGCTTGCATGTAATTGGTGTCTCAGGAAGGGAAAAACTGGATGGAAACTTAAACGAAGCTGATGCTGAGACTTCATTGTCAGCAGGGGTGTTTATGAGCTGCTTTTGACCAGAATTTGACTCCAGCAGATCACATGCTGTAGAGCTGGCAGGGAGGGAAAGGAAGTCCTTCCACTTCCAGGGAGCTCCACAGGAGGAAATGAACAGGAAAGCTCAACGAAGCAGTCACCATTCAAGAGGAGACTAGAACAGAGGAGCGGGAACATTGAAAAGTGCCACAAAAAAAAAAAGTCAGCCATGAACTCAACAGCCAAAAAGAGTGCTGCTTCCCAGAATTTCTTTGCAAATGGCTCTGGCTCTCAGGCAGGTATAAGCACTACCAAGAGCTCGTTGGCTTAGTTGCTAAAACTGATTACGAGAAAGTATCGAAATGTTATTCCTGCTGAAGGTTAGTTGTCCAGCTTCTTAAAACAAGTAAAGCTGTTACTGTCCCCCTGGAGAGTGAATAGAAGTGGATTATAATGAAACAGAAGGTGTAGAATTTAACTTAAAATCAAGATTCTTTATTACTGAGACTGGTCTCTCTCAAGCCATGCTTCAGGCAAATTGGTATGCAGAGACATTAAACAAATAATCCCAATGGTTACCCTTGGTTCAATTTCTTAGTTACCAGATTTCAGAGTGCTAGACACATCACTTCTTTTTGAGATAGGCATCTCTTGTTTTTCCTAAGCTATAGTAAACCCCACCTATTTTAAGAGGTGGATCCCAATCATATTGTGTAGAAACAGCCCTTCTTTTAATTTAGGAAGGTGTATCAAAAACAGCATTATTATTTATATTCTTTTTGTCTTCCAATGGCTACCATTTTCTAGTCTCTCCATTCTTATGGCAGACTTTTCCTCATCCCCATTTCCAGCCAGCTTTCTAGGAGAGCTGTGTAAGTCTTCCCTCTTCAAAAATAAGAGTCAGCTACCATTTTTACTCCCAATAACTCCTCAATTTGCCTCTTTACTGTGGAATAAATCTCAGCCCTCTCTCTCTGACATTTCCCTGTGAATGTCTAGCCAAAAGCTGTAGCTCTATACTGCTGACAGAAAACTCTTACTTTCTGCCCACAGCTCTTCACCCCTTACCCCTTTCTCCATTGTTACCACTATCTTGTCTTTCCCTTTGGGTTGTACGTGAGCCCTTGGCGTGGTTTGGGTCTCCATCTAGATCCCCTCGTCCAAGTTAGGAGTCTTGCTGATTCTTATGAATGCTTATTATCCAGGTCTTTGACATATCCTCCATGCAGCAGCCCTTCCTCTAGTGTATAGCCTTCACATACACTGTCTAGCCCTGCTCTTTGCTTAGAGAATGGCCATCCAGAGAGTTGCCCAAAAGATCGTTCTCCTCATCTGTTGCTTTCCCATGTTCGCCGCCTCTTTGTACCGCCCTCACTCTCTCTAGACCTCACCGCCTTCCTTCAAAACCCTGCTTTACCAGGATATGTCCCAGAAATCAGTAGCCGCTGCCAGGCTGCTCCTGCTGTCCTCCTGGTTACTGTCCTCGCTATTGCCTAGCACCTCCCCATCTGCCCATACCCCATTGCTGCCTTTGCAGCATCCACCCGTGGGGTCTCAAACAGCACCTGGCACAGCTGGCTCCTGCTCCACAGCCAGGACTCTTTGGCATTTCCCAAATGCACACTGGTCACAGGCACACCAGCCTTTTTCTTAGGTCCCATTGACAAGCCTTTCCCTGCAGAATAGGTATCTTGCTTTAACAGAAGTCATCACAGCTGCTAGATGCTGAAACAGCTCTTTCTCTGCCTCTCTGTTCTCTTCACTGGATAAACAGTTCATGGGCAGCTGAGGGGCTCTCTTGCTCCTTCTTCGCCGAGTAATCATTTACTCTGCAAGGTCTTTGCTTTTCAAACTATATATGTTTTTAATTAGGATTTACTGCCTTGGCCCTTAGCATCCAAATTAATGCAAAGGCATCTTTTTAAGACCACATTTCTCTCTGCCATGACTCCTCCTCCTTTTCTGTCCTCCATCACACACGTGACCTTATTTAGTGACAGGGAACTGGACAGTCAGAGACATAAGGGCGAGGCTTGGGACCAAACAGGGTGGAGAGCAGGACTGCACATCCACAGTCCCCCCTGCCTGATGCCCTCTGCTCTCTACCTGCCGCGTGATCTTCAGCACAGCAGTGGCCAGGTAGGTTTTCTACTGCACCGTGGATGTTCAGCTGGTAAAGAGTTGCCCCAGAGAGGAGGGCTCGGGAGCAGCCCTGAGCCGCTCTCCCCACACTTAAAGCCACCACGGTACTGAGCAGCCCTCTTTCTGAAGTGAGAAGCCAGACAGCTCCTTGAAAACCTTGGGTGTGTTTCACTGCTATGTATTTAACATAATTAGTTCCCAGGTCAAGGCTTACCACTCTGCGTTTTACCCCCAGTGAACCCTGAACTGCCAACACCTTGCAGGTCGGCTTTGCTGAATTTCCGGCACCTCCTGCCCAACCTGTTTGCTCCTCCCTCTTTCTCGTGCTTCATCATCTCATTTATTTTTCATTTAATGTCCTTCTGTCTGGAAAGACAAGTCTTAAGTGAGAGGAAATGAATCCCCAGCCCGCCTGCCCTCCTCGGCACAGTGCAAAGTGAGAGCGGGCAGTATGAAATCCACGTGAGAGATCCCACCTACCCAGCTCAAGTGCTGAACAAATCAGAGGAGCAGGACTGGCTGGGTCTGGCCCTTAGGTTTTGGCCATCAGGGCAAGAAGCTGGTTTTTGTTTTGCAGCCATTACCTTTATCTTTAGTGGCATCACTTAACCACCTCTCGGGATCATTTAACGTGCCTTAGACCTCTATAACTGTTATCGTCATAGGAAAACTTTCTGAAGTGTTGCTTGCATGTATGTTTTGCTGTATCCTGTATTTTCCAAAGCACAGTTTCCTTTTGGGCACAAACAGCCGGGTCCTGCACTTGCTCAACTTGACTGTGGCTCTGCATAAATACAATTCATGTATGTCTTGGTATGGGGCAATTAATTGTCCAAAACATACCCTAGGTACTGATTCAACCTCAGCTGGAGCAGGATTAGCCCAAAATTGCAAACTTCCTTTGCAGGTGGCATCTCTTCCTGCACATACATTTTCCCTTAAAAAAAAAATCCAAGCTGTTTATAATCACAATTTATAAAGCTATATTTTCAGTCTTAATCTCTTGCCATTTGAGACAAAGCTACAGAGATACTCCTTCAAGCAGCTACCAGTGTATTCCCCTGATTTGAATTAGCCAAACAATAACCCGTTCAGTAACTAAAACACCCACAAAAATCAGAACAAAAAGCTTCCCATTTAAATCTGTGTTAAACCAATTCATCGGAGGGACACGATTAAAATCTTTGGGCCAAATCCTCCTTGTCCTCTTCATGTAAGTGGTGCTTTTGAGAGCAAAGAGATGAGTGAGAATAGCATTTAGTCCATACATAATGTATATCCTTTGACTGACAGGGAATGGGCTGGCAGAACAAATGAAAGCACCCTGGGGTAAGAGGAAGAAAGCCTCGGCTTGCTGCTACAAACTGCGCAGGCATAAAAGTACATTTTGTTCCACTATTAAATAAGGAGATTTGGGATATAATACTGTCTCCTTCTGCAGCCCTTCCATTTTCTGCTCATGGCAAAGAGGATAAAACTGTCCGCAGCTGTAATTGTTCCGTCCAGTGCTCACACGCCTGGGAGAATTAATCATGATCTGCAAAATCTACTCCTCTTAGCTGCAAAGCAGCATGCTTTTGTACGGTAAACATCTACTGACCTTTGAGTCCACGTACACCAAAGACTGTCCTCTGTGTCCCAGCACCGCTGCCGGCGTCATGGCTGGGATAGCGCGTGGTGGACATCCAGAGCCTCCTTATTTCACCTAGCTTTTTCCTGGTCGGAAAGGCATTACTGTCTTTCTTTTAAGTCGTTTGGGAATGGAAATACTGATCCACGGAGACAAGAGCTGCAATCTTACATGAGCAGCCCCAAACCCCGTGGCTGCGGCATGGGTAGGATGTGCTGGGTGGGTGCCTCTGGTCGGTGGCGCGGGGCTGCCGCTGCCCGTGAGCAGATGGTGCCGGCATCCAGCCTTCATGGCCGGGCGAGGAAATGTCCTCCGTGGCCTCCTTACAGGACCACCCTGGGAGCGGTTACAGCATTCATCTCTTCGTTATGTCTTGGAGGAGTTTAATGTTCATTACAGTTGGATTGACTGCTTTCCTTCATTTCTGGGTTGTTTATTTTTTTTGCATGAGGAATTCTAGACAGACATTATCTGGTGAATTCGATAATCTGAGGGAAACAAAGCAAATTCCAGGAACAAATTACCTCAAATTTTGCACAGTGTAATAACGCTGCTCTTTTACCATCCTTCCAGCCATTTGATAGTGATTGTTGTAGTTAAAATGAATTCATAATGTTCCTGTCTAACTTCTGCCAAGCAACTCTTTCGTATTTGTTACTCTGGATGATTTTTGTAATCTTATTGTACCTGTTATTTTTCATGCCTCCAGAGCAAAGCCAGAAACTCCTGCATCAGTGCTGAAGGTAGTCAGGGAGGGTGAGTCAGCTTTTCACTTCCAATCGTAAAATTAAGGCTCAGTAACCAACGAAGAGCTGCTAATCAGGGTAAGCACCTTGTCTTTTCCTTGTTCTTGAGCATCTAATTTCTACCATGATATAATTATTACACTAAAATATATTAAAAGAAGCTTGTTTGGATGCTTCACAGCCCAAAGGCAGGACGATGCCCTCACGCCTGGGCTCCCCTTCTGCCGAGCAGCTGAGCAGACCCATGCGCAGCTGCATTTCTTCCCTGGCTTGCACCCACACGTGGTCATTGCTGGGACACGTGCCCAAGGCCAGCTCGCGGGAATGCCTGCAGCCATCAAGCCCCATGGGTGGATTGGGGCTTCCACAACCGGGCAAGCCCAGCATTGAGTCCCGAGAGGACGAGTGAGAACAGCAATGTGTGTGGGGCAGGGGTGCCTGAGATGGAATGGGAGGTCCCAGGGGTGAGGGTGGTGAAAAAATAATACCCTGGCTGGTTATGGGTGAGTACGTAACATTGTAAATTCTTTATAACACATGAACCACTAAGAAACAAAAAAAATTGTAATCATCATGTGCACTAGTTTCCATCCTGCCATTTGAAAGCTTTCTTCTTCAAGTGGCTGAAAAACAAAGTGCTGGGGTCGAGCTCCTCTTCTGGGCAAACAAGAGAAGATGCATCCCCGAAAGGCTCTGCTTCCCACCCGAGGTGGGGCTTGGGAGGGGTGGGGGAGATGTCTCCTCATGGGGCTTTGGTCCTGTACTGATTTTGACAACTAGTTTAGAAAAGACTTGACTTCTAGAAAGTCAATGTACATGAGGGCATTCCCGCTCCTTAAGTTTGAATGGTTTTAAAGCATGACCCAAACTCCTGGTCTTCATATATAGGCAAGTAAATTGTAGTTTAAAAATATGATTAATTTAAAAATATTATTTCTCTTTCTAAAGTTTTTTTAAGACTTTTAAAATCCTACTCAGCTATCTGGCTGAAGCTTCTGCAAAGCTTTTGTGCCACCCGAGCTGCTGTTCAGGAGAAGCAGGGAGACATTGCAGCTCAGCTCTGCAATCCCCGTGGCAGGCTGAAACCCAGGGTAGGTGACACCGGCAAGCTACCGGTGACCGGTGCGTGCCCAGGCCATCCTCAGGACAGTGCTACCTGTTGCTTGGCCGTGTGGAATAGCATCTGGCCACACAGTCCTTACCCTGAGGTTTGAGGAGCCTGAGGCTGGTTGGCAGGAGACAGGGAATGGCTGAGATATGGCAAAGAAAGTGGAGAGGGGACAAAACAGCAGAGAAAACGGGGACGGTAGGTGAGGAGAGGGAGTGACTGACCTAGAGGAGAGGGGGGAAATGGGGACAGGTTGAGTGACAAGATACTGGCATGAGCAGGGGATTGAAGGAAACGGGGTGCRGCCGGGGGACAGGTGAGAGCAAGTCTCAGCACCCCCCGGGGATGTCCCCTCCCGAGCACGAGACAGAGCCCAGGAGTCCCCTGCCATGAGCAAGCCCTTGTGAAACCAGGTGCCAGTGGTGGTGGGGTGGTGCCAGGGCCATGGGCCAGGTGCTCCATCCACACCTGCACATGGTCCCGACGAGCACTGGGGGGCTTTCTGGTTTCGTTGTTTGGGGGTGAAGGGGTTAATTCCACATACGAAACCCTGTGGGAAGGTAGCAACGCCAGACGCCCACAGCTGGGAAATGCTTACCACCTCCACAAGCCTAAATTCAGCCTCTGGAAACCAGTTACTGTGATACAGTCTCTAACGGCAGCCCCACAGGCATCCTTCCCAGCGACACGAGGCCCTGGCACCCTTCCCATGCTTCGACGGCAAGAGAAGATGTGATCCTCCACTCCCAGTTTTGGGCTGTGGACACAAGTCCTCTAGCTCAAGGGAGGAGACAACACCATTCTTTCATCGTTCATCTTTTCTTCATTAGAACCTGGTTTAAGTTCGAGCCTCACGAGGTCAGGAGCGAAGGTGAGGATGTCTAAAGGATGATGGTAGGAAGCTACAGATCCCAGGAGGAGGGAAAGTCTCATGGGTTTTCTTGCCTGATTCAGGATAGACGATAATGTCAAGCCCCTGCAAGCTTCATACATTGTGTTGGGCCCAGAAATGCTACCAGGGCTGCCAGTCTGGAGGCATTCAGCCCTGGAAAATGGTGAAGCCTTGTGTTTACCCTGAAAGCACACTGCCTGTTCAACACCCAAGAGTGGCTGTCAGGGAGCGGGAAGAATGCGTGGAGGCTTTCTTGACCAAACCAGGGTGGGAATGTGCTGTCAGTAGGGCTGTCAGAGCAGCCGCCGATCCTACACTTTCCGCTTTCTAGCTCAAAAGCTTTTGCCTGCCTCCACCGCACAGCAGATGGTTAATGACTTGCTCTCCCCTCAGATGTGGTACCACCGGGATGCCGTCGGTTGCTGGTCCATCAACAGTGTAAGGCACAAAGTGTCTGAAGGTGCCGGTGCTTCTCCCTGCCCTGCTCACCAGCTCAGCAGCAGAGCTCCTGCCAGCTTTGGCGATGGTTAGTGCCTAATCCAGGCTTATGCTCACAGGGGTTTAAACCAGGAGAACTCCCCTGAATCGGAGACCCCATTTGCTGGTACCCATGTTACTGGTATAAAAATCAGGAAAGTCATGACCAGCAGATCACAAGCTTCTCCTCCTGCAGGGCTAGACCACTAGCAATGATCCTTGGGTGCTGTGTGTAAAGCATATTTTTTTCCAGCACAGGGCTAGTGTTGATTTGTGATGAGCTCCTTGCATATTACTCCAAGGCAGAAAAAGCAGATTTGGCCATAAGGTGTGACAAACTGCTGGAGTGTGTGAAAAATCAAACCAGAAGCTTCTAGAGAGTTGAGAGATGCTCGAAAATGAGACTTTAAAATTTTAAAATTTTGTATTTGGGTATTTGAAGTTACAAATCGGTTCGTAATTCCCATGCTAGCAGCCCCACTGCCCTGGGCTCGCGTAGTTCATATACTCTATCTAACAATCAGAGGCAGCAAATAAGTGAGCTTGTGTCCTGGCCCCTGGCAGACCAACCCCAAAATGTTCATGTTGGGACCGAGGGCTGGGCTGCTTCCATACTTGGGCACCTAGATGGGTGCTGCCAGGTTTTCCGAGCCCAAGGGTCAGAGGTGTAAATCCGAGCCCAAGGGCCAGAGGTGTAAATCCAGGGGCTGCAAGTGAGGTTTGGCCTGTGTGACATGGTGTTTTGGGGTGAGCCGGGGCCAGCGTAGCCCTGCCAGGCACAGCTATGAAACCGGGTATCCCCCAGCACCATCGGCCACTCACGCAGCGGAAAGCTTGAGCGGGAGCTGGTGGATGCCTCCGGGCTCCAAAGGATGTCCTCCTCTCACTGGGCACGCAGGGCTCAGCAGGAGAGACGGATAGACCAGCTGGTCCTTCCGAACCGAAAGGAGAATTTTAGCCTCCTCTGGGAGATGGTAACAGTCCAAAACAGAGGAATATGTTTTTGACCAAAAATCATGGCTTGATACCCCTTTCCTTATAACTCTGCTCCTTTACCTAGCCAAAGGTGCAGGGGAGGTGACGCTCTCTCCAAGGGCTCCCATGGGCTGCGCTGCTCCTCACGGTCACCTGAGACCTCCTGTGGGAGCCGGCTGCTTGCTGTGCTTTGGAGGGGGTGGAGGTTGTGCTCCCCAGACAGCGGACAGGAGTGGGGGGGATGCCATGCTTGTGGCTGATTCACCAGCTGGCTCAGCTGAGTTCATTTGTTCCTGGTTTAATGTTTGCTTTTATTAATTAATCGGAAGATTAATTGTCAGGGTGCTGAGAGCTTTGTGTTCTTTACTACTAACCAAAGCTAAATAGAGAGTTCTTTTCTGGACCTTACAACTCTTAAGATTTGGCCAAATGCCCTGAGTGTCTCTGCGCTGCAGTCAGCGGCATTACACTGGCCAGCGTTTTGGCATCCTTCCTTATCCTTCCTTCTTCCCAGCTCCTTCCTCTGCTGCAAAAACCCTCATGGCATTCCCTCTGGTAAAACTTGCCTTTTTGCCCATAACCTGCTCAGGTTTTTCTCTCTCCTTTCCCCCTCACACAGCTCCTGGGCCAGGGATCCTCCCCAAGACACCCCAGCCCTCTCGCCTGTGCTGTGCTGCCTTTCTCCCTTTCCCTCGGTGCCTGGGGTGCCCAGGAAATCCCCCTTAATTAGGGCATGCCCAAATCCCTCCTCCTCTTCCTTCTGAAAACCATGGAGGACCTCACCTATCTTGTAAAGCACAGAGCCAAACCCGCAGGGTAAACCAACCACCCAGCCAGTGTGCCGCCAACCAGAGTCTGCATTAAGGCAGGACTTTCCCTCCTGCCCTTCCCTCTTTTCACAACCCTCCTTTTGCCTCAGAGCCCATTTTGCATGGCCTCGTCATGGGCTCTGCAGAAACATGGCTCTGCGAACCGGCATCCGTGGCGCATGCCAGCATTTCGGAATAAGATGCGGCATTTTGGCTGGTGCCCCACAGTATTCCCCACGTTTGTGTGGGGCTGGGGTTTCTGCACCGCATGATGTGCCTGGAAAGCAATGGGGTTCGGGGCATCAGCATCAAAAACAGGGTTTTGATTAAAACATCCCTGCTTTACAGTGAAAACTCTGCTGGACGCTGCGATTTGCACTGTGGTGAATGCGGACTAGATGCTGCAAATAGGGCTTAAGCTACATACGTATTTCAGAATCAAGACAATAAGGAAGAGGAGGCTGAAATTATCCCCTATCCTTTGCCTTCATGCCGGAGAGCTTTCACATGGTGGCGTGCCACTCTGGAGCTCATGCAACAGTTGCTGCTGGAGCACTGGGGCAGGACCCCGGGATGCCAGTCTCCCTGCCGTGGTGGAGAAACCTCACCATGGGCACTCCTCTCCATGCAGAAAGAACAAAAAACCACTGAAATGCACCTTCCTTCGGTATTCCTGGGTCATGGCAAACCTAGTGTGGTACTGGCAGACCAACCAGTAATACATAACGCTGCATGAATAGCTGCTAAAAGACCAAGAAAAAGCCGGCAGTGGTTGGCTAAATGTGTCAGAAGTGACACAGCCAGAGCTGATCCTGCCTTGTGGCAGCCTGATAAGCTGTAAGGTATTTCCAACTCTTCCAGCTCTGTTTTCTGTGGTTTCCATGAGTCAGTCTCTCCTGTAATTGTCCCATCCACAGTCTGGGGCTCTGCCTGCAGCTGGGTCTCATCCTCCTGCACAGCCAGCTCCTCACTGAGCAGCTCCTCCAGCTTAATGGGGCTGGAGGTGCCAGCAGGAGGTCCCATCCTGCTGGAAGCTCCTAAGGGCAGTCCTGGGTCTGTCACTGGCCTCCTGGAGCACAAATCCAGGCTCGAGGGAATGTACAGCACATCTTTTCCTGCTGAACGTATTCCCGGTGTGGGGTAGCGGCAGTTTAGCGCACGCTCCCTTAGTAAGTGCCTGCAGAAGGAAATGCAGCTTCGGGCAAAAGGGCAGCACTGGCTTGTCGCAGTCATAGGCTTTGATTAGCAGGCGAGGATAACAGCACCCGGCTGCTGCGTAAGCAGATGCTGAGGCAGAGCATCTTTCACCTCTGCAGCGAGGGTATGGGCTGTGATCCAGCTGTTCCCTTGGCCAGCCGAGCCCATGGATTACTCAGAGCACAGCGGCCCCAGCCCAAAAGCAGCCTGGATCGCTGCGGAGAGGCAGCGTGAGCCAGCGTTCGCACCGAACGGCGACCAGCAGCACGCTCCAGAAAAGCAGCTTCGTTCTCTTTGCATCCTGCGCTCAGAGAAGCCGAAAACACCTCTGCACCATGTGTTCAACAGCCCTCACTTCTGAAGGCTGCCAAGCTGGTAACAGCAGTAAAACCCAAATAACCCACGTTCGCTAGAGCTAGGCTCCCAACCCAAGTGCTGCTGAGACGCTTGCTGTTCTGACTCACGCACTTTATCACAGGGTCTCTCCTCTATCCCTGTATTTCTGCAGAGCACATACCTGCTCCCTTCACTCTCCTATCTCCTTACCTACCATACCTAATCCATATTTTTCTAACGAGATTATTTTCATGTTGTCAAAGGTCTCTGGCTTAGGAAGGCCTGTACCTCTAGCCTTCGTCTACCATAGCAGTTCTTCCTAACCTCACTTACTGGAGCTGCTTGTATAGCATACCCAGGGTTTCGGCAATATTAAGGCTTGTACAAATTTGTTTTGCCACTGAGCTTTCATAGCAGTAATTAGTTTAAAGAAACTGAGGGTGTATGAAGTGGCCCCATGAAAGCAGAGGCAGCTTGGCTTGGGCTATTGCCACGGCCTCTTGCAAACAGCTCCCCGGAGCATCTCTGCCAGCAAGGCACAAGGCCAGAAAATGGGGACTCCTCCAGACCTGCTTAGCCATCAGGTTTCACCATCCCCCTTGCTGCCCAGGGTGATGTCTCTGATCAGAAGATGCCTCTTCCCTACAGGACAGTTGGGTGACTTGCAGGCCATGATGCTGGGACAGCCATGTGCCTCAGAAACCGATAAGCTGAGTTTTATAACCTGAATTCAATGAGTGCCTTGACGTAAGAAGGTGAGGTTGGTCACTCCRGGTCAGGCCACCCAGGCGCGGGAGCTGCCTGCAGCAGAGCCCACGTGCCGACGGGAGCAGGGCGCACTCAGGAGGTATTTCCCCCAGCTATCCTCCAATTTCCAGCCACTCAGAGCTAAACCAGATGAATAAAACAAGCCACAGTTGGCTGGCAAAGTAATCTTTTTTTCCCTTGTGCAAATTTCCCCTGAGCTGCGCACGGTTGTTATTGTGCAAAAAATAGAGCAAGATATTTATTAACTCTCAAAGGAAGGAAACTAGAAAAGCAAGCAGGAGCAGGGCACCCTTATTAACTCCTTCGGCTGAAAGTGGGGCACTCACCTGCGGCAGCCTCTGCCCAGGCTGCGGGGACGGCGCGTGAGGGCATCTCGCCCACCGCCCATGGGCAGCGGGTGGGCGAGGGGGGCCGAGCGTCCTACCGAGACGACAAGCCACAGCCCTGCTGCAATCCCAAAAGGCGAGGGACCCTAAAGGGCCATGGCCGGGCAGCTGGCACCTGCCACGCTGATGGTCACACCAGGTGCCATGGAAGGCAAGTCCTGAGTCTTAGGTAGAGACAGGCAGGGATGGGTGTCTAAAACCCAGTTATCACCCCAGCCCTGGAGGATGTGGTGTTTTCATCAAGTGCTTGAATAACCTCTTCTTACAGCCGAGCAAGAATAAGGGGATTTTAATGTGACAATGGCCTCTGTTTTGTGCGGCCCCTCCGTGTGACTGCCTGTGTCTCCTCTGCTCCCAGGGCACACTGAGCTGCGGCGGCCACTGCCGGGCTGCAAAGCTGCGGAGCTTCACTTGCCATTAACCGGCAACGGTGCTGCTGGCAAAGCACGCTCTGGGGGCGTGTTACTAAAGATACATGCTTGGGCTGTAAGGCACAAGGTGTTTCTGCTGTTCCCTGAGACACCTTCAACACCCCGCGGCCGTCTGTCTGTTCCCTTTTCCCCCCCCATAAAGCACAAGCCAGGGCTAAAACAAGGCCAGGGACTCTCAGCCAGCTTCGTTTGACTTTCTCTATTTCCAACAGAGTTATATGTTATGAATATCCTAAAAGCCTTTTCTATCCTTGTTTCACATTGAGATTTGACAGGATGGTATTGTTGGAGAGCTGCAGCCCACACTTGAGCCAGCTCAGCTCAGAATTTGGAAATCGATACGGGGTCAGATTTTGTTCAGGTCCATTAGCAATCGCTCTGTTGGATGCTGTGATAGAAATAAGGCTGTGCACTCAGCTGGTGAGTCCTTGCTTTGTTTTGTGCTGGTCTTCTGAGATCAAAGTTATCGGTGGCTGCATTTACTCTTTTGCCCGATAATGGCAAAGTTTAGCATATTTTATATATTCAGAGCTCAGCTTTATCCTTTGGTGACAGGCAGCGCTTCCCAGAGAAGCAGCAGCCTTTGAGCAGCCCAGTGCGACGCATCGCTGCAGTCCGAGAGGGGACACAGAGGAGAGCTGGAACAGCAAGAGAAGCCTTAACAGGAAAAATAATTAATCTATAGCACAGTTCCTGGTTATTACCTGAGCAATATTTGGCTGGGGTACTGGAGCTATCATGTCTACCTCTGTGAAAAGAGCCACAGGCATTTTACTCATATGGAAATTGCCCACCACGCAGAAACCAGGAAAGCTCCACTGTAGTATCACAAGGGAGTGGAAAAATGACTTTAAAACCAGCAGAAGGTAACGGAGCATCATCTCCTCGTTTTCTGGTTTGCTGAGCCATCCCAGGGAAGAAATGATTCAAAGACTGACAGGAGGGGCTTTAACCCCCTGCAGACCTGGGGAGTGGAGCCCAGGGACACTCAGCGCTGTCTGGTGGGGTGCAGGTCTCCAGCCGTGGGCACTGCAGCATGGGGAGACATAGGAGGGGGGGACATGGCCCAAGACGCGCTGGGAAGAAGCATGAAACCACTGCTCTGCTTTTACGTAGGATTTTGTGGCTCTCCCCGGCTTTAGCTATATGCACACAGGCGTTTAAAGAGATTTGTGTTTACAGCTGCCAGGTGAGCAGGATACCACGCTGGGACGCCTCAAAACTCATCCCCTAGCTAAGTGCTGGGAAATCTTGTTCCTGACCGCTGTCCCCCGGGATGCAAAGACAGCACTGCCAGCCAGGGGCTGGCAAGGGGCACGGGCCGGGGTTCATGGGCATCACCCCACTGCCAAAAAATACAGCCTAAGAGCTTGCAGGGCTGAGGCTGTGGCACCTGCACATGCTGGGAAAGCCATACATTTGTTTACTGCAAATGTCTCCATAGAAACTCCTTCTCCGGGGCTGAAGATGTGGATCCGAGCTGCGTCGGCGCGCGCTTTCTGCCCCCGGCACACCTCCACAAGCAGCCTCGGCAGTTTTCACGGCAGAATTGTTTGGCAGAAAATAATTCAGACTAATGTATCCCCCTGTGCTTCTGAAATTGTGTGGAATTTAAAATGCTAAATTAACTAAGTAATTTTAAACGTGCAAGCACTGTAATTATGAAGGGAGGCAAAGTATAAAGCCTGCCTGTTCCAATGTTTTCAGGCTATAATTCTTGAAACCATCTAGTAAAACGGAGCGAGCTAGGAAGCAGAGAAACTGCACCAACAAAGAGCTGCTCCAGACACTAACACGGCACTGCAAACACTCAGGAGTTTCGAAGGACTGGGGTCCTCCAAAGCCAGAGGTAAACTCAGAAACAGCTGAAACAGTTGAATTCCCAACCAGTCCTCAGGCAAATGCAGTGTCCCACGCTGCCAGGAAGGTCCCAGTTGCTGACGTGAGCATGATAAAAGTGCCTTGCTGCCTCTTGGCCTGTGATTGACCCAACCAACAGGCAAGAGAATACATAAAGTGAAGGAAAACAGATGAAAATGAACAAAATATCTACAGAAGCAAAGCTGGTGACTGAACTGAGAAGTAGCTTTTGGCCAAGGGGCTGCACTGGGAAAGGGAAGATGAAATGTATGACAGCAGGAAATTTGGTGAGCAAGGCACAACCTTGGGTGTCAGAGGGTGTTAGAGGCTGCAATGTAACGATGGGATAATGAGAGAGAAGAGTGTGAAAGCCGAGGGTGGGAGAGGGAGCCAGCCAGCATCCCAGATATTTAAGAAGCAGTAGGAGAAGGCACAGTCCACTTCTCCTTTGGACTAGCTCCTTTAAAAGGAATGGAAAATAGTGATGGCCCTGCATCACGGCTTCTTCCTCCCCTGCTGTCCCAGGGGTAGGACAAGCCCTGGGGATAGGCAGGGTCCCCGGAGCAAGGGGCAAAGCCGAGGAAGCACATAACCCTCTTGCCTGGGTTACATGGCCGGGCAGCTGCCACAGTGCTGTGCCTCTCCATCCTCACCCTTTGCAGGGGCTTGCATCTGAGAAACTGCTTTCCTGTTTTAAACCATCGTATTTCACTGTATGGAGAGAGAAAACAAGGGAGCTTGTAATACAATAGCCCATAATAGTGCCACGCTCTTATACCAGGCTGCACTTGCATGATAGCTTTAAAGATGCTATCACATGGCAGCCCTGAAGTGACCCTTTAATTCTGCCTCCCTCTGTTTAATTACTTTTTTTTTGTATCTCTGGATTGTATCTGCTCTGAAGTCTCACTTGCCATCCTCTCCCCTTCCAATCCTCCTCTGCCTGCTCTCCCCCCGCCCCCCGGTTCCATCTCTTCCTGAGCTGGGATTTCACTGTGCCATGCATGCCTCCAGACCTCCCTGGGGAGCCAGAGCCGCCCGGTGGGAGAGGTCACACAAACACAAGTGCTCAGTTAAAAATAAAGCAATAAATAATAATAATAACAAGTTTTGGCCTCGCAACAGTGCCCACCGTAGATCACAAGCTCGTCTTTGCCGCAGCCTGGAGCAGGAGCTGGCCCGGGACACAGGTCCTTCCCACCAAGCCGGCATCTCCGGCTGAGCCTGACAGCCATCCCGCAGCAGTGGCAGTGCACAAGCCCCGTCCTTCCACCTCAGCAGTTACCTCCGAGAGACAAATACTGCCTGCCAAGTCCCCGGGCTGGTTGCTGGCAAGCTGTGGACAAGAGGGAAGGGAGGAGGGTGAGAGTTGGGGAGAGGCTTCTCACTACAGCCCCGCAGAGCGGCTCCACCACCCTTGCTGCCGCCACCACCACCCCGCAGCGGCACGTGGGCCCCAAATGCCCCTTGCCTGAGGGGACAGCAGTCCCCCGAGCACCGTGTCCATGCGGGGATGCCAAAGTGGAGGCAGCTGCAGCCCAGGTCCCTGCCAGCTGGGGGGGCACAGCTAAAGTGACACCCCCTCCACCAACGTCAAGTCACTCCTTGCTCCTCGTGGTGCCAGGAGCATTGTCAGCACAGCAGGGCCCAGTGTCCTGCCACCCCTTGGGCACCAGTGACAAAGGTGGATTTGGCAGGATGTGTTGGGGCAATGGCAGATGCCAGTGTGAGCAGCTCGGCGTGTGTAGCACAGCCAGCCACCCTTGTGCTTGCCATGTCCCCATGTCCCCAGCAGCTGCCAGCCTGGGGCAGGGGGACAGATGTGGCTGGTTTTATTTTGGTTCCTCACAGTTCTGCTGCTTTTGGCTTTCACCCTGATCAACATGGGCCTACAAGGCAGAAATTAAGCCTAGCTGGGCTTCATCTTCCTCTGCCATAGGTTATGTACCACCAGGCTTTCCCAGGCTGGTCCCTGGGGATGTCTAAGCATGAGTCTCTGCACCCCCAGGAGGTGCCATACCTGCCCCCTCCAGCTTTGCTGTGGGTCTCACTAGGGCCAGCCCTGGCAGAGCTGCCGCCGGGGACAAGTGTCCCCTCTTCGTGAGCCACATGGATGTTGACAGCATTACACATACCCTGTATTGCAAATACACTTATTTGTGGGCCCAGCCTCCCTCTCATCAGGTACTAATGAGGTTTTTGCATATAGCCGCAGTGCCTTGTGCAGCAGATGGTGTTGGGTTAGATTTGTATTATTCCTGTTCTGCTGGTTTGTCTCTCAAATGTGCTAACTCATGTACTGCTTGGCTGTGCTTATTGCAGGAGCCCCATCAAGGACCCTTTCAAAATACAGCTGCCCGGATGTTTGCTGGGAGCTACAGCTTTGTCTAAAATGGAGAGCAATACCTCCTGGTAGTCCTGAAAATAATTATTCAGCCCAACCGCTCCTTGACCCATGAGGCACTTGGACAATATTGATTTTCATTTCTGCCTAAATTAAACAGGTTTTATTGTACCTTGTGATTCTCTTGCCTGGAAATCGGTGTCATGGGTGGGCCACCAGCACTGTGCCCAGTGCCAGGACCAGGGCAATTGGCGCATGTCCGCTCCCTCTGCTGGCAAACAGTGCACGGGCAGAGCACAAAACTAGGTCCTACAGAAACACACCGTGATCTCTTGGTTTTGAGTTCAATACACATTCTAGGGAATTCTGACTCTTCTTTCTCTTTTGTCTTTAAAAACAAAAGAAAACTTCATCCTGTAGCAGCCTGCTCGAAGTGAGGCTGAATGGTCCTTCAACGCGACCTTGCTTTGCTGCCCGATAGAAAACACCCAGAGCATGCCACAAAGCTGGCCTATCCGTGGCAGCACTGTGGCCACTCTTCGGTTGGCTTTGTCTCCAAATGCCATGGCACTTAAGCCTGGCATTGGGGAAAGGTAGGGAGGAGGTGCCAGGCTGCGGCCAAGCAGGAGCGCAGAGGGTAGGAAACCCTCGTGGCACCAGGCTGGCGGGCAGCCCGCTTGCTGCAGGTCCAGCTGCGTCATGCCGCAGGCTGCACCGCGAGGGACAGGTCCCCCCAGGCAGCTGGCAACAGCCAGGGCAGCATGACGGCACGAGGGCGCCTGGTCCCACTGGGGCAGGGACGCCGTGTGCATGCTGCAGTTTTGCCATCGCAGCTCGGCACGAGCAGGCAAGTCTGTGAGGGAGATGTGAGGATGCGCACTAGGGGCGAACGAGAAGGTCCAGTTGCCTTCCAGGCCAGTTTGACTCTCAAACCAGGGTAACCAGAAACCAGTGCCTCTCTTAAGACATTACAAAAAGGGAGGCAGAAGGTTCCTAAGAGAAGACCCTGTGGATGGACCCTGTTTCCAGCCCCTGGCTCTGCCCAAAGGCAGGACTGGTGTGGGGTCACTGCGGTTCCCATCTCCCCATCCCTTGGGGAGCAGCTGGCCCTTGCTGGGGCCAACACAAGTGTGTCGTCTCGCAGGACGGAGGGGAGCTGTGAGCACAACCGGCACAACCTGCTGTGAGGGACAACAGCTGATGGCACGGGTCACGCCAGCAGGCGCTGTGCTGTCCCCTCGCCTTCCCAGTACGATCATCCCTGTGTCACCTGTTAAATGTCTGCTTGCTCGTTTCTCAGCTGATTGATTAGACTGCTCGATGGACTTGTCAGATCTTTGTGGCAGAGTCCTCATTTTTCTCTGGCTGCTGCTGCTACCGACTTGGAGAAGGGCTTAATCAGCCTCACAGACATCATCTGTCCCTGCATATTGCAATTAATTAATTAATACTCAAATTGTGGTAACACTCACAGGCATCAGTCTTGTAAACACCATGTAAAAATAGTATTTTCCCAATCTAGCAAACAATGAGGATATTTGAACTACAAGCCCTATTTTTTCAGGGCCTATTACAACTGTGCTGTAAACTGATGGGTGCCTTTCAGGACCTGGAACCCCTATAGACAGGTCCTCCTCTGAAAGAGCTGTTTCTGTTGGAAGCCCATACTTATCCTTCCCTGTGGCTATCCTTTGCTTTTTATTTTGCTTCCAGCTTGAATACTGATGGTTAAATACATGAGAGATTGAGAGCTTTGGCTCCTAAAGGGTGCTATTCAAACAGGCACAGCGTGATGTGCAAGACATGGATGCAGATTCTTGGCAGATCTAAGTCCCTCCAAAAATGCTTTAAATAGGCTGTCCCTCGCCATCCTGTTTCCCTCCCCGTGCCCTCTAGTAATGATCTGTCTTGTACAAATACCAGCTTTGCTCTCCAGGCTCCCAGGCCTGTGTTTCTCTGCTGAGCTGGCAAAAATGATGGGCAGGTCTTGTGCAGGTCCCTGGGAAGCCAGAGCACCAGTTCATTAAAATCCAAGCAACCAGACTCCCCGCAAATGATCATTACTCCAAGATGCTAATGCCTGTGCTAGGTTTGAAGTGGGGACCCAAGTACCCAAGGCCTCAGGACTACTGCTGATCTCCCAAGCCCACCCCCTCCCCCTTCCTCCATCCACCTCTCATTTGAAAGCCCCATTTTGTCTCCTGCCACCGCAGCTCACAGTCACTTCAGGATAAGCATCTATTCATTATCATTCATTCCAGGTTGCTTACTCTGAGAGGGAGGACAAACTTCTGCATCAGGATATAGCTTGCTGCTTGGGTCATGTGCCTTTGCAAGGCAACTTTTCTTCTGTGAAAGGAACCAGAAAGTCACCTGAGACTGCTTGACTTTGATTGCATGAGTCACCTCCACTTTAAAAACAAGCAGTAAGGCCCATTTAAAAGCAAACTTTTCCTGAAGACAGTCATAAAGCAGCCTGTAGCTGGAATAAAGCGAGGTACAGATGCTCCAGGGTGCTAGGAAGTCTCCCTGGTCACTGTATTTGTATTATAACTGTTCCACCCAACTATTAGAAGTTTTGCAGGCTGAGTAGCAAGATAAGAGGTGCTCTTGACTGTGTGTGGCGGTGAACTTCAGACACACACCAAGCAATACGTCCATGGGAATTCTGCAGCCTGCACAGCAACAGCCTCCACCTCCCGCACAAGAGCCAGCCCGCTCCCCCAAACACCTCCCGCACCAGCACAGCCACAGAAACCAGCGGGCAAACACCGGAACAGGCCTGCAGGCCACCTGTGCTGTACACTACAACATGCCTAGGGAGAGTCCTAACATGCAAAGCCATAAAGTACTATTGTGAAAAGAATCTGCTGGCCCAAAACACGCACTAGAACGTAATCAAAGCTAAACCCGATTCACAGGGCTGCATTAGCCAGCCTGTGCAGATTAAATATATCTCATCACACTGCAGGCTCTGCAGGAAAAAGTCAGGGGGCAATTTTCTTTTACTCCTACACAGGCAAAGTCAGAAGGACCTGCAATAAAAGCAGCTGATTTGCTCCAGCGTAAGTAAAACCAGCCTGGTATGGTCCCATAGCTTGAGCAGTAGGCAATATTTCAATGCCCAGAGGCTTTTTTCCGTTCATGGAAGAAACCAAGGCATGGAGTTGGGTAGGTCTGGTGCAGCGCTGTTTGCAGTGGCTGCTGGCACCGCTGCGTCCCTGGCCAGCGCAGGAGCCCGTGGGAGAGAGCTGCTTCACTTGGCAGCACTGAGCAAGAGGCTCTGCACACCGGCTCCCTCAGCTGCTATGGACCACTGCTCCTGCCTGCTTGCTCATCTTCTCTTCCTTGCTTTTCCAGTAGCAGCCTCTCCCGCTCCCCCAGTGGCATCCAATGCCTTCCTCAATGTACGTGAGAAAATCCTGTGCACCATATGGCTCTGTTTCTCCACGTTAGCCTGCATGTCGAGAAAAGCCTTTATTATCTCACTATATGATATGGTATTTAATCRCTGCCCATCTAAGCTGAATAAAGGTGTCCTGTACAACTGCTGGCTTCAACCCCGGCAGGGACAGCTACAACATATTGCTGTGGCGCAAATGTGGACCAAAGGCTGAAGTCCTTTTCCAGGCACAGCCAGGGCTTTGATCCCGGCAGGAATTTTGTCCAAGCATCTACTAAGAGTTTATTGATCATTCCCAGTAAAGCTCCACAAGTATTTCACATCGGGATAAACCTAAATTGAAAACATGGGTAAAACCCGAGTGTTGAGACTGAAGAGAAAATGGAACTGAGAAGGGAAATGCAAAAGAGGGCAGACAGTAATAAGTACAGGCAGCTGTTGTCATGATGAATCCCACATGCCTGTAACGAGACGGTCTTAAGGTCATTGCCTGTTCATGCTTTTAATATAACAGTGGAGACAAGAGGTGGCTGAGCTTGAGGGGATCTGGAAGAGGTATGTTTTCTCCTCCTGATCTACCTGGGAACACAGACAAAATTTCTTCTCATTCAAATGATGACAAATAACTTCACCCCAGTGTGATTATGGAAAACTGTATCTCACCCTATGCCAAGGCCAGGCTAGCACAGTGTGTTACACAACCCCTGGCTACTGAGCCAGACACTCCAGGAACTGAACTTGCCAATGTCCTGGAAAGCCAGATTGTGGGAAGCTCACACCCAGTCTTGAGAGACGTACAAGACTCTGGGCTTGAACTTTCATATTGAGTTTCACTATTTCCAAGACTGTTGCTGCAAGTAGATTACTTGTGCTTGTGACTGGCCACCGTCCAGCAAGTCTGGGGCACTATGAATGGAGATGCAGGGCCATTTAAAGTGAGATTGCTAATTACAGCTGGTGGTTAATGCCATAGCCTCCAAGTTACTTGTTTTAAACAACCGCTGAGTGCAAAAATTACAGCTCTGGGTATGAGCGGCCCATGAAGCCATAAGCATCTCCTGTGGGAATCAGCTATGTAATGCAGAAAGCAGCACCGTCAATCCAGGAGCCTTAGAGCTTCCTATCATTCTAGGAGCAGCTTCTGAGATAGACCAGGCCACTGTGGGGGAATGTCCTAGTTTCGGCTGGGATAGAGTTAATTTTCTTCCTAGTAGCTGGTATAGTGCTGTGTTTTGGATTTAGTATGAGAAGAATGTTGATAACACACCGATGTTTTAGTTGTTGCTAAGGAGTGTTTACACTAGTCAAGGACTTTTCAGCTTCCCATACTCTGCCAGGTGCAAAAGAAGCTGGGAGGGAGCATAGCCAGGACAGCTAACCCAACTGGCCAACAGAGTATTCCATACCATATGACGTATGCTCAGTACATAAACTAGGAGGCGTGGTCTGGGAAGTCGCGATCACTGCTTGGGGACAGGCTGGGCATCAGTCAGTGGGTGGTGAGCAATTGCATTGTTCATCACTCATTTTGTATATTCTACTATTATGATTATGATTATGATTATTATCCCTTCCTTGCCTGTTCTATTAAACAGTCGTTATCTCAATCCACGAATTTTACTTTTTTTTTCTGATTCTCTCCCCCATCCCACTGGGCAGGGCGGAGGGAGCAAGCAGCTCTGTGGTGTTTGGCTGCCCGCCGGGTTAAACCACGGGAGCTTCTGCCAGTTTCAAGACCTTCCACTTGCTCTTGAGGCTCATTTAAAGAAAAAAAAGTATGGGAAAGCACGTTATGGTTGCAAAGATAGCTTTAAAAACAGCGTGAACAAACACAGGGGTGCACACGTGGCGAATATTGGCCTGTATACAAGTGACCTGCCCAGTTCCCCTAATGCTGATCAACACTGTCCCTGGTTAATTATTTCTCCACCCTATTAGCACGCAAGAAGGACAAGTGTTTTGACCTTGCTGTAAGAGGCATTTTATTTCTCTCCTACAGCTTGATAGCGCTTGGGTCAATATGGTTCAAGTGTTGCCGTCCAGGTCTAACAGTGGAGCTGGGGGACAGGATCCTGCGTGGTACAGAGCAGAAGCTGGTGCCCCAAAGCACAGCCCAGCGGCCACCCCAACACCCAGAGCTGGGGCTGCCCTGGGACACAACAGGAGCTGAGCTGCTGCAGTGGCCTGTGTTATGTTAGCAGTCACGCTTCAGACTCTGGTTGGCAGCTGTGAGGAGTAAAATCATTTAATTTTCCAGTGAAAGCTCAGTTGCTGGTGATACCAGGAGCTAGGGTTAGCAATGCTGCATGCACACATGCACATACATACACGTATTTACCACCTATCCCACTTGTACTGCAAGGGAGACCTGCATGGGACATGCATGCCTGACAGCCAGGCAAGCTAACCTGAGCCTCCGAGGTGTTAACCATAGCTTGACAACTCTCTTGAGGTTAATTCACTTCCTTCATTCTGTATCATCCCAATGGGTGTTGTTTTATTAAAAAAAATTAAGTGTTTTTCTTGTTAAACTACAGATCTTGTACACAGTAAGTCTGTGCTTATTTTCTTCTTTTGCCTGTAACACTTCTGCAACTTAATGCTTCCAGCCTGCTTTCTCCCTCTCTGTTCCCTAGTGACTCATCTAGGCAGGTATTTTCTAGCCATCCTATGCAACCTCCTAAGAGACGATGTTCTTTCCAGGTACCAGCTGAAAAGTGCAACTGCTCAGAATAGAGCAGAAATGGTAAGGCAATATGTCAGTCTGGAATGAGTAATTCAGTTCTTTGCATAGCAGGGGTTGTTTTTGTTACAAGAAAAAAGGTGGGCAAAGATCTTAAAGGCAGGATACCTTCACAGCAAGCTATACATTCCTCCGTTTAATTCACTCTTCAGGTGGATTCACAAGTAGCTCTTAGTCTTCAATGCTCTACAGCGGTAAAAGAGTAATTATCCTTAACTCCTGTATTATTCTGCCTGCCCATAACATCCCAGGAATATTATTTTAAGGAGACAGGTTCTTCCTGGAAAGAAAAAAAAAAAACTTAAAAAATTTGAAATGCCATTTCCACATGGCTAAGACCACATTTGAGGTCATCTCCTCAAGGGACCACACAGATGAAGAGTACAACCTTCTGCCTTTACACATCATATTAAAAGAGGATCTCAGGTGCTTTGTTTTCTGGTGTTCTGGTCCCAGCGTGAGCACTGCCTGTCAGCGCCACCCACAGCACCAGCCACAGGGAGGACTCCTGCGGACTTCACCTTAGTTTTGAAGGTTTTTTTCTGTAGGACAACATAATCCAAAGTAGCCCAATCCCAATTATTTCATAGTGCATGCTAACGTAGAACAGGAAGGCCAGGCCAGCCTCAAGTCCAGACTTGCTTGTCTCTGCTCAAGTGGAAATAAAAATTACTACTAAGGCGTGAGGTTTTCTGATGTAAATTCTGATGGTGAACTTCTGATTTATGGCACATAAATCTAGATGACTTACGTGATGAAAGCACTCATATTATTTGCCTGTCTGTGCGGTGCTGTCTTGCTTATTTTATTTCTTTATTATGGGGAAAGATTGTAAAGGCTCCCCAAGTAGAGAAAATTACATCTCTTATTTCCTGCTGGCATTCAGAATGAAGGAGATTTTCTCATAGTTTTTAAATTACAGTGTCTAAACCCTGAATTAAGACTATCCAAGGATGTTCCCAGTGTGGTAAAGGAAGGCTCTGCAAAAGGGGTAATCCTACCTCACCTAACCATCTTGGTGGAGTTCAACACGTTTGCTCTGGAGGCACCTGACAGCTGGATCCAGTCCATCCAGTTGTGGCCYGTCTTAAATACCAGGCAAGTTCCCCGCCTCGTTCACCAACCTAATGAACATCACGCTTTCTGGGAGAAATTACTTCAGGTCTCTGAAGATGCAGGGGAGCCGTGAAAAACTTGAATAAGGCTCTTACTTTCTTCAGAGCTCTGAAGAGAGGGAAGGTTTCCAGCTCCCTGACTAGCAGCTCCCTTGCTGAGATGAGATTTGGCACTTTCTCCTCCTCTTTCTGATGAGAGGCAGCCAGGGAGGAACCAGCCTGCTTCTGCTCATGCATCGGAGATGTGTTCACACACTCACACACACACACACACGCATGCACACTTGCACGCTCAGGCATGGCTTCCCTTCCCCCAGCTCCTCCTGGCCCCTTCTCCATACGTGGAAAACGAATAAAGTGAACAACTGCTGCTGCTGTAGCCAAAATAAGGCAAAAGCATGGAGGATCAGCAAGAACAGAAGCAACAAAGGCACAGAAAACCTATGAAATCAGGCCAGGCGAGGGGATGGAGTGGGGCTAACCCAGTCAAATTAATCGTTCTGGCTCCCAGCACAGCAGCGTACCCGTGCTGGGGGCCCAGCAGACACGCCAGAGGAAGATATAAATCCTCACCCTGGAACAGCACAGAACTGAGAGGGACGTTGGGTTTGCCATGCCCGGCCACCACCACCACAACATGGCCCATTTTTGTCCATGTTAGCCCAAAGCCACCCCACCAGTGATGCTTTCTGTCCAGCTCCTTGTCAGCCAGCCCCATGGTCACCTCCGCGCCACAGCCCAGCTCTGTCAGGTGGCCGAGGCCCCACTGGGGTCAGCATGGCTTCCAGGTTTCTCATGGCTAGCACCCATCAACCTGTCCTATAAGTGCCTGTTCCCACCCAGATGGAGAAATGGGACCACGTGCCTCAGTGAGCCTCAGGCTTTCTGCATGAGTACGTTTCACCTGGAAATGGGTTGTGGCAGCTATTTTAGGTCAGAAGGAGCTTGATGCCAGAGCGCAGGCAGGGCCAGTGGCTCAGCCAGGCCAAGAGTGGGACACCAAGGGCAGGACAGTCCACAGCCCCTGCACAAGGAGAGCAGGGCAGGGCCCTCAACTGTAGCCAGGGGCAGCCAAGAGTCCAGGTCCCTGAAGTCTAAAGCTTCAGCCACCAAATCATAGTCGTGTGTCTCAGGAACCTCAAATACAGCAAATTCAACTTCTGGCTCTGGCTGGGCAGCCGGACAGCCATCTTCGGTGCTCCTCACCGGGGAACGAGCAGCCAAGACAGCAGGGTCAGAATGACAACATGCAGCAATGATAGCTGGGATGGCGCAGTGTAGATGCCTTCAGAAGCAATCCACCTCCATTTCTTTCACAGGCAGGTCTATTCAAGGAAACACAAAAGACACAATTGGAAGGGACCTCAGGAGGTCTTTTGTCCAGACATCTGCTTGAGCAGAACTGCCACTAGGTCTAGACCAGGTCAGCTATGGCTTTGCCTGGGCAAGTCCTGTAAACCTCCAAGGACAGAGACTCCACAGCCTCACTGGATAAATCCTTCCAGCATTGCACTCCCTCCTCATGATTTTTTTCTTAATGTCCAGCCCAAACCTCCCAAGCTACAGCTTGTGGCCATTGCCTTGTTTTACCTTCTACCATTACAAAAAAGAGTTCATCCCCACTGCCTTTGTAACTGCCCTTCCAGTAGTTGTAGGCTACTATTACTTCCCCCGTATCTCCTCTTAAAAACAAGCCCAGATCCCTCAATCCCAGGCCCCTAACCATCTTAGTAACCCTCCACTGGCTCTTCTCCAGTTTCTCAACATCCTTCTGGAACTGGAACACTATTCCAGGAGTGTCTCACCAGTGCACAGTAAAGGAGCAAGAACTCCCTCTGATCTCCTGGCTCCACTCCTCCTACTGCAGTCCAGTATGCAGTTAGCACTATTTGCAACGAGAGCACACCGTTGGCTCATACTCTTCTTCATCTCCATGAACTTCTGAACTTCTTTCTGAACTTCTCTTTCTTAGTAACATACTTCTTCCTACCCTTTATGTCCCCAGCTAGTTTTACCTCCAAAGGGACTTTGACCTTCCTGATTTTGTTCCTACATCCACAAGCAGTTCTTTTACACTCTTCATTTGCTGTCTGTCCTTGTTTCCACTTCTTTGCACTCCCTTTTGGCGGTTTGGTTCATTGAGAAGCTCCTTGCTTAGGCAAGCAGGCTTTCTCCTGAAATTCCTGGTCTGACTGCCCAACAGGACAGTCTGTTCCTCAGCTCTCAGTGTTTTCTTTAAAAACTAGCCAGCTTCTGGGCACCTTTTTCCCTTGTGGCAGCTTCCAAGGCAACTCTTCCTAGCAATTCCCTAAACAAGCCCAAATCTGTCCTCTTGAAGTAGAGAGTCCTGATTCTGCAGCTTGCCTGACCAGTCTTCCTCCAGAGCCTGAACCCAGTCACCTCAGGATGAGGAGGTAGCCCCATGGTCTCAGCTGTCAGCTCACACACCATTAATGAGATTTCTTTCCTATTACCGTTACTCATGGTGTGTAGGTGCAGACCTGCATTAATGTTCGGCATTTCAGCGCTAAGAGAAGAGGTGCCTTTCTGGGCACTTCTCAATACACACTCACAAGTGGTTGTGTAATGCTTTATGTCATCAGTGTACCAAACAAAGCCTAAGCAATCAGAGGTATAACACTAGCAACTACTACAAAATGTTAAAGGTTGGGCAAGAAAACAAACCATCATTACAAAGGATTTGAATAAAGGTGCTTCAACACTCCTCACCAGGGTACCTGGTAGGGTCAGGGCCTGGGGACAACAGCAGCTCTGCTCTCCCCAAAGTTTGAAGGGGAAATAAAGTCCCAGTGTATTTTTCTCACTTGACTTCCCTGCCCCAGGAGGAAGAAGCATTTACATCACAGCGTGGCCAGTTTTGCACCTTTCCTTTTGCTACCTGGTTGTCACATCCAGTCCTTGAGGACCTCACTGATGGTTTCTGCTATCAGAGGGCTCCTGCTGGCAGAGGCTGCTAAGGGCTACCCTGACTCAGAAGCCAAGACCTGCATGGTCTCCTCTGCCTGCTTTTTGAGTCAACCCTGCTCATCCTCCTCAGCCTTCTGCTTGCAAAGAACAGAGCGGTGACCATGTACAACTGCAGTGTACTCCCATAGGACTGCATCATCTTTGCTGTCTTCCCTGCCAGGGATCACTATTGCTGCAACTGCTTCCACCTGCTTTTATGCCAGGGTAAATCTGGGCCATAATTAACCTATTTTCTATTATGTAACTACCTACACCCATGAACGAGAAATAAGCTGGGTTTTACCCAGACCTCCTGCCTAAGAGCTTGGCCTCAAACCGCTCTCTCAGATCTCCAGGAAGAGAGCTTTTGGTGGTGCCACGCTCCAAGAGGCAGCTCCTGTCCCTGGCTCACAAGGTGCTGCTGTTGGAGACCCAACCTGCAGTCAGAAACCCAACTCTGCAAGCCTTTGCAATCAACTGACCTAAATATCTACTGGCATTTGCTAAGGCAGGTGACTAAACCCGAGGCGCTGCAGCTGACAACTGTTCACCCTGGAGACTAATAGTTGGGGACAGCATGCGTGGAAGCCCATGAGACTTCCCCACGGACATCCACTGCAGCATAAACGGAAAGAGAGAAGAGGTGATGAGGGGTGTCAGAAAGACAGGCAGCCTTCTGCCTCCTGGGGAAAAGGTATCTGCTGGGAGGATGGCATTGCCCAGGGCAAGGGGAGGCAGCTTCTTGTGAGAAACCTTCCAAACGGCGGCAAGGAGGCTGGCCCCACAAACCTGTCTCAAGGCACGGAGGTACGTGCCTGAGCACCAGGCACAGCCATGTCCACTTTTCTTCTCATGCTTGTTAGACAAGTGGGTGCTTAATTACACCATGTAAAATAGGAGTTTGGGAGCACTGACGCTCCCTTCGCTGGAAGAGCCAATAGCCCGGTTGGCAAGGGGTCCTTGTAGGAATTGGGGATTCAATCTCCTCTGAAAGGGGCTTGCACTTTATTGGAAAAGGACTGGAGAGGCACCCCTTCCCTTCTGAAAGACATGGTACCTTCTCTGGTCTAGGTTTTGGAAGAAAGGTTTCAGCACCTAACTTCAAGGGAAGGAGGGAGGTAAGGGCAGTGAATCCTGAGTGCAGGCTCATCTCTCTCTCCCTTTGTGAGCGTCTTAAATCTTGATGATGGGCAGGATCCAGGCCCTAGAGCTGTCTCACAAGTTGTTTCCTGCTGGCCACCTTTGGGGGCTCCCTGCTCGGCACACTTGTTCTGGGGATCCTGCTTGGGGGACCCTCTGTCCCTGCATGCCTCTGGGTGGCCTATAGTACATATGTTACAGAGTCCTATAAGAGACAGAGTGCCAAGCTTTGGCTGCAGCTGATGTTGGAGCTCCATGGCTTGGCACTGAGTCTCTCCGTAGCTTCCCAGCTGGAGGCACGGACGGAGTGAAGGGGCTGTTGGTGCTGCACCTTCACCCAAACAAGCACAGCCTGCCTCCAGTGAGGCAAAGTAAATGTAGCTCCACTCGGCCTGCTGGGGGCTGCTCCCTGTCCCCCACACAACCCACACCCCACACACACAACCCCACAAAACACGTGGCCTGCTCAGAGGGTCAGTGCTCCACGCTGGGCCACGCAGAGGCAATCGTCCCGGTGCAGAAGCTATCATCCCGGTGCAGAAGCTGCCGTGCAGGCTGTGCCAGCACGAAAGAAGGTAAGCAGGAAAAACAGAGAACTGTAAAGAAGTGCTGTGAGTTCAGGATGTGGGATTTCAGCTTATCCACCCATCTCCAGAACAGGAGCAAGGTGTTCGTGGTATTATGGGCCTCATTCACGTTTCCTCCACTTTCTCGACAGTGAGATATGAGCATCAGTGTTTGTCAACAATACTTGCTCGCTATGCTGGAGTTCTGTGAGCACATTCAGTGTAGAGCTCTAGGGACTCCATGTTTTCCATACAGGACACCAAGTTCAGACCAACTCAGATAACTTGTCAGCAAAGATGCTACATCCCTTTTTGCAGCATTCATTCAGCTGAGCCTGCACCAACACCTCAAGGCCTTGGGTTCGGGTTCTGCATTGCTGCCAGGACTGCAGGGAGCCCATTTTCTCCTCCTTCAGCTCCTTTTCAAGCTGGCTGACCACCTGGGGACTGAAATTTCACCATTTTTTCTCATGTTAATCCCGATGTCTGTACTGAATTTCAGCAGTCCTTCTGTAGTTCCACCAGCATGATTCACTTGCAGTCCCGAGCTGAGCCCTAGTACTGCTGGGTTGCAAGAAGGGACTTGTGTCCCTTGGCTCTCAGCTAGGTTTCTGGAGATGTAGTTTTCATTCCTGTCTTTGCTGCATAACATTAAGTAGATGATCTGCAGTCAGGTTTTTCAAGCACCCAGCATTCACTGGCAGAGCTTGGTCTTCAAGGCATCCAGGTCTTGCTAATGCTCCATGATGGAGGGGCAGATTTTAGTAGGAGATTTAGATTTTTTTTTTTCCCAGTCAGAGAACTGTCGTCTTAGAGCAGTCCGGCTCTCTGCTCTGCCCAAATGGAAATTACACTCTTCCTGCCCTGAGCTTGGCTTTTCTTATGCCTCAGTTCTCCATCAGTGAAGCTCCACTGCAAATTCTTCATTGGTGTATTTGTAAGGGAAAAACATGGGCTTCTGAGGCAGTGAGCCTTGTGAACTAATGCTAGGGAATGTCCTGGGCACTGGAACCGGATGGTCACTGCTGATAAACTGCTTGAATGCCCCCTGGCACGCAAAAAACTTTCCAGGTGTAGTTCAGGACCGACCACAGGCCATGGACCTTTCCTGACAAGGTGCTCTGTTTTTGGAGGCTGAGAGAGTTTAATGGGCAGGATGTGGGTTGGCCTCAGTGCCTGAGGTTGGTTCGAAGTGTCTCTGATGTACCTATATAAATGTCACCCCAGATTCTACAGTACAGGAGAACCAGAGGAAATAAAATGCATAATGTAAGCACTGCTATTTGAGAGGTTGGTGTTTTAATTTATTTCACTGATGGGTGAAGAAGTCATATGGTTAATCCTATACTTAAACATGTACACATCACACTTGGAATATGGAATAATACTCACCAAGTCAAAAATAAAAGTTTAGACTTCGTTGGTTTGAATGCTACTCTCAGGCTTTCCTGAATGTAATTGTTATTTGTAAGTGTTCTCAAACACTTCAGAAAAAAAAACATTTTTATGCTGTGGGTTGTCTGCAAATGTTCATTTTGACAAGTTGCTGTCTGTTACTGGTACTGGACTAGTCACACAGCGTATCTTATGTTCCCTAACTGGATGACAAGCTTGTAAAACAGAAGAATAGCAAGTGACAGATACTAGCATGATTTCTGGTTATTTTTTATAGTTCCTGATTTCATGGGCACTGGAAGCTGTATGAATATCATGAACAGGATATTAGCAGTGAGGAGCCTATTGGAAAATATGCCAGCAGTGGCTAACCTTGTCAGAAAATGAAAGGCTTAATGATGAATCAGGTAGCTTCCCTTCACACAATTAGCATTCAGTTGCTCAGATGTACAAGGAAAGGTTTATAGGAAATAATGGATAGGATATAGTAAGGTTTGATATGTGAAAGACTTGTCTAAAAACTCGTGGCACATCAGAGAAAATGTTTCACAGATGTTTCACTCGTATTTAAACACAGGGGAGAAAAAAGGGAAATATCCTTAAAGCTCAAAAAAACAACCTAGCAGCCCAGAGGCTAATAATCTTCTTGCCCTCTCAAGATGTTCTCTATACCACTCTCTTTCCACTCTAATGAATTCAACACAGTTTCAAGCTAGAACAACAATCATACAGAAGCATCTTGTTCTCAGGAACTTCTACCTAACATGTACACAGCAAGCACCTGGTGTCCCAATTAATTCTTGCACAGAACTGCAATAATTAACCATCTGATTCCTGGATTACAGCTCAGTGCAAATTACCAGTCTAACAAACAAACATATGTCATCCATCAACCAAACAAGCTATTTAAATTAACTATAAGAGTACAAACAGCTCAGAATTTTAACTGCTTTTAATATATTTCCAAATAAAAACTATGCTTAAAACATTAATGTTTAGCTAAAAGGATTATAATTTGTTCCAAAGAGAAACTGCAATATGAGGTATGTGGCTTTGGTAGCACTCTTTAGCCACAAGAGGAGCCAAGAAATTCGGCAGGATATTTAGAAGATGGTAGGATATTCCTATGGAGCGTCCTTTGTAGTTATTCCCCAGACTCAGTTCTTCTCTGCTCAAGACTTCATGTTCTAACATGGCACAATTACGGAAAGGGATTTTGAAGGTGAAACGTGACCTTCAAGTCAACATATGAGTGTGTCCAAGTTGAGACGTGGATGCTAAAGGAAAATGTTAATTTCAGTCCCCTTTTCCTTAAAGCTCCTTAAAAAGAAAATAGGCCTTCTTAAGAGGCTTTGGACTATGGCATCAGCACAAAGTGATGTGAACTTCTGGTTGGTATCAGTTGGTCCAAAAGGTATAATGTTGTGCACAAGCCCTTATAACCTATATGGTAGTAATGGATTTGGCCTGAATTAGGCGATCAGAATAAGAAAACTATTACCACAGTTGAAAGGCAATATCCATATTATCCACACAGAATAAGAAGCATTCTTCCTATCAGCCATACAACCAGGTTTCCTGGACCTCAGACTTTATGCCTTTTGGTAGTTTATGGGAGAAGGTCAGGTAAGAATATCCACAGATGTCAAAAAGGTATTCAAATAAGTAAATTTGTGACCATAGTGGTGAAGAGCTTTGAAGAACCTAAAACAAGCTAGCTGAAGGACAACACAAGGCACAGGAAATGCAATGCAGATAAATACAAGAAAGTACCTGCTAAAAGGAAAAAAAACAGTGCCTGCCACGCATTGCAGAGTCTGAAATGAACACATTGACTCTGGAAAGACATGTGGGCACAATGCCAGCTTTAGGCAGAGGCCAAATAAGCAGCACATAAATGAAAAGAGAAAGTCTGCATACATACAGAACATGACTCATATACCATGTCTCCCCTGCCAGCCCCACTGAGTGTGATGGGAACCAAGATGAAGAAATCACCATGGGCCCAGCAACAGGGCCACCATCCCTCTACTTGGCAGACATCAGCAGTTTAGGAAGGATTTATGAGGCCCCAGTAAAGAGCAGGTCTCTCCTGTAAATGCTTTCAGTTCAACAAACACTTCCACAGGCAGCTTTTAAAGATGAGCAGCACAGACTTAGCAAGGTGAAGGGATTCAAATTTGTATATACATTGTGAACAGAAGCCAAATGAAAAAAGAGGTTCCCAAGGAACTATTTCAGCCTCAGTACAATCACTAAATTCAAATCTCATTAATAACTATGCCAACCATCCAGGTTTAAAGGCAGAATGACCCATTTCTGATAGGGGGTAGTAACTGAGGGACTGCAAGTGTCATGCCCTCTCTGCAAAGTAAAGACAGAAAGGCCTGAAAAGTACAAAATTTACCTAAGTTAAGGTGGTTCTGGACCTCATTCCAGCAATCAGTGCTACCTTTATCACCCCACATACTCAACAGGGAAGACAGAGATGTTATTCCTCCCTTGCCACCACCACAGACGAGGTGGAGTCAAACACCCATCAACTGAGGCAGCATTCACCTAACACCAATCACTGAGAAGCTGGGCGGCTGCTGTGTGTCGGCTGTCTCCGTCTCCTCTGCAATCAATGGAGAGAGATAGGCACTCTCATGGATGACTCACCACCTCCTAAGTGAAGTGTCTAGAGTAGGTGGGATGACTCATCCTTGGGGTGGTCCTCTCCACGGATGTTCAAAGGATCCTAGATCATAGCATAAATTATATGCCTGCCTTTCAGATGGGAGGCGAAATGAATTCCTTTCTTGCATGACAAGACATTACTTTCTCTGTTTTCTTGCACATACTTATGACCTAGGACTTTTGGAGGAATGCACAACCTTGTCTGGGACCTGATGCCATCAGTTAAGGCCTTATGTATGCAGGAGGCTAAAACTATAAAATGGTTTTCACAACTTTAGACAATTCGTGCTTCAATCATATTACATCTCAGGCCCTTTCTTTCATGTGGTAGCAGTACCATAAAGGTCAGTGTGAGAGAAAGGTCCAAATTCTGGCAGGTGACCAGTGTAGGCAGCACTACGCGGGCTGTCATGTTCTAACCAGCAATGCAGAACATTTTATCACTAAGGTGGTAAAACATATGGGACATTAAACACAGAACATTTTGATATCCTGTTCTGTGTTTGCCATCTTCCCATGAATCCACAGCATCATTAGCAGACATGCTGAGGAGTGGATTGTCAGAAGGTCTGCAGTCTTATTTAAGAGCTCATTATGTAAAGACCAGAATGGAATAAATCAGAATAGCTTAATAAGTAGCCATAGTGTAAGGATTTTGTTTTTCTTGTAATATTAGAATGAAGGAAAAAGTTCTTAACTTAGGTCAAATGCAGAGAGAAAACCAGCAATTATCTGGAACCTACACCAACTCCTCAGTATGCCTGGGCGCCTGTCAGGCAGATGTCTCCTCTCTGCTTGGAGACTGACTGAACTGCGTGCACAGGACCCAGAAAACAAAAAGCAGGACTCAGAAACAGTATTAGGATTTCCTTTCGGGGATATCCAGAGATCTGCCAGCGTGCCATCTGGGATGCCACCTCTACTCTCTGATCTTTAACACATCTCTGGATCAAAAGTGTAAAGTCCTCCAGGAGGCAAAAAAAAGTTTGACTTCATCGTTTACGGAGTCAGGCCACAAGGACGGGATCCAAAAGCTTTGCTTTGCATCCAGATGCGCTTTTGTTGATATCTTCCCTAAGGGGATAAACATCTTCCTGTCTGTCAAACTGTGGTTATGTTAAATGCTTTAAAACCATGTCTCATAATGAACACCACTGAGAGCGTCAGCTCTGTACAGCAGATGGCTGCAGAACATGAGTGCCCTGAGAAACCCAGGGAACGGTCCTGCGCTGTGCTTTTATGTTATCTGCCTTCAGCTGACACCAGAAAACCCAATACATCCCTTTGACACCGAGGGTGCGAAGCCTCCACCAGCATAACACCCTACCAGAGGTCCTACCTTCTTGAGTTGTAAAGTTTGGAAGTGTGATTTCACTTCTTCTACATATAGTAGCCATTTTACAGCTGTAAGAATACCTTTTGCACATCTCATGACTAGCTTTTTTTTCCTGACAATTTGAAAAGACACCTTTCTGGGCATCTTGGAAATCTAAAGGAGTGGATAAAATTGCCTGTCTTTCAGTAGAGGAACACAAAATGAGCATTGTATTTCAAAACTGGTTAATAATGTTCATGGAGGGCTTGATTCCACCAAAGTTAGTCACGCTGAGTAGTTTCTCATTCTACAAGTAGCCTATTCATCTCAATTAGATTAGTCACAGCACAAGGAAAGCAGAATTGGACTCTGAATAATTTAAATTCATTTTCTGCTGTAAAAAAGCGCTATTAATTAATATTTCCCCTGTTTCCTCAGCATTTGGCAAATATGTTTTAACTATGCATAAATATTACTCATTTTATACATTTTCTTTCCATAAAACATATCTTGATGGTTTGTCAAGTTCCACTTAGCTTTTTAATAGAGTTTTTGTCTAAGCATAATTCACTGCATAATCTAAACAGAAGTGTCAGCCCAAGAGCAGGCATAGTTTTACTCTGCTCAAGAGTACTTGCAATTAGGGCCACATTTCTTACGTACAGAATGAGGAGAATTATATGACTGATCTAATGCAATTACTAACATTTAATATTATCTTTTCTATGTAGGAAAGTGCTTAGTCCTTTAATATTATCTTACCTACGTAGGGAAGTGCTAAGTTCTGTGTTTACTCCTTGTGGTTGAACACAATGCAATTTTGCAATTGGTAAATCAAAACTCTCCTCCACTCTTTCACACTGTGTTGGTTCTACTTCTTTGTAAGATAAGATGTCTTCTTCTGATAACTACGGTGTTGGTAAATACATTGCAGAGTATCAGTATGCGTGTATCTCTAAATATGTGGAGAGTCTAAAGCATACATATGGCCTCAGGATCAGAGGTGATGACTTTGCTCCAAAGCATAACTGAAGGAAGGAGCTGTGCTTCTAGAAAGAGGTGCTACAGCTAGATGAAGTCCATCCGTCGGGGGTAGTGCTTCCCCTACACCAAGAGTAGGAAGGCAGGAGGCATTGGCCTCCAAAAGTAGGGGTGGGAGGTTGTTCCTGAGTTTAGCCCTGCTGGTCCCATGTGCTAAGGGCTCAGTTTCTGTATCAGTGCTGATCATAAGCAAGGGTATAATCAGCTCACTGAAAGGTTCAGCATAAGCTTCCGGAGGGAAATGGAGGGACATTCATCTGCCACCGTCAGCACCAGAGGGAGACTGAAGAGGGCAGGGCAGCCAGGTGAATTTTGGGTTTGAGGTTCACCAGGTCCAGCCTGACAGAGAGTTCCTGAACCATTTCTACAGACACAGCTGTTCTGCGACTGGGTACCATGGGGAAGGGGAGCAGGCACTGTTTGTTTGCCTGATCTGCTGCCGGGTAAATGCCAGTACTTATTGGCAGTTAGACAGGTTTCCGTCGAAGTATCTTTAGCTGACAAAAATATCTGGCTAGCTCTGCCCAGGGGAGGCTTCTGCGAGAGCCTCTGGAAACATCTGAACAACATGTTCCATCTGCTGGCCCCTGTAGCCACAGTGGTTTTAGGTGGCATTTGATGAGATCCAAGTCTGTGCTCATGTCTAAGAGCTTGTCTTTGACGCAGTACAAGTAAGCTATAAAGGTTAGAGGAAAATCTGAAAAAGGGAGCATCTGTATCCAGTTTCACTGGATGCCTAGACATTTCTCTTCTTTACTTCTCCTGTGAAACTGATACCTGCCAGAAGTTTCACTCTGTCATCTTACGTAACTATACCAATTTTCTCCCCTGTATCACTGCTCCTGACAGATACACAGTCGTCTCCTCCCGTACAAGCAGCTGATCTCTATGAGGCTAACCTGAAAATTAAGGAACCAGATCGAGAACCACAAAGCAGACAGATGCCTCACTTCCATTAATTTCTATGGGTATTAGGCTGTGTTATAGATCAGGACCTTAATCATTCTGAACACAGAATGCAAGCAAAAGAAAAAGTCATGTTATGAATACAGAAGAGGTACATCTGTTTCATCATGCTGCACTGGGTTATACAGACGACATTACAGAGAAGTAGCTTTGGGGAAAACAATGTTTGTCAGCATCCTTGAATACTGAAAATTTAAAATCCATGAGCAGAGAAACTAAAGAGATGATCAGACCTCTTCAACCAGTCATCCAGAATGCAGTATTAATTTGCTGCTCTACCAAACCCTGAAATGCCATCCTTAATAGATAGGGACTGATTTGCTAAGTTCCGTGTTATTGGCCTCTGGGATTTATAGGGATAACAGCAAGATCAGATAGAATTAACACTTTATCCTATAATATCTCATTTCTCTGAGAGCATCAGAAAACACTTTACAAATAGCAGTGATCCTTCACCAATGCACGATAAGCCAAGTATACTGTCATCTCAGAAGAATGGATGAAGGACCACGGTGGCTCTCCTCCTTAGCAAATTTAACAATAGGGAAGAAACAAGGACAACTTTCTATGACTGCTTTGCTTCGTGGACATTTCTTTTAGAGCATTCCTTGTAAAATAACTAAAAATAAATGGTGCACATAGGTACTATTTTTCCTTACCATAGAAAAGATCTTCCCATAGGACCAGTAATGGCATACTACAGGAGCAATACTGGTTTCCATAATCTCAAAAGCTGCATTTTCTAGTTGCTGACACTGAACAGCTGGTCCGATTTGTTTCACATAACAAAGACGGTATAAATTAAGTTGCCATGTGAATCAAGAATGAATCCCACACACAAAGAGACATGCAATACCTTTTATTTAGCTTTGTACACTAGAAGTGTTCACATTACTGAAACCTACCATCCTGCAGTGAGGGAAAGATACATATTGTGCCATTTCTTTGAACACCAAAGACATTCCTTTAGGCTTTGATTTTAAGAGTAGGTGTAGCCATATAAAATATATATTTTTATTTTTACAACTTTAAAGAAAATTTCTGCAGTGTGGCTGTGTTTTTGATTCAACAATTTAAGTCTTTCATCCTATTTGGCATTCACACAAATGCAGTTATATAGAGAGGTTAATGAAGATCCAGTTTGCTGATGGTACCCCAGGGAGCTGCATTTTATCGTAGTGATGGAACTTCAACAGGTGATACCCCACTTACCTGTCAACCTGGAGGTGTAAGACTGAGGATTTCTATATTCTCACTTCACTCCTACAAGTACTGCCTTTAAAAGAAATTGTTTCTGGCAGTGGTCAGCTGGCATTTCTGAATTACCTAGTTCCCTCCTGAGGGATGATTCCTAAAATCACTTAATTCAAAGGCAGTGATCCTTACTTCTTTAGAAACAGTTTGAAAAAAAAAAAGAATACCAAATTCAGTGTTGTGTTTATCTGGCTAGCTCTTCTGTGCTGGCTCAGGAATACTATACTTTCAAGAGAAAGTTCATTTTTGGTATATCCAATCAAGTAAGGGTTAGTGCCTGTCCTGTGGGAAAAAATATCAAACAGGCAGCTTCAAAGAGTCATCCCACCACCTTGTTCTTTGCCCATTTTTGCCTTAGAAATATTGGCTTTTGCCTGCCCTTCCAACTGCCAGTAAGGGGAGGCAACCGGGAACCTTGCAAAAGGGGCAAATTCAGCTTGGTCGGGCCACCTTCTCCTTTCTCTTCTTTGAGCAAAAACCATTCTGAACCCTTGGATGGACAGGCCCTTTTCCTCAGACGTTCGAGCGTATCTCTACATCATTTCCTCTTCCGGAATAGTGCCATCACGTTTCCATTCTTGGAAGAGTTCTCCCAGTGTGCAAAGGCCCTACCAATGTGCAGCCCCCAGTGAGGGATGCGCTGATGGCTGTACTGTTTGAGGAACACCACCACTGCAGTCTTGCCCACAGCCATAACCTGCTGCATGGGTGCCCCCAGCACCTTGCAGGAGCATGGGGAGCTTTCATGGGGTGAAAATGCTCTCTAAATCCTGCTTATCTAGCAAGAATATTTGCAAAGAAGGAGCCCTCTGCCCCCTCATCTTGCACAGACGGTCTGACTCACTGGACTCAGGATTCCCATCTGGATGTCTCTTTGAAAGATGGGTGCAAGCCAAGGAGTTTGTCTATTCTTAGCCCTATCTATTATAAAGATAGTTTTCTCCATAAAAACCTACTTTAGTTCAGCCATCTCAGAGAACACCTGTCTCTGAGCAAACACAGCAGCCGTAGCAGTGTGAATCCTGTTCCCTGCTCATTTTAATGAGGTGTTAATATCAGAGCCTGCTACAGATTATATAAGTGCTAACATTGCTAAGCAAAACCATGAAAGAAACAAAAATAAATGGAAGTCAAATAATTTGAACCTTGTCACCATGCGGTGCCAGTTGCAGGAATGTGAACTGCATTTCGAGGCAGAAAAATCTTCTTACACCTCCTGTGCTCCAGAAATGACACCACTTGCTTGCCAGCTTCTCCGACCAGCATCTTCCCACTTTCTCCCATGCTGCCTGAGGACATGGCATGTCCTAGCTGACGTGATCCATGAAATGATGCCGCTCTCCCGTTCTCTGCACCCCTGCTCCCCTCCTGCTTGCACTCCCGATTCCTGCAGGAGATTGGCACCTGGCAGCAAAGCAGCAGCAGAGAGGAAAGCCAGAGGGGGCAGTGTATATTAAAAAACAACCACACAGCCTCTTAAACCATCTGGAACAAAATTGTGCAATAACTGGCTTGTGCACCCATGTGATCTTATCACTGCGAGCCAGGGTTTTCAGAGGGAACTGAAAGGAGTGAAACACCCACTAGATTCTGCTTCAGATCATCTGAAAAGCTCAGCTGTTTCCTTCACCCTCCTCTCCTTGCATTTTACATTTGCTCATCGTGGTATTTCTCCCTGGGAGCTCCTGGGAGGCCAGGCTCATTGCCAAATCTGTTTGTACACAGTCCCAGGGTAGGTTTGGGTTGCTGGCCAGTTTCCCTCGTGTCCTGGCTTTCCCTGCAGCTTGGAGCTGCGGCAGCCCCAGTCATCTTCCAGCAAAAGACTGGTATGGCCAGGCAGGGTCAACCAAGTGTGGGGTGGGATTGGCTCCAGCTGTAAATGGCTCTGCAGGCTGCCACCCTGACAGGGCTAGGGGTGCAGGGAGGACCTTGAAAGGTGGTGTCTTGGGATAGACAAGATGTGGAGACAGAAAGGCCTGAAGAGAATGAGGAAAGAGAAATCTTCCTCACTAAACAGTTAAGACAAAAAAATAAGAGTCTGTAAAAATAGGAAGAAATCACAGCAAAGCATACTAGTGTGTTGGGTGGTTCCTGTGCTGCATTTATGAAGAACATTCAGGGTCATCGAGTTTCTGGTCTCTTGGCTGTCCATGACAAATACCTGAGCTTTTTCCTTTCCCATAGATGTACCTTGCAGCTTACCCCACCTTCAGATGGGATCTCTGGTTGCAGCACTCCGTGTATCAGCCAGGATTGCACTATGGGGCTGACTGTGTTTGCTGCCCACATGTGCTTCCTGTGGAAGCTATGATCAGTCAAGGATGCAGGGAGACATGAGTGACACGGAGCAGGAGGCTGGGGTGCTGGGACAGCAGCTCCAAAGCGAAGCGCTGGACTCCTCTGATAGTCAGCAGAGAGAAATCAACATGTCCAGAACCTGATTCCTCTCATCCTTGTGCAGATGTCCCAAAGAGATCAGGCAAAACACCTTTTAAGTGCCTGTTTCTCTTTGACTACAAAGGGAGCCCAGTGGCCTAACTGAGACAAGAGACACGGTAAGCACTGAAGTCAGGTGAAATCAATCCCATCACATCTTTAGAAACCAGGGCAATTTCACACAAGGGCTTGACATATGGCACTTATATGTGGAGTCAATTATGTGTGGAGACACTCGCGTGTGTAACATTATACCAATGTGCATGAGAAAGTATCATCCTTAAGATTATATAAATCATACCCTTAATCCTAGTCAGATAGCTGTAACACCATAGGGCCTTTTAGTACTTAAAACTGGGTAAAATACCAGAGTGACCTTAAATAGTCACCAGGTTAATGCCCAGAACTAGTTTGGGACCAGACTGACCCCAGAGCTCCCACATTGGCAGAGTGTGTGACACTGGGCCTCATCTAGAAGTCACGCATGTGCCACAGTTTTTTTTTCTTTTTAGTACAAACTGCCCTTGATTAGTCATCGACCTGGTTTAGAAGTTGCACCGCTACCACTCAAGCTGTGAGTGGAGTACATATTTAAATATAATAGGCTCTGCGATCATTTTAAAATTGGCCTAGATCTAAGCCCACGGGGGGCTATAACTAATTTGATAGAAACTGTAGCTTCTAAATAGAGCCACCTGAGACCTCTCCAGAGTTCGGCTACAGGGTTCACTGTTCCAGCACCACGTCTCAGCTGAGCTACCCTGACTGCTTTGCAGCCCTTCTCAGCAAACCGAGGCCGATCTAGGGGTGCAGCAGGACTGAGTTTCCTGATGGGTATCCTTCCCCGTGGGAATTATGAAGCAGATCATGGGAGGAGGGAATTATGGTTTCAACTCCCAAAACCATTGAAAGGCTGCATTTTTGCAGTTTTAAGTCAAAACCATATGCAGCTCCACGTTTTTGGCTGTGTTTTGCCTGGTTTTTTTCCAGCTAACTGCAATAGTCACTGATCCAAAAGGTAGGAGTAAGTAAAGTCACCGTATGTTTTAAACCTTCCATATTGGAAGGTTTTGTGCAGTATGCAAGTCCTGTTTTTAATGTCAGAAGCACTTCCCACCTGAGCTTTTCACTTCTTCAGCCTTGACTAAGTGCCTCTGCAAACTCAGGACTAAATATCTGCCTTTTATCAGCCAGCACAACACTGTCAAGCAAATAGGTGTGCATATCTGAGGTGAATTTGTTTGCATTAACAGGTGCTACCTTTTTGCATTAGCTGGTACTCCTGTAGCCTCCAGACCAGAACATTACAGGTACTGGCTCTATATAAATAGTGAACAAAACTTTGGCTGATGGTGTATGGCACTTAGGTGCTACTGAACCAAAAGCATCAGCCTTCAGATGGTACCATAGCTGAGATTCCCTTGCCCATCTCTGATGTCTGCTGAAGTGGAAATCAGCCATTGCCCCAGGCTTTTTTTTTTCAAATTTCATCTCTTTCAAATTTAATCTCTTCCCTCTCCCAAAAATGTTTTAATGAAAGCTTCGAGCGAGAGTGTTATAGCTGCTGTATTTGCCTCCAAAATAACTTTGCCACTTCTGTATCGTAGTATAAATGCCATGAAAGCATGATGAAAGGGACAGTAAAGCAAGTGTTAGTGGTACTGAGTTCTAGGATCATCTTTATTCATCGCAGACAATAATACAACATGCATTCTGAATCCAGTGCTACACAACTGACTGAATATTCCAGTGTAGGTAAGGCTCGCCTGTAAAAAATGTAATAAATACCAAGTGCAACTTATTTGCTAACTAACTTTCTTGCATCAAATGAAAGCAAACGTTCCTAAAATGTTTATTATTTTATGCCTCCTCCACACCAGCACAATCAGTATTGCAAAGTCTGCGATATTCATAATGAACTCCGCATTCCCCTAGATCCCAGTCATTAGAAATGTATCGTGCCCTTTCTTGCCTGGGGCACGGGAATAACGTTCAAATCTTGAACGTGCAAAGGGAGTCTTTCCCCCAGGATTTGAGCAAGGGAGGGATGTGGCTCACTTTGCATGCAGACAGGGTTAATTTTTCCTTCTTCCTTCATTCTTTTGCACAGCCATCCCGAGGGGAAGTGTCATGTTACCTCACCTCTCATTCCTAGGCTTCTAAGTTGGACCTGGATTTGAATTTCCCTGGCATTAGAGAGGAGTCACATTCAGTGTTCTGCTTTGGATCCATCTTGCAATGGTAGGTGGGACCTGTACACAAAGGGAGTTTGATTTGCTTATTCTGGTTCCAGCCCACCTCATTTTGCACAAATCCTGGTGTCTAGTCTCCCCCCTTTTGTGAAGATACTGGGACAAATCACTGCTTTAAAGAGGAAATAAAGCATTCCCTTCCCATGGGAGAATTCCTGAAGACAGGAAGACAGGGTGGTTAGCACTGCAGCCTTGTCCTGGCTCATCTACACATGAAAGTTATTCCACAATAAGCTAGGGGTTGAATGTAAAGCAGGATAGGCATTCCACCCAGCAGAAGCAATGGGTCAGGGTAGCTGCATGTTGATTCATTGGGACTGCCCTGTGTTTTCTTTAGCTATATCCACTAGCAAGAAAACAGGCAAGGATTTTGAGGACCTTGTATGCAGGGTAATACATACAAAAGCAGTAGTAAACTATTGCAGAATAGTCAAAATTAAATAAAGAATTCTTATTTTCACAGCTTCATAAAACGGAAGCAATGAGATACCTCCAGGACTTCTCTTCTTCACCTTTCATGTCCTTGGCTCAGAGCAGGATGAAAGAGCAAGGAGAAGGTGCACAAAAAGGTGGCTTCAAACCATTTTGTTCCTCTTGGGTCTCACACCAAACATAGCTCAATCCTGTCTGTCTCCCCTTCAGCTGCACCATGCCCAGTTTCCAGCATGGCAGCTGGGAAGCTCATGGGTGCTCTTCACCACCTGAAAGACATGCTGTGGTGCAGGATAGTTCAAAGGAGCAGGTTCCTCCGCTTCAATTTCCACACCAGCACAGATGCAATCTGATGACAAACACTACATGGCCAGATTTCACCCAAGTATTCTACATTAGCCCTAAGCACCCAGGATATGAAGAAAGGTTATTCTCTATGGCCTTTTATTGACACTTCGTTTCTACCATTTCCTTGAACACCCTGGCAGTATACCTTTGGCTTCATTTTCCCTCCTCCACCTCCATCCCTCCCTGCTGTCCACTGCAGGACAGAGGCAAGGCAGTCAAACCGATATAAACCCCACCTTGATGGCATTGGCTGCCCACCTTTTTCCAGTGCCATGTATATCTTCTGCAGCAGTGGGCATCAGATCTTTTCTGAAACTAGATTCTGGTGACAGTTACACTGTCTGGACTGTTAGACATTCACTAATACACCTACTCTGACGATGATAGCACCCAAGCATAATGATCGTGCTCTTTATTAGACTCTTGTTTGCTTACTTTGGATAAAATTCTCCTCGGTGCTCATGTCATCCTTCTGCTGCATGTTTATGGAGTTCCCCAGGGAAGTGACACCTGCCTGGCATTATCTGGCATTAAACCAATGCCATAGGTGCTGAAGGGGCCTTAGGGGCAGGAACATGTGAGGGGCACAGGTGACAGGAATAGTGGGTGGGTTTGTTACGGCCTCTGAATGTTCCTGCCACGTAAACAAAAAGCCGGCCTCCCCACAGCAATGTGGTGGACGTTGTACGGGTGGGTGGCAGGGGTGACTTGGATTTGGCACTGTCACTTGCTCTATGGATGCTGTAGTTTTCCCCAGCTACCTCTGCCCAGAATTTGCTAGAAAACTCCATATACTCTATATACAGGGAGAGGGCGACACCAGTAACACCTCACAAGACAGATGAAAAGAGGAGGAAGAAGCATCCCTCTAGTATTTTAACTGATTTTCTTTGTGTGCATGACAGCAATTTGAAAACAGTTGCTTTACTTCTTGCTCCCGTACATATGAGGAGTTGCAAAGCACAGGTCCTCACACACGTGCCGAGGCCATTTAAACAAGTGAGGCACATGCTTTCCTCTGCTCCCTAGAAGCCTCTGACCCCCGCAGCCTGTCGTTCCTCATCGCCAGGTCCTTCCTGTCTCCGCTAAAACCTCCCCCCCAGGGCTTCTCACCTTGCTCAGCCCCACTGTGTTGATCCACTCTGCTCAGTGCCCTTCTCCTCCCAGAAACAGGATGGCCACCACCTCCTCCCCCTCCAGGAGCTTCTTCCCTTGCCAAGTGGAGCCACTTTGGTCGCCGGCCCAGCCTGCCATGTCCTGGCACCCACAGGCGTTGCCCTAAGATGGCAGTGGGGCCCTGCCCTCCCCCCTGCCCCAGGGTGGCAATGGCAGCCGGACCTGCCTGTGCCCTGCCAGGCCTCGCTCTCAGGGCCTGCCCTGACCACGGCGCTGTGCTTCAAGGCTCAGATCGCCAATTAACCCAATTAACCAGCGCCCAACTGAGGTGCTAATTAGGGCTTCCTGAGCCCTCCCCTGCCAGCATGCTCTCTGCTCCGGGAGGTGTCCCGGTGAGGGGAGCGATGTTGCCGGGCCGGTGCAGGCGAAAATCCTCCATTTTGCTCAACTTCACAAATTACCAATATTTTACGTTCACCCAATGAAATAAAGATCCGTAAGGTCTGTGGCTGGTCTGGATCGGAGCTTGTCGACCCTTTGGCTGAAGTGGAAAACCAGCAAAGAAACAAAACGTGGGAACCGGGCACAAGGGCAAAAGGTGTTGTGTTTTATTTGGGGAGATAGGCTGACTTTTACTAAATTAAATGTAGGTAAAACTTGAAAAGGCTTTTAGATGTGAAAAACCAAAGATTTCGTTTTGAACGTGTTGGAATAAAATATTTTCAGGAAGGTGACTGCTGAAACAAACAAAATTCAGTGCGTTCAGCATTGACTTAAATATGTTTTTAACATCCTCTCCTCCCCCCAGTGTGGTGGACTCCAAACTCTGCAGCTGGCTGTGGTAGAAACACTTTATGCCCCCCAAATTTAGGAAATATTTCCCTTGGATTTAAGAGGATGCACTGCTTTGTCTTTCCTAGAACGTGATCAGAGACTAATGAACAAAAATTACTTTAACAGTGGTTTAAACACTTCCTTTTTTTTCTGAGAAGCCGTAGTCCTAGGCTATGTCTTTATTGTGAAAAAACAGTATTTTAATGTAGCTATAAAGTCCAGGTTGAGACAGGCTTTCCTACTGTTCTGCCACAAACTGACAGATGAAGCAGGGGTTGGGTTCAATTTTTAGAGGGTCTTTGCAAAAAAGCACTTAAGCATTATTTTGAGCTTCCACGGAGAAATCTGGAAAACTGTGTTATATTACCTGGGCCTCATTGTGTGAAACATCTCCAACTGTGAGCAATAAAGTAAAAAATGTATTTAAACAGACATGACATCTTTGGAGGGGGATGAAAGAAAAGCACAATAAATCACATCAGTTTGGTACATCTGAACAACACTCCCCAACACCTTTCACTCCGTACATTGGCAGTAGTCCTGACATTTTCTCCTCTAGCTGGGAGTGCTCTCTGCAGTGAGCAGCTCCTACCCTCTCCTCTCCCTGCTTTCCATAGTACTTTTTCCCCAGCTCAGAGGAATGCAGTTAGGGAACATGCTGATGTCTTGCTCCTGTTTTCTGCAGCAAGGATATAATTCTTTAGTCAAATACATCAATTCTATAGAGGTAAAGCTTCAAAAACAGACATACGCACAGTGCTCCAGTGAAGAGTTACCATCTGCCTTCCCCCCTCCTCCTCCTCCTCAAAGGAAGGAAGAAAGAAATTTAGCAGGGGCTTAGCTCTTCATTACCTGCTTGCACTGACATTCATGAGATTCCCTGCAGGATTTTTCTTGCTACCCAGGCAGGATGAACACCCACAAAAATTGGCAAGGAGATGACTTTTAACTCATTTTCAGAAGCTGGCTCTATTTCAAGTAGACAGTGTCTCTCTGGTATCAAACCAGGAAGAATTTGGTTTTGCTTTCCTCTGAAAAATAGAAAAGGCAAGTAGCCATCCTACTGGTTGCCTTGAATACTAACAAAGAAATATGATGTTTCAAGGATTAAAAGGAACACAATTTCACCTGTCAAAGCCTGAGGATGAAGTTCCATGTTTGCCTGATAATATCTTTTAGCTGAGCATCCTAAAAACCTGAAGCAGAGTTTGCTTTCTGTATAGTCTGCTCCCCTGCCACTACTCTAGAGATGCAGGTGCTACTGCCTACAGCAGGGAACACCCAAATGTCAAATTCAGAGCTCGGCCACTGTGTCAGGAGAGAGCCGTTACTGCTACACCAGTCATTAGTGTGCAACATTACACATCCGAATGATATTTGTACACCGGAAAAAGTTGGCTCTTGGTACAGAAGCAAAAAAGTAATTTTGTTGGGACAGTTTTTTTAGATTGAGAAAAGTTAAACCAGCTCCCTCAGCTAAAAAACCCAAAACAAACAAACAAAAAACCCCAACCAAACTTCTTTAGCCAATGTACCTTGAGTGAGGAAATTTACTCTCTTGGCAGAACTATGCAAGGCTTGACAAGGCTTGAGATAGACTTGACAGATGACTGAGAGTTTAACAGAAATGCAGAGAAGCAGTGGGTAAGAAAGGACTGTTGTAGAAGTGTGGCTGCAGAGTTACTCAGCATAGGAAGGCACATGTATTCTCAGACAGTATTAATCTTAATAAGCTTTAATTTAAGTCAATTTATTGTCTGGAAGCTACCAAGAAGCGTTATCCCTAACAGGCACAATCTTGGAACAGTTACTTCTAGGCTTTGAGTTACAACTCGGCTGATTTGAGTTTCTCAGGGCAGTGAGGTTCTGCGATTGCACGTAGGAAGTGGTATGTTTGAGAGACATCAACCAAGCTCTGCTTGAGCCACGTGGAAAAAGACAAACTTGCTGTACAGTTCATATGCTGCAGGCAGGGAATGTGCTTCTCTCGTATGTCCCCTGTTGCAAGCTCAGCAAGCAAAGCACTGTGAGGAACTAGCACCCAACAGAATTACATGACTGAGGCTTTTATCACTTACTGGAAGTCTTTCACAGCCTGAAGAAACTGTTGCAGTTTATTGCATCAATAAGAGTGCAATTTACATTAGAAAGTAAGAGTACAGTGTTTATTCCAGGAAATTATTTCCATAGCTTGATGCCACTTATTACCTTGAAGGTGAAGAGCAATATCACTACCTTGTAGTCATTAGCAATAATTATGAACAGCTCATCCTCCTTAATACCTCCTGCAGACAGGGAATCTTTGACTGCAATCTCTACCTTCTGCAAGGATAGAAAGCAAGTAAACTCCTGAATATTTGCAACAGTGGGATGGATGGCACTCTCATGTTGCCACAATAAAATGCTTTCCAATGCAGCACAGGAATCAGTTACTTTCCACCACTTTGTCTTGATGAAGATTTCTTATAGGCCAAGCATGAGATTTTTACTTACCTTAGGAACTTAGGTGTTTTCCTTTCACCTATGCTTTTCAAATATATTATAAGAAATATTGATGTATTCTGTTTCCTGGCTTATCTTATGTTCCTCCAATGCTACACCAGGTATGGAGTCTTGCTCCATGTTAACACCAATTGGATCAACTTATCTTGAATGTACTTAAGTCTAGATGGTCCTGCCATTGCATCTTGCTAATCTTCACTTCAGATTAAAGATGGATTCAAGAGTGGCTTCTCACCACTACTGGGCTGGACACAGTCTAGCAGCAAGAAGAGACTCCTTCCATTTCATTCACCTGTAATGAAGGGTCTGACCCAAACTCCCAATCCACATATTCCAGTCATTGCATTTGCATTTTGATCCTTGTTGAGAACCCATCTACACTACAGAAGTTTTGCTAATAGCTATACGCACAAATCCCATGCTGGCTGGAGAAACATTTTATGCTAGCAATGGAGACCTGTTGCTGATACAGTTAAACCACCTCCCTGAAAAATTCAAGCGATCTGGCCAAAAGGCTCTTTCGCCTGTATGTGTTGTGTCTGCTTTGGCTGTGGGTTCCGGGAGAGGTGCTGGCAAATCTTTGTCAGTGAGAATATTGGCTTTCCTACTCCTGAGCCAGTGGGGCTATGCCAGGAAAACTTGGTATCCAGAACCTGCCTAGCATGACTCCAGTCCACTTCCACCTCTCTCTGAGCAGACTTTACAATGAATGATGTGCAATATCTCACTTCAGGCAACTCACCTAGAATCCCTCCCCAGATTGCCGTAGCTGCTAGGAAAACCAGTATCCCTCAAATTAGATATGTACTTTAAAGAACACTGTGCCTCGCAGTAACAGACATGGTAAATGCTATGAGTAATGACAGATCCATGTGTTAACAGTACTCTCTATTAGCCACCTACTGGCTCATTTCTTCTTTTGATAAAGGCTTTTCTTCTCTGGTTGTGTATGAAATGCATGCTTCTCATGTGAAGGTGGATCTCTCTGCAGGAGCAGTGGGAGCAGAAGGCAGAAGATCTTGAGTCCTGACTGTGGCTGTGAAATAGACTCGGTGCTGATCAAAAAACTGGCGCTCTTTGCCTCAGTTTCCCCACTTGTAATATGAATAATGTCTATGTTGTAATCACGCTGCAAGGCGCAGTTAATATTTGCACAGTGGTGCTTTGGAGATGCCAAGCATCAGATAATCCCAAGAGATACCAGTATCGTCAGTATATCAATTGTATCTACATAGTGAACAAAAGCAGGCACAGATGCTAGCATAATGTTATGTATTTTGGTACAAAATGAAATAAAAATCTTGCCTTCTGTCCTCAGATTTCTTGTCAAACATTCATTGCTTCACATGCTGAAGCAGTTAGTAATACAAAGCATATTTCTATCCTACTTTATTTTATTCTTTGAACAGAACTCTACATAAAAAAGTGAAGAACCATGATTGAATCTTAATACAAAAAAGGACTTAAGTTACATTCTCCTGGGATCATCTGTAGCAAAGCATAATAAGTTTCTCAATATCTGACCTAATTATATCTGTCCTTCTAAGTTTTGTTTCCCATAAGAGCTAAATGTCTATGGTTAAAAATAACATTTGAAACTCCTCCAAGTTCCAACAGAACTTTTTCAGCCTCTCTCAAATTTAATATCTATTTTTAATTTGTTTTAATTTTTCACCCAACTTTAAAAGTTATGATTTTGAGGCTGGCATTCTGCTCTATTATCCAGATCCTAAAAATTTTTGGGTTAGATGAACTCAAAAGCTGGGGGAAAAAAATTGTATTACATGTGTTTATTTCATGTTGGAAAAATACCACAGCTAACGAAACAAGTAACACAGAGGCATGGGGAAGGAAGGATGCCTCTGTGGTTGAAAAGGAATTGGCTCTGTTAGAAATGTATCTTCTGGGTCATGTCAAGGTCTCTGACAGACAACACTGGGCAATTCTGCAATGGCTGTTTGTATCGTTTGTCCCTACCTGAGCACCCAGTTCTGCCAGCAGTCACTGCCCCAGAGCAACGGTGCTGGAAGGTGATACAGGCTCAAGCCCCTGTGACCCATCAGTCCTGTTTAGAGCTCCCCGTATCCGTGGAAAAGCTGGCAAATTGTGCTAACATCGAGATGGCAGAATCCTTTGTACTCATCTCTTCCTGCTGGCCCTGTTATTAGAGTGCTGACACTGAGGCTGGGAATGCTTCACATCTGGATCCACTTCACACGACAGTCAGAGATCCCAGTGGCCATTTAAAACCTTTGTGCCTCAGTTTCCCACCCATAACCCAGGGATAACAGCGCTTACCTTCCTGATCAGACACCATGAGGCTGAAGTCCTAACATTTGCCAAGGGCTAGGAAATCAGATACAAGGCATTTAAGAAATACAAGGGATTATTATAACCAGCCACACTCCATTCCCAGGGAGGTTGATAATAAATAACGTTTATACAGCATCCTCCATTGTGAAGAGGCCAAGAAGAAAGGGAGTCTGCAAACAGAGATCCAAGCAGGATTTTTGGATGGGAAATTCAGCTCAGCCCTTCTCTGTTGAGAGGCTTTTTTGGCCTTGTGGAAGGAAGAATCTGGAGATCAGATTGACTACTTGAATATCAAGCCTTGTTCACCTGCAGGAGTTCTGCATCCATCACTGTGGATGGGCCATAAAACCTCATCCCGGAGCTTTATAAATAGTGCTGCCTGGACACAAGTGCAGAGCCGGCGTGAGCTCCGTTTTCACGGTTCAGTTCACGGGAGGGGGGCGCAAGCTGAACAACAAATACGGTTTATAATTGCCCAGCCGTTCTGCTTCGAGGGTCTGGGAGACTTAAATGTTACAGTATACAAATGGGACTCGTTGGGAGAAATAGAGCAATGCAAGGCTCAAAGTGATTTCAAAGGCATCCGAGTCCAGTGCTTTCTCTAGTTCATAGTACAGGTTCAAGGCTGGAGCAGATTGCCTAAATTCCCTCAGAAAGAGGCAGCGAAGGGTCGTGAGGACGAGGCGGCAGCTCCTCAGTGGGTCCTGCGGTGAAGAGGTCCGGTTTTGTTAGACGGGCAGCAGCGCAGTTTGGTGGTTACGATATTCCCAAAGGATGTGTGCCTTCAGATCCCTGCAGGCTGAGACGGGCGAGCTCTCTGTTTTCACTGACCTTGCCTTAACCGTCAGGCTATTCTGCTGGTGCAAAACCTGATTGCAAGCTCTGAATCCTAATTTAGCTGAAGCATCTGACTTTTCCCTAAGAACTCACGAGGGACATGTTCATACCTTTCCTGTGGACTGCCTTAGAACCACAGGCTGCTGTGAGTCCCCAGCTTCAAATGTAGCCCTCTGCTATAGGGAATTCAAGGCAGAGCCAGCCAAAGGCTCCTCAGAAGAGCCAGTGGCACTGAATATTGCCATCCTGAGGACAAGGGGCCAGGGCTGGGTTGCTCATGCCTCAGGAAAGGGGAAGGAAGGGCAGCACTGTGACGGAAAACCAGGTTTGTTACCGCTGCCTCTACTGCAGAGGTAGGAAGGCTGAAGACAGAAGTGCTGTTGCAGGATGGGGCCCTCCCTTTACCCCTAACAGCAACTGCTGCCCTAGCTATCTGCAGTCCTCCACTGGCCATTACAGCTGCGAGCCTGGTTTCCCAGGGCTGATGCATCATGTTGCTGTGACAGCCTGCGGTCCTGCGCCCATGCTGCCTGTGCCCAGCACTCGCCCTGCGTGGGGTGCGCGCAGCAGTGTACGCTCCCCTGCTGCGCCTGCAGCATGTCTTTTCTCTGTGGCAAAACACCATCCTGTCCCTGCAGAAGGCTTGGCTAATATCTAATATCTACTTGGACTAGATGATCATTGTAGGTCCCTTCCAACTGAACTATTCTATTCTGTTCTATTCTATACCACAGTGACATCTTACCTTTCCCAGTGGTGGGATCCCATACAGCAGGCATTTTGCAAGATGTCTGGAGTTAAGGCCTCTCCTCCAGAAAGAGAAGCCATCACGGGGTGTCTGGGGTTGGCAGCGAGCAGAGCATCCTGCGTTCATCCCCAGAACAACAGAACCACTGGCAAAGGAGGAAAGAAGACAAGACAGCAGAGATGGGCTTTACTTGCATGGGATTCCAGCTACTTTAGTTGGGGACTGGAATATAGCAGTGGTACCCTGGCTCACTTGTAATGCAAAGGGGGAATTTTACATGTGAATTAAATGCAGTGTGCTTCTGATCTCCATTTTCTAGCTATTCTCCCCTGGATAAGGTGTTGAACTGAGTTTTTTTCTTTTACCCATCTCTTTTTTTTTTAAGAGTAAGGTAGAATTTAAGGATCCTAGACACCTCTGAAAGTTTAAATAGCCTCAATTTCAGAAAATGGTTCTTTTTTCACTAAGATGTTTTCTAATAAAAAGATGGTTAGCAAGCACTGAGCACGTGACACTCTTTGATGATATATCACAGCTCTACCACAACCGCTTTGGGAATCAGTAGATGGGAAAACTTCTGTTACAGAAATGCCAGTGTAGATTGATCTTGAAATAAAAGGTCTACAATTTTACCAACTTTAGGCATCCTGTTTTGGGAAGAAACTGAAGAGACGACTTTTTTTTTTCTAGAAAATATTGACATTTCCAAAAGCAAGATATTGATTGGTGATGAGACTGATTTACAGCAATAGGTGCACACAAACATTCACTTGCTCCTAGACTGTGAGCAGGAATGTCAGAGACTCATTTCTAAATTGGGTACTTGCACCTGCATGTGTAATATTCCAAACATAGTAGGTGCTTCTGACTGTTTTCCTATGTCTGATTTTGAAAAATCTGTTCCTTGCTAGATTGAACTCATTACTTCTCAAATGTCTTCTTAAATATGAGTTTGGATGTGATATTCATCCTGGAGCTCTCTGCAGGATCAGTTCCAATGTTATGTTTTCGGATGTTATTTGTTTTCATTGTTCCATAACATTTCTCTGTCCTCCCTTTCATTTCTATCTGATCTTCCAGTAAAACTTTATAATCCTGATATGCTGTTTTCATAGTTTCTCCAATAATCTCTTTGAAGAGACTGGACAAGCTAGACCATCCCTCAAATGATGTAAAACATTTCCCTAATGTGGACATCATGTGTGCCAAGAAATTCCTGAATTAGTTTGAGTGTTTCCATACTGCCTTCATGTATGTCAGCAGCAGTCACAGTAGCCATCTGTCCTCGCTGGAGACCGCTCATTCCCAGAGAGGCTATTTTGCACATCTAGGTCACTACATCTGCTTCTGCCGGTTCCAATAAAGGGCTCCCCATCCCTCACTGGGAAATATCCACCCCCAGCTATCACCTGCCAAAAGCCCATCATGACAGATTCTTTTCAACATCCTATGAAACAATTCAGATAGCCAATGTTGGTTTATTTTTATGGCTGAATACTGTCCAGATGCCTCTTGTTAAAGAATGACCTTTTTTTTTTCTTCTTTTTTGGTGTCTAGACCAAGTTCTGATCACCGAAGCAAGGCCAAAGCAAAGACACTTTAAGCAGAGAGACACAAAAATAGGATCCTCTCCCATGGCAATTTTGGATTTCCAGCAGAGCTGCTCTTCAGTTGCCGCAACAGCCTTTACACAATCGCTGCTCCTTTTCTCCCCTCCGAAGGGAGATTTCAACCAACTGAGCTCAGCACCCTGCTTCCCTTAAACATAAAGGCTGTGCACAGACCGAGGGGCTGGTGCGACATGCAGCCAAGGTGCAAAGGCAGAGCCGGGGGCCTTGCAGCCAGTTGCGCAGCTCGCTGGGAGGTCAGAGCCTGCCCACAGTACCCCTTTGCAGTCTGCTGACCCCTGCATAGAAGAACAGGGGTCCTCTTGTTTCTAACTGCTGCAGGCTTGCTAAAGGGAATGAGGGTTTGTTCTTCTATCTCTATTTGTGAGAGCATTCAAATACCGAAGTTAAATCCAGGCTTATCCTCTCTTTTCTTTACATAAAAGCTCCCACTCAAAGCAGACATGTTCTCAAATCTATTATCCTCTATATTGTTCATAGTGGTTCTAATTTTTCCCACGTTGCTCAAAGCTCTATCCTCAGGTGACTGTTCTCTGAGCTTTCGCAGCTCAGCTTTACCTTTCAAATAAGATTTATCCATTAAAAAACAATTCCACTGCTTTTTGCAGCTATCATTTTGTCACATATGGATTTATTCAATAAATGCTTTTAATAGCAACATTTCTAGGCTTTGTTTGTCAAGAGCTGCCAGGCTTTTACAAGCCAGGGTTGGCACAAATGCTGAATTGCCTCTCTGTACCCAGGGGAGAGTTCCCTGCTGGTCATGACAGAGGTCCTGCACACACAACTAAATGAAAGGAAATTAAAAATATGAGTATATACATAATTCACAGCCAGTAAATGGCAGCAACTTCTGGACCTCAGCAAAGCTTCTAATAAAAGCAGGGATATGTGATTTTAATCTGCAGTTCCAAGATCTACCCCAAGACCTAAAAGCCCAGCTTCAACACAAGTACAAGGGCTGGGAACTATATAAAGGCCATCAGCAAGAGCAAATTCAGCCAGCCCAAGGGCACTGGGAAGTAACAGCTGACAGGACAGGAGAGAGAGGTCAAGATCAGTATGCCAAAAATCTTTCGTTCCTGGGTCAGCCTGAAATTAAGCAGCATTGCTGTTGTCTACCTCCTGCCTGCTGTGAAGCAATGGGTGTCTAGCATTTGCGTCTCAGTGTGCATGGCATCCACCCATGCAGGACTTCACATGCGTCTCCTGACGAACTGTAAAAGGTGGTGGTTGTTGAAAAAGAGAGTGAGTCTTTTCTTTTGTTCTGTTTCCCCAGTCCCTTGCTTTTTCTGAGGTCTTCAGATGTCTATTGCTAAATCCTGGGCCCAAATTCTCCTCCCTGGAAGTGGCACAGTACTAAGTTTGTCTAAAGCAAAATTGAAAGAGAAAAGAGAATACATTGCCTAATATTCTTTTTTAGGTTTTCCAAGAATTATAAACTCCTCTTGGTGCCTCTTTTGCTTTATTTCAATGAAATATTTAATACATTCAGACATTAGGAGGATTTCTTTTTGCTCATCTTCCTCCATTCTTTCCATAGTTACCCACAGTCCCACAAGGACTTATTAATTAAATTGTCTCGGTACAGTGTTATCTCTCTCTGACTATCTCTATTTTCTGTACTGCAGCTTGTGTACATTGTTGAGAGGAATCAGAGAGAGCAAAGAACCAAATAAAAAGATCCCCCCAGGAATACAGTGTTCGATTATACAAAGAAAACCCGCAGTTTAGATTGCACATCCTTATTTCCCAGAGGAGGCCTCAAATGTCTTTGTTCTTTGGCTTTTTAAAAAGAATTTCCTTTTCTGGTAAAATCATTTTACCTGTGAACTGCAGGCCAGGCTTTTGGTCACATTTACCTGCTTTTCCATTATCAACTATTCCATATTGTTCTTCCCCATGCTCTGCCTCCAACAAACAGCTTCGGTGTGTTTTGTAGCACTCCCTCCCCATGGCTTTGTGCCCGGGCTCCAGGACCTTCCACCAGATTTTGGTTTCCTGGGGGGAGCCTGGCTTCACGCGAACAACACAGCAGGTTCTTCTCACAAATGACAAAGTGTCATAAACGCATTACTGTTGATAGCAGTGATGATGAGATCCCTGGAGAGGCCAGGAAAGGAATGAGCGTGGGGCCCGAAGCCCCCTCTCATCTCCTGAAGTGGTGTACCTGTTTTATGGACAAAGAACAACTTCTGCTCCCGGACTTGTCAGTCAAAGCCAGCTTCCTCAGTGCTAAAGTTACTGTAAATAACAGAATAACTCTTAAAAACATAAATGGGAAGTACAGTAGTATATATAATTCACCAAATGTTTCAAGCTGTGAACTCCCTGCCTCCTTTAAGTCCACAAATTTGTATGACTCACAGGCATCACACCTATGTTATATGTGCACACATACACGTTTTGATATGTTCAGTATTTTGCTCTTGTCTAAAAATAAAGCTGTAAAATGGGAGGGGAAAACCCATTTACTCCCTTACACTTTATGCTGGGAACCTGATACTACCTCCAGTTTGCCGTCTTCCCAGCTGGCTAGATATTGTATCGTTTATGTTGGACCTCCTCCAAGATTAATGGCATCATCTGTACAGTTTTAACAGTCTAATCTTGCTAAATCTCTTTGTTTTGAAATTTGATTGTGCCTGATCTTCATTATTTTAATTGTTTAATGTATTATAATTAAGGCTCAATTAGATCTAACAGATCCCAATTCAGCCCAACATATTCACATCCATTTGCAAGCTGCGGGAAGCACAAGACAAACCAGGATGATTCCATGCCGGTTTTTCAGTCCAAAGACCAGGTACTATTTTTGCCACTGACTTATGTTTGACTGCAGGCAAGTCATCTATCTTTCTGTTTCTCCAAGGGATTCCAGCTTGCTATGTTTATAGCCTAACCGGGTCTCAGCACAGGTTGACATCTTTACACGCAACTGTTAGGGAAATAACAATAGCAACCCACAGCCCATTGCATGCACAGCTGCCTTCTGACTGGAACTGACTCCTGTTTATACAGAGCACAGGAAGAAAGACCGTGAACACGGAGGCTTGTAAATATGCATGTTGTTTCAGCATAAAACATGGAAACCTCCCTTACCCTCCCCACCCACCTCATATCAAGTTCTGGCAAGATTTTGGTACTTCCCGGGGGACAGGCTCTGCCTACGTAGAGGGATACCTTCTACTTGCTGTGCACGATGCAGCCCCATCGGAGCCATGCCAGTCATCTCCTGAAAAATCTGTTGCTTTAGCGTGCACAGGCCTGGCCTCCAGATCCCCTCCACCATCTCTCCAATGGCGCATCTTCATTCTGCCTGCATCCAGGTTGCAGGGAAGGATCTCTCTTTGCCAGGGGTTAAGAGCCAGTTGCTTCTTCTGAAGATGGAGCTGGGAGAAGAGCAAGTGGGTATCGTGTTTTCCTTTCAAACAGTGAATGAAGTTGCCTACCTTCTCTTCCCTAACACCTTAACCCAGCACTTCAGTGGGAAGAGCATTCACCCAGGACACAGGGGACCCAGATTCAATTCACTCCTCCATCCAAGAGAAGACAAACCCATTTCTTCAGGACACAGTCTTGCTATCAGGCTCCACAAGGGGACCTTTAGCTCCTGCTAAAAATTTGTCATATTTGTCCAAAAATTAATGACAGAACATTGGTCCTGAGAGCAATCGCAGCCTGCTGGTCTGCTGGCCAGAGCTCACAGCTGAGGGCGAGGAGATCTGGTTCTGCTCCATGCCCTAAAGGCTACTTCTGCATCTTATCTGGTGATTATTATTGTGTAAAAGAAATAAACTCAGATTACCTTTCTGAGGAGTATCAGGGTTCCCTAGCACTCTCCTTGCAGCAGTAAGCAGTATGGTGAAAGACTGAAACCACCCTACATATAACAAATCAGACCTTGACTTACTTCATCATAAAAACAAGATGGGAAGAAACAAACATATGCAGAAACCTGCCATTTTCATCTCCACAAGGAAACCATGTGTTAATGCCCCGCAACTTGATAAAAGGCATTCCCTTCCGCATTGCAAGCAGCCAACTGCACGGGGTCGTTAACTTGACAGTAACGAACGTATGCTCCAAGGAAGACACAACAGGTGTGACACGAAAAGAGCACATGCACTTGGTCCAGCAAAGTTGCCCCCCAGTAGGTTACAGAACAAGCCCCCACTGGTACCGCACCTCTCACAAACGCTGGTTTTGCAGTATCAACGGTTTTATGGGCTCAGCAGCCAGCCTTCTCTGAAAGTGTTTCATTCAGACTAATTAAGACCCTCCCCAAAAAAACCCAAGAAAAACAGTATCTTACTTAGGAAGCTTGGTATAAAAGAAGCAGAAAAGAGGCTCTTGAGCAAACACGGAGATAGAATTTAGATTTTAAAGCCCTAGGAGCAAAAAAAATATGTGCCTCCTTTATTTTTAAATGCCTTTGAACATTTTCAGATCTGTAAAAATATTCAGTTGGAACAACTGTAATCAAAATAATATACTGTGTATTTTTGTAATCTAGTTTGAGGATTCTTTTCCACTCCCAAAACATAACACAGGCTCGTTTTTAGGTAGAGAAACATTTTTATTTTTGCAATTTATTTTTTCTCTGAAGAAAATGCGCTTTTAAATTACGTGCAGGATGGATTCATAAATTTGAAGCAGTTTGCAGGCTGTTAGAACTGAAAAAATTTGAGAGTTTGTAGCGTTTGGGCCAGGTATTCTCACATCCAGCCCTCTTGGCTGAGACAGTCCCGATGGCTGGGTACAATTCAGCTGATGACTTGCTCTTTGTTATGCTGTCAGCAGAGCTGCCGAGCATTTCTGACTCAGGTGGGCAGAACACTTCACACCCCAGTAGCCATGACCACAGACTGGGAGGAACCTAGCAGGAGCTATTGTTGCCAACGGAGAATTTGTCAGAGCAAGAAGCTTGCTGGCGAGTGCTGGGGAAGGGAGGAGCAGGCCAAAATCACCAGCAAGGCTGGTCTGCGGGAGAAAGATGATGGCGGGGGCGGGGGGGAATTTTTGGTTGGTGGCAAAGCACCAAGGCACAGAAAAAGAGCACTTTAGTGCCACGTTTATCCAAATGAATGTATTGAAGAGCCCTCTGAACATCCTTTGAGCTGCTATGCCTTATTTACTTGGAGAGGTGATATGCTGAAAATATAAATTGTTCTGTCAATGTCGGAGTGGTGCCAGGGACCGCATAAGCCAGGGGCAGAACATGCCTAGCAAACTCCCAAATCTTCCTGGGAGTGGCACACTGCACAAGTGCCAGGAGAGGCTTCTCGATTTACAGCTGAGGTACACGTATGTCAGCCTAGCTTGTTACCCGAGAATCTGTGGGAAAAGTCTTCCCCGAGTTTGCGTCCAGCTGTTTGAGGGGTAGGTTTGGTATTGTAGATCAAGTACCTGTGCACCAAGAGCTTAAAAGTTTCATCAGAAAGAGAACTCCTAACCATGTTTGCCTCATCACCACCTATCTATAGGAGATGGAGAAAATAAATAAGTTTGGAGAGCTTCTTGTTCAGTGCTGAGTAGCTGTAGCATATAAAGCACTGCCTCGTGGATTTAAGCATGCTCCGTGGAGTTCAGGACATTCCAAGAACTTCCTACCTGAACATCACCCATAGCTCTAGCTGGACACTTCTGAATCTCCACCTTGTCTTATAATCTGCTTATTAACATCCCCACCCCATTGCTTTTCCGATAGTTGCAGGATGCAGTACAGACTTTCCATCCTTTAAGACCATCTATGGATTTCATCTGTAGTAGTGATTTTTATTGCTTCTTTTTCTTCAGCCAAATTCTGAAACTAGATACGCCTCAGACTTCTTTTAATACCCTCCTTCCTTTTTATTTTCACAGCAGGTGGAACATTTTCTACACTAGGTTTTTTGGGTTTATTTTTTTCCCCCAAATCTTGTCCCTCTGCCTATTCTCCTTAGAAGAGCACCCAATCTCTGCTTTTGAGTTCTGATCTTTCCTTGTGCAAACCACCTTCTCTGAAAATTGGCACTGGTACGCATCTTAATCCATGGCCTAGCAAGTCTTCCTGTGCGCTGTTGTCTCCATACAACTTTTTGCATTTGCAGGCGTGAGCTGTAACCAGCTCTGGTGACAGTTTTTCTGTTAAAGAAGAAGAAGAAAAATGACATTGTAAAATCTGGAGCTGATCAACAAATCTGTTGGTGAAGCTCAGAGGAACTCACAGCATTCTGAAGTTAGTCTACTGCTATTATTGCTGCTTGCATGCTGCTTATCATATCATAGAGATCATTTGGTTACAACCTAGTTGTGCTCTTAATTAGCCTATCCAGAAGCCTGCCAAGTTTGAAAAAAAAAATGTTTAACTGAGAAGTGAGACATTAACTATTTGAGAGAGAATAACATTCATAAACTTGGTAGTCTCCTTCAGCAGTTTAACTTTCTTCTCATCGAAACCTCATTTTCAAGTTAAGTAATAAGAAAAAGAGAATCCAGAAGTTGGGGAAAAAAAGAGTACCTGCCCTGTGAGACCTTAGGCCTGGAGTTTTTGCTTCAAAAATCTTTCCTTGAGGCTTAGGTTTCAAAGTCTGCCCTAGATAAATGACGAGAAAGATTGGCTTGGTAACTCTGGCCCTGGCTTGCAAGTGACAGGGTGGGATCTCAGCCCCTTATTCGGCTTCAGGTTTTCCATATGGCCACTGGCAAATCACGTGGATGTTTGCCTGAGAGCTTTGTCCCTACAGAGCCTTATCCTGCAGGACTGGGTGTAGATGTCAATTTGCTGCTGACCTTTAAACAACAGTAAAACTGTAACTTGGCCACACTGCAAGCACTCCCACTAATTTTATACTTCCTGGGGCTTATCTATTATGCAAAACCAGACAGGTTTCACAAGCTGGCAAGTCGTGCAGAAAAGCAGCTTTTATCACAGCCCAGTACTATGTATGTGTCTATTCTTTGTTTTGACATCAGCTCAATTGTGTCCTGTTTAGATAATTGACCAGAGAAGAGCTACAAAAACTTTCGATGCTAGATAAGGTATCCATCTTGAGGAAGAACCTGACAGAAAAGACAAAAAGGAGACAAGGCATTTTTCTTTGTTTCTCCAGCTAAGCTAATTTGTAAAATATACAACTCTCACACAGTTTTTTAGAGCAATACAGACCCTGCAGGACAGTCGTAAGCCTCCATACCTTATATAGGAATATTCTAAATACATTGTGATGTTGGGTTGGATATACGATTTGTAATTTGTATACAGATTTTTAAAAAAAAATCATTTGCCTAATTCTAGTTAGCTTCTTTTAAACTAGATTCACCAGTCCCACCACACAACAGCTAGATCTTTAAAATGTCAGGTAGCTGGCAGGGGGGCACAATAAGAATCCACAAATGTTTGATGAGTATAAATACCAAAGCAGGAGATTCTCTAGTCAGGATTCAAAGGGGTCAGTACCAATTAGTTTTGTTACGGCTATTGATATGAGCACATCCTAACAGCCTGGTTGAACTTTTTGGATTAAGAAACAGCCATTAACTGGCTCCCACCAGGGTATATCTGAGACCTCATTACTAAATCAGACAGAATTCTTAGGCTGGTTAAGTTACAGGAATTGATGCTGAGCCAGGAGAGCAAGGGGAATACAAAGATACTAACAGACTCTAGAGATTCTGGGAGGAAAAAAGGTGTTCAGGGTGGGAAGAGGGAAGAAGAGGCAGGGCAAGAGAATCCAGTTGCTCTGCAAGAAATAAAACAAACAAGGCGGGGTTTGATTGATTGTTTTAATGGACTTGTGTTCTTTGTCTCCTAAAATCTCCTATGCCATAACAACCTCAGGTTCTCTTCCGAAACCCACTCTCCATATAGGGCACATGCTATGCTCAATCAAAAATCTTTGAGCATACTCTGGCAGGCTGGCGGCTCTCAACCGCTATATAAAAGCTGGCTTCCACCTGCCTTTTCCACAGCGCAGGCATTTAATTACGCGCTTTGTCCTCTGTACAGCTGCAGTTTTTCACAGACCTTATTTATCTTGAGATTTCAGCTCATCTTTCAAATTTGGTTGAAATTGGGTCCCAAAGTTTTTAAGGGGAATTGCTGAATGTACAGAGAGATAAACAACACAATCTCATAAACCTCATTTCAAAGGCAACCAGGCTAAAAAATGCCAGTTTTTAATTTCTGATCCTGTTCATGCCAAATGTTGTCTAACATTTCAGCAGCAATCTGTGGCCCTGAGAGCCTCTTTCAATATCCTATCAAGAATATAAAATAAATTGTGATAAATGTAGTCAGTATAAAATAAAATGAGTTGAAATTGGTTGCTGGGATGCAAAACTGAAGTTGACAGGCAGTTGAGAGGAAACTTGCAAGAAAATGCTTATTTTATGTATTTCTTTGGGGCTTAGCAGCCTGGAGCTGTCAAGATGGTTTTGCACATGCTCGGCAGCAAAAACAAGGGAACCGAGCGATTTTACCAGTGGAAAATGTAAGTTCCTACTGCATTAAGAAACCCTTCAAGGTTAGAAATGCTATTAATGCCTATAACTTGAATAAAGTTACTTAAATACGTACTTAGGGGCCTAATTTTCCCTTGTAAAACTACATCCTGAATTTCTTTAGTAGCCTGTTGTGATAATTTTACCAAGGGCTTGTGAAAATCTAAATAGAATATATTAGTAAGTTCTCCTTCATCCATACCGCTATTGAACCATTCAGATACCAGTAAGAGATTAATGAGACAGATTTTTCTACTCTAGAAATTGTCGTTTCTTAGACCACCTCATAAAATGACCTTTGAGGTGCTGTATCATTCCATTTTTAAGTAGAATTTCAAATTACCATCTAATACACAATTCACTGTATTAATAATTCCTTGGATTACCTTTCAAAAATACAGGTTCAATACGTTACCCATTGATCCTTTTAACAGCAAACGTTTATAGTGAGAGTTTGCATATATCCTATAGCAGCTACACTATTTCATTTTTGAGGCCCTCCAGAAATCCTCAGGGCGTACCCTATGAGGCTGGTAACTTGCACTTTGGCATTTTTCTGATGCCTTCAACCCTAACAGCTACTGTATATTTCTAAAGAATGTAAAGAAAATAAATAATTTATCATTTAAAAAAATAACAAACAAACAAACTCAGGATAAATGMGTAGAAGACAGGAAGGTCTGAAATTAAGTGGCAGAACCGATTTGAAACAAGACATTATGGAGCCTTTTTCCTGACAATCAATGTTAAAATAACATTAGCTAGTAAGCTCAAATAAATAAAAAATAAGTCCAAAAATAAATCAAAGTAGGTATAATAGAATGATATTAGTCTCAAGTTTGCTTCAAGACATCCTGTCTCTTCTGGTAACACTTTTTAAGTTTTATCTTGCTCACTCAAGAGCAGTTACACATAACGGAAATGAATACAAGCTAAAAAGARTTCCAAGTTCCCAAATCCCAATAGCTATTGTCTGCAAAAAGAAAATAACTGTTTTCATCTATAAACCAACAGAATTACTCAGGATTCAGTAATTCAGGGTGTAATTCAGTCCTGTGTGGAGCACCAGGATAAGACCGATGCAGTTAATTTATCAACACCATATTAAATTCACTTGAACACATACTTCCAGCCCTGGCGGACCCACGTTCAGTCAGTGCTCCCAGCAAAGCAGGTGGCCAACTGCCCTCACACATCCCAGGGCAAAGCACGCCCGTTTCGGCACCATCCATCTTGCTTCCTGTAGGGAGAAATGGAGAAGAAAACGTATGTGGTACGCTCTTTCAATATATCTTTGGAAGACACACAAATACCTCAGCATTGGGCAATTCGTTAGGAATGGGAATATAATAAAAACATAATATATAAACCATATATATTCCACTTGCAGGCCTCTGTCTAGCCGAGTGTTTTCAAACACTCGCGTGAAATCTCCTTTTTGTTGCTGATGGTTGGGGATATTTCATTTGATTTCTTCACAGTTCTGATGACTGCAGCAGCATCCCTAAAACGCTCCTTAGCTGCATCTCAAAATAGTCTGATTAATCAGTCTTATTCAAGAGTGATGAACTTTGCTCTTCTGTGCAGCTTTTGAGTTTGCATCTAATATTGTAAAATCAACTCAGGTACAACATAGAAACAAACTGAATTTTCCATGGGAAAGTAGATACACCCAAAGCAATGCCAAGTTGCCCATTTTCAAAATGAGCTCTCAGCAATTCAAGAATTTGCACACTTTTACATTCAATATGTAGGTGCTCAGATGTCACCGACGCACTCAAACACTACCATGAAAGGAAGCAAATGAGATCCGTATATGGACCTCCATTTTATACATAACAGCCTTGCCACCCAGACCTCTCAAACCCTCCTTCCAACTAACTGGCTACTGAAAGTTATTGCAGCCCTTCAAATGCAGCCAGGTCCTGATGTTCTCCCCCATCTCATACACTAAATGTCAGAAATAAAAGTTATTTAGATTAAATTCAGCTTTTTAATGACACCTGTGCAAACTTAAGTCTTTCATACCTTTCTGGAGCTTTTTCTAAACAAGAAAGAACAGCATCTAGCTTCCTTTCTCAGAAAGGTCAGTAGGAAGTGAAGAGCAGTGCTGATTTATCTTCATCATTTGGTGACAAGTTCTGTGAAGGAAGTTGCCTTGATTTTACATCACTTTTTTTCAGAATGAAGGAATGTGCTAACTTACAATTCATCACTTCTATGCCATTTATTTGGTGGGTATCCTGACATCCTTCTTGGATACTTGTCACTTTGGTGACAAGATGTTTGCAAACATTTTAAAATTATTTTTGTGAAAATGACCTTTGCATTTTATTGACAGCTGAATGAGGAATCATCCTTGGGGACACTTCCAATCATGCACTAACTCTCTAATATATATATTTAAACTAGACCACATCCAAAATAATTTCAGGATTTTAATCCAAGGTACAGGATAACTTAAGCAGGACTCACTGGTACTTTGACTCCTCAGCTACATGTGTCATTTTTTATAAAACCAGACTATGGACAGACAGATGAGGAGGTTAGAGAAGGTTCTTGGGACATCTTCGATGAGGCAGAGAGAAAGGCCATGTGAGATCCAGCAGCTCTAACTACTTTCCACTCAGTGATGGAAAATAGCAGCCTTATCCACAATTTGTATGTTTTATCACTGGCATCTGACACAGAGTCAGAATCTGACTCATTTTAGACCACTGGGGGGGGGGGGGAAGGGAACAAAAAGAAAGGAAAAGTCTAAAATGCATCCATCCTTCACTAAAGTCTCTCAGTTGGGTCAACCTACAAGAGTGTCCTGAGGATGAAGGGTGTCAGCTGATCCAAAAGCACAATCAGGCTACAAAGGAGAGGAATGAAATACCTCATTTCCTTGTGCAAAGCTTGAAGCTTGGCTTGGAAATCACAGGCTGTGGCGAAGGAAAGAAATAAAGATAGCTAGGACATATTCCTAAAAATGTTAATAAATGTTTTATTCCAGAAAGGTGGTAATACTCCGACAATCTTGCTTTTGCTAAGTGGGGGGAGAGAAGCTCAAAGCCCTACAGAAGCACATAGAGGCTGCGTAAGGATACTTCTATATACAGTATAATCATGCAGCCAGAGAATCAGCACAGAAAGGTATGTAACAAAGTCACACCAGTCAGGATTTTGAGCAAGCAGCTTTCAGAGAAGTAGCTCCTGACAGCAGGAGAGCACACGACAGAGCTGCCAACTCTTCTTTTTTTCCCCCACAGGCCGTAGATTTGCAGAATCATCTCCTGGTCTCCGGAGAAATGCCCTTTGCTAGGCTGCCTTTCCTCATTTTCCTGTTCCCAGGAAAAAAAACAGTCAATCAGAACATCTCCATTTTCTACCAGCAGCCTGGTTAGCACCGAGAGCAACCACCGCTGTGCCCTCCAGTCCTGACTGCCGACTTTTAAGAGCTATTCCTATGGACTTCCTGGACTGCCTTCCCTGGCCCCTGTGAGGGTAACCCCCCAAAAATCCTGCTGTCCTCTTCTAGTGCATGGATAACCCTGCCTTGCTACCCATCCACTTCTAATTAAATATAGTTAAGCACAGGGAAGAATAACTAAACACTTACAGGAGAAAGGATGAGAGGGAAGAAGAAAGAACTAAATGCTGTGTTAGAGGGAGAATAAAAGATATCTGGGGTAATTTTCTCCCCCCGCCCCATCCCTCAATTTCTTCCTCTCATATAAGAAAGAGAGAAGCAATGTAAATAAGCATTCATATATATATACTTTTATATGCAAATGTGTCTAACTCTACAAATGAGTTTTTGCTCCTAGCTGCCGACAAGTATGCCTGACAGTCTGAGATAGTGAAAGTGCAAGTCATCGAACAAAAAGCTGTGTGGAGAGCACCAGGGAAAATGCATTTGAAGAAAAGGGAAATTGCTTGAAGCCTTTCTTTTTAAGAGACAAAGTTCCCTGGTCAAAACTGCAATAAGCAAGACAAAACAAAACATTCCACACTGGGGGAAAGGTGCAGGAAATATAAGAATAGAAGACAGCAGGAGAGTATCTGTTCAAGAGACAGCATATGCAAAGGTGAGTAATGTCTAATTCCTTGGATCTGTTTCAAATGGCAGCGTTCATGAAATCCAGAGGAGTGGAAATGGTGTTTGGCAAAAATAGCCCACTTAAAGGGGAACGAGTGCAGCGTCTATTGACATATGGGGCTGTTAGCAAACAAAAACTATGGTTAGTGGCAATTAGGGTTGTTGCAGGAGACGTTCCATTCACTCCAAAACCAGAAATAATGGAAAGGAGTGAATGGAAAGGCTGATGTTTTCCTTCCACAAAACTATTAACACGGCCTACAGTATTGCAGCCTACTTCACAAGGGGTTCCCCTATATTTCCTGGAGATACCAAAAAGCAATACATACCAGTGCTTCTTCTAACATATGCTCCAGTCTGGATTCTTTATGCACTTTTAAGGATTATTATTTTTCCTGTATCAGTTAGTTTTTCATCGTGTTACCGCAAAATATTCAGGTACCTCTGACAACATACAGTCTATATTTGGGTGGTTGCCATTTCAATGAGACTTTTCTACAAAATAAAGGTTTAAAGCTTATGTTAAAAATGAACTCCGTAACATAACTTGAAACAAGTTGCAGCAAATGCTGTGCCATCATACCATCTGTGTTCAAGTACAGCTCTCAAGCTCTCCTCCTATTGCTTCCTAAAGTGGAAAATAATGATAAAAAATAAAAACAGATAAGATGAAGCAGCATTGTGTATTGGAATACATTATGAACCTGAGCCTTACGATGCTTGTTTCAAAAATGAATTCCTCTGTATCTGTATAGCCCAAGAAAGCATCACTGGGGAAGTAAAAAGGAAGGTTATATTCTTCTTCGCATTTAAATTAAGCAACAGTGATGTTCTCACCTGACACAGCTAGTAAATTTTGGTGAGCTTTGCTCTACCCGATATTGCCCACTTTGGTTTTTTTTAGCTCTCTTCACAAGCRTTCCGGCAATATTCCACAGGAACATGAGTGAAATTCATTAAACCTTGGAGTAAATGGAAGGCGCTAGAACTGATGAGAAATCAAAAAAAAAAAACCAACCCACTGTTAAATCAATGTCTAAGATGATAACAGAAGTTGCTGGACAAAACTTATACGGAGAAAAATGTACATTATGGCAAACCCCAACATGCATCTTAGGCCATGAGAAAGGGTAGTAAGAGATCCATAAGCCAACGCTATAGGTAAAATGCCACCACAGAAAATGTAACTGTCCTTTATATGATAAAATTTTAAGGGTAAATGAAAAAAAGCCCTATTCTTAAAAAGCCAACTTTGTCATGCAGAGCTTAAAATAGCACCTTTCTGATATTCAGTCACAACACAGGATYGTTGTTTTGAAGTTTTAGAAATAAAACCCCCATTCTGGTCCTTTTATCGCACTGTCAGGTCTACAGTCACTTCATCAACGCAGGGTGGAAGGAAGACAAGGAACATGTCAAGAAGCTACCCCAGAAGCGCCTGGAAAAGACAGAGGGAGGCATGCAGGCAAGATTAGGAGGCATGAGGCAGAAGGCAGCACATCCGCAGGAGAACCTGTTGATGCTGCTCTCTCTGGTACTGTACAAACCTGGTCCCGGCCAGTGACTTGTCAAGAACACAAATACATTCATAACTTCCTCTTGCTTTCCGAGAAGCAAGCACCTCACTCTTCCTATGCTATTCCCACATACTGCCCTACCAACAGATTTTTATGACTCTGTCTACATAAATACATGTCCGTCCTGAGCTGTGGCTAGTTCTCCGTGAGTTGTTTTGAACTATTAGTCAAGCAAGTATTTGTGATCCGAGCAGGAGTCGCTCAGAAAGCTGCTGCTGCTTTATTTCCAGTTACGGCTCCACAGCTGGGATACGGTAACTGACCACGTGGCCAGAGCCTGAGGTTTTATATGAGACCTGGCATTGAAAAGGGATAGATAGGGCAGAGTGCTCACCCAAGCCTCCCATAGGCACTAGAGCCTGGAGCAAGCCCCTGGGGGGGAATCTCCCTTTCCAGCTGAAGATGCTCCTGTTCTGTGGCATTGCCAGATACAACGTGAGTCTGGAAGAGAAAATCTCCCTTCCCCCTCTATCCTACCTTTTCAAAAACCACATCGAGGTGCTTTCTCCGTCTTACTATTCTCCATCTTACTTCTGTGAGATAGTGCTGATCCCAGAGCCCAGGAAAAAGCGTATGAGAGGTCAGGACACCGCCTACTTGAGTCAGGCAATCAGGCTGGGGCAAGCTCTCCAAAAAGGGACAAGTGAATGCAGGCTTTGAACACCTTTGGGAAACACTCTTTTTTCAAAAAAGCATTTCCAACAACAGCAATGTTTATTATTTTAATACTCTTCCTACTCCTGTCAGCACGTTCTCATCAATGTTTGCATGGTGCTGGCCAAAATGCCCGTTTGCCTTTCCAAGGGAGAGGCTTGCAAAAGGACTGTTTGTGCCAGGCAGGGTCTCTCTGGGCCCTGCCGCCACTCCCCGGGCTCCTGCCCGGGCTCCGTGTGCCGCCCTCTTCTGGGTCTTTCCTTTCCAACCCACAACCTCCTTCCCACCCCGGTCCAGGATTAGGTTCCCGGCCCGCGGTTCAATGCCTTGCTCGGCACACGCAGGCCGTCACGCTGACCCGCGCGGACCGGGACGGTCCCCGTCCCCTCTGTACCCTGGGGCTCACCCACCGACCTGGCCTCCGTCACAGGCGCCCCACGTTGCGGCCCTGCAACGGGAGCGGTGCCGGACCCTCAGCCAGGCCCCGCGGGAGCTTGGCAAGGGGGGTTCAAAGGGAAAACCTCGGCCCGCGTGGAAAACACAGAGCCAGGAGAGGTCGCTTGGGGTGTGCGGTAAATGGGGGGGCGGGGTGACACCCACACACAACCCGCGGCCGCATTACGCGGTGCCCCCCGTTTCCACACGGCGCCCTGTGCCGCGGGCCCGGGGACAGCTCCGCCACCGCCTATCTGCTCGGCCGACCAGCGGCGAAGGCAGGCAGGGTGAAGGGGGCTCCCCGCCAGGCAGCGGGCGGAGCGGGCCGGGCCGCGCCAGCTGAGGCGGCTGGTGGAGTGTCAGAGGCCAGGGCTGAGGGGGCGGGACGCCGCCTCGCCCCGGCCCGGCCGGGCCCGGCCCTGGGGCGGGGCCGCCGGTTCTAGGCGTGTCCCGCCGTCCCGCGCGCCGCCGGCGCCCGCGGCGGTTGGCGAGGCCTCCACCCTGTGGCGCGCCGGGGGAGGCGCGGGCTCGTGCTCGCGCCTTCGCCGTTGCCATGGCCCCGCTTGACGTCACGGGCGGTGCGCTGCCCGTGCGTTGCGGCGCGGTGATTGGCGGAGACGCCGTGTGTGGCGCTGGGAGAGAGGCTGCAGCGCAGCGAGCCGCGAGACAGRCACAGTCCGCGCCGGCCGCC
>JAYKAV010003098.1:466738-502337 GCA_035582835.1 Phoebastria nigripes
CCGCCGCCCCCTCTCCTCCCCCCGTTCCCTCTCCTCCCCCCGTCCCCTGGGGCTGGGCCCGCGGGCTTCCCCTCGTCCGGCCGCTGCCGGGGCGGGACGCGGCATCTTCCTCCGCCGCCGCCCCCGGCGCTGGGCGGAGGTGAGCGGGATTAACGCGCGCTGAAGTGGGCTGGGCTCCGGCGCCGATCCGCCATGACAAAGGCGGCCGGCGAGGCGCTCGGTGTCCCCGCGGCGGACGGATGCGGCGGCCGCAGCGCGGGGAGAGGCGGCGGGAGGGGCGGCCCGGAGCGTGCTTCCTCGCCCCGGGGGGCCGCGCCGCCCGCTCCTCCCCCGGGCCGCTCCATTTTCTGCTGTCACCTCGCGTGTGGGGGAATCGCGGCAGCGCCCAACCCTCGCCGCGCCCAACCCTCGCCGCGCCGGCGGGCGGTCGCCCTCGGCCGCCGGGAACGACGGGCGGCCTGGCCGCCCGGGAAGGATGCTGCCGTAGCAGCCTGCGGGCAGCCTGGTGGCCCGGTAGACTGGCGTTGGGGCCGGCGTTTTAACCACGCTCGTCCTGATCACGCCGAGTGATAAATAACCGTAGCCAAAACCTTGCCTTAAAATGGCTCCTTATACTGGCTGTTCACGGTGCGGTCAAGTTTTCAACGCACATTAGCAAACACTGCGGAACAGCCGCTGAATTTGTGCCCCGGTACTGAGGGTAGGAGCTACTAAAACTTTCCCTTTGGAATGTTAAAACGTGCTTAATTTATTCCTAAATGGAAGATAGTGCTATTGTTTGTGGTAACTTCATGTAAAATGACAGAAARGTTAATGGTTAAAGATTAAGATGCTGGATTGTCATGTATGGAACATATAGAAATACATAAAGCATACATGACCAAAATTGGTTCTTGCTTTAATAATCTAGTCAAACTTTAAAGGATGGTGTATCCCAAAGCACATTGTCAGGGCCTCAAAATGATCAAGTCAAGATACATAAAAGGATGGGGGGTGAGGAGATGGGTACATCTTTCCTGAGGTACCAAAAAAAAAATACCCATTATCTCTGTTCAGCAGAGCTTTTTTTTTTTTTTTTTTTTTTTTTTTTTAAAGTGCTGATAAGTTGCAGGTTATGAAGCATCTCAGCCAGGTTGTGCTATCTCAAATACTGATGTTGAAGTAATATTTTTAAATAGTAAAATTTCCTTTTGTCTCTGCAAGCATAGCCTCTCAGGCTGAGAAGCAGTACCTTGCTTAGAACGTCTACTGTATCCCATTTTGGGAAAGGAAGTTAACATTGTTGAAGGGTGTACACCTTGAAATTTAGATAYGTGGTGGATTATGGCTTTGTAACATCCAGTGTGGGATTTGATTTGCAGATCTTTCTGCCTGTAACTGTAAGATTCTGTTAAGGCACAGAGAGTTGCCTGGTACTGTTTGTCTAGTCTTTATTTGGTCTGTTCCTGTGAAAAACTTACTATTGGGTGTTTTCTTTGTCAATTTTGTTATATTGATAATTGGATGCAGTTGATGCTGCAGCTTGAATGTAGGCTTATGAGAGAGTGATGGCAAAGAACTAGGATCGTTCATGTGCATAAGATAGGAATGATTTGCTTTCAGTTCACCTTTGGATGCTTTTGTTTGCATTTATTAAAGTAATAACATACTTTTAAAAGTTAACAATTTTTCAGGAGGAAGCAGTGACTTTAAGTCTTTGATCCACGTATCCGTGTGTTAGAGATTAAGTGTTTGTATGCCTTGTGTTCTGCATTTCAGTTGTACCTCTTACAGTTCCAAACTACTTAGAGAATGGTTGCTGTGCATATGAAGTTAAAACACCTTTGTCCTTGATCAATGTCTGAATAATGCCTCACTATTTTTCCTCTTTAGAAATATCAGCATGGATAAAAATGAGCTGGTGCAGAAGGCCAAACTGGCTGAGCAGGCTGAAAGATATGATGACATGGCAAGTTGCATGAAGTCTGTGACTGAGCAAGGAGCTGAGTTGTCCAACGAAGAGAGGAATCTTCTCTCTGTTGCCTATAAAAATGTTGTAGGAGCCCGTAGGTCATCTTGGAGAGTCGTCTCAAGTATTGAACAAAAGACGGAAGGCGCTGAGAAAAAACAGCAGATGGCTCGAGAATACAGAGAGAAAATTGAGACTGAGCTAAGAGACATCTGCAATGATGTGCTGGTGAGAAATAATGAAACTGTTGATCCATTCTTACTTAGAGTTGCAGGGTAAATGGTGCTGGGCCCTCTGGGACTACTTCTAGTCTGGCAGTAAAGCTGTGGTCTCCTATGCTATTTCTGAAGGACAAGGTTTAAAAAAAGTCTGACTTTTCTTTCCCTCTAATGTATTGATTATTTATATACAAATCATCATGGTTATGAATGCCTAGTGAATTTGGAGACATGTTGAAACATTATTGTATATAAAGTAATAGATATGAAAAGTCAACATATTTCTTTGAGACTGAACTAGATATAGGTTTAGTTTGGGGTTTTCTTCTCTGCCCTCCCGCCTCAGTGCAGTATTTGTATCCTGGATTGCTTTGATTTCTGCAACTTTAATATGCTGCTCTAGTTGTAAGAGGTAGTTCTTACTCTAYGGAAATTGTGCCCCTCCCTGGGTAAGATGATGTAATGTTAGTTATGACTCAGCCATGCAGAAAATTGTCTGCAGGAAGAAGCAGTAGAAATGCTGTGATATCCTCTTAAACTTAAAATTTTTAGTAGCAAACTAAAAGGGTATTCAAGTTAGATGTTTTCTGTGGCTTGTAGTTGTGTTAAAATATGCATGTACCCGGCAGACAACCCTATATTTTTGTTAGGAGACTGGTTTATGAAATCCAAACCTCTTCCAAATGCTTATTCCAGATTTTCAGGTTTTTTTCAACTGCATGTGCCTGTGGTGCTTCAGCGAGCACACGATTAATGGATGTCCAGTCCTGCGACCGCTTGTGAGGTAGATGTTACTATCAGCAATAGAATTGTCCACTGGACTGTGGACCCTGCTGGTGTGTCATCCCATATGTGACGAGGGATCACGTACCTGGAGGTGACAGAATGACATGTGATATGAGGGAAGTGTTAAATAGCTAAGTATGTGCTTGAAGATCTGATGTCAGTCGAAAATTAAGATCAATGACTAGCATAAATTTTGCTTGCTGTGTAAGATAACTAAATGACATGGGCGGTGATCGCTTCTACAAGACTGGTTCTCCAAGGGTGTATAAAAGTCGGCATGGATAACTCCGAGTCTTGGCTTCAAGTTTAGGCTGGCTTCCATAGTTATTGTAACACACCCAGTTTCGTRTGTTTTGTTATCCTGTGGAAGGGTAACTCTTAAACTTCCACTATGAAAATGGAAATGCCAAACTTACACATAGGAAAGAACTGATTTACTAGTGTTGTTAAGCAGTGGCTCATCTATTTAAGCCAGGGAAATAAAGATCCAAATCTGGCATTCTAATTTCTTGTAATTTATTTTTTAAATTAATTATTTATTTTATTAATGGGAAAGTCCTTAGGGGTGGATGCTTTCAGTTCAAGGTGATCTGAAATTCTTTTGTAGACTACATTTGGGTTTAAGAAATCATTTTAATTAAGTCATTTGGCTTAGAAACCCCCTTTTAGAAGAACTTAGTGTTTGCAATTAATTTTTTTTTCTGATAATGGAAACCAGACTGAGGTGAAACTAGCTTTTATTGTGCATGCTAAATAGAAAAACTAAAACAAAAACCCAGCTTTCGAGTTTGCTGCAGCAACTGAAGTATCTAGGGGTGTGCACACAGGTCACAAATCTTGTTAAATCTTCTGAATCTCAAAATGGACTTGAATTTCTCTTTGTGTTTAATGAGACATACATACATTATTCAAATAAATTATTATTATTTGACACGTTACTACTTTTAGGCAGCTAATGTCTTACTAATTTTTAGTGTTGCCAGTCCAATTTTTCTTAATAGGTTAAGGAAAAATTACTGTCTGGAAGAAAAAAATGCCTTAGGTAGTGATTAGCAGTAATAAAATACTTTTTTAGACTTAGGTTTAAAAAGGAAAAAGAAAAATTTTTTTTTTTTTTTTTTTAATTCAGGGGATAAGATTTTAAAATGCTTTCAAATGGCATACACTACATTTGCTAATTGTATTGAAGAATKAGCTTTATATTTAAAAACATATTCTTGTCTCTCTGTTGGAGTATCCTGTTCACATACATTCTTGCTTCCCTAGGAAGATGACTGACTGTATTGCTTTATTTGATGTCCGCTTCGCTTTAACAGAAAAAAGAATTGTGGTAACATATTTAGTTGTTTTTTATGAGCAGGAGTCTGCACAATGCTACATGCAAACGTAGAACTTGGATTTTTTTCAGAAGATCCTCTGTAATTTTTGTACAGCATAATCTGGTCTGTAACTGTTCACCAAAGTGAAAAACAAGGCTTACCAAATCTTGATTGGTGTGAAGTATGCCATTAATAGGACCTGAAGTGTTAACAAACATTCAAAGTTTTCAGTCACGAGCCTTATCAATTACAGTACAAAAGCGGCTCGGAAACTTTTGTATCTTTTATTAAGACTGTGAATCTGTTTGAGCTGTTGTTGTGTCTTCAGTTGCCTGCTAGGCTCTTAAGTAATATTTAATACCCTGGGGTGTTACATCACAGCTGAGTGTGGAAGTGACTGGTGTCCTAACTTCAGTGTTGAAGGGAGGAAACCAATTAAGAGAATGTGTTTGTGACTAGCAGAATGTAGCCAAAGCTGGCTCCTCTGCAGCTTCTTGCTCTCTTCCCTCGTTTGTTGGAATCAAATTACTAGTGGATTGGAAGAAATAACTCTCTAATCCAGTAGACGCAGAGTATACTAAACTGCGCCTGGGTTCTGTTCCCAGCTCTTCCAATAACTTACGGAGTGAATAAGAGCAATTAATGCTGGACTTTTTTCTTGCTTTGTAACTGTTAGACTCAGTGATAAAAATTTTAGTGGTTATGTGGGTCAGGTCCAACTGTTTGTTTTCCTGCTGCAAGGTCATTGTAAAGAAGAAAAACCCAGCATCTACATCCTTGCCACTTCCTAAATCTTCCCTCACTTGAACCTGCTGTGGGATACCTCTACAGCTCTACAAACAGCTGAACTCRTCCTCTTGTTTGCTGCAGCCTCAGAGTGCTGCTGTACAAAGAAGAGACACCTAGAATCTCTTGGTCCAGCACCAATTCTGTCAGATATACGCTGGAGTATTTTCAGGCGTAGTATAACCGACTCTAATTTGGAGTTGGTTTGGTAGTGCTGATAAACTGCAGATGATTGTGACACATTGTGCGTAGTACAAGTTCCTTGCAATGTAACAGTGAAGACTGAATTTCCAAATTCTTCAAGCATAATATAGTGTGTGTGGGGAAGGAAGTACCTTGCCATACTCGAGCATCTTAAATGTACTTGAGTATTATAGAAAATTTCCAGCCTCAGAAATTTCGTGTTGATACAGGAAATTAGACTTTTTATTGAGTACTTTTCCTCATGTTAGCTAAGTGTGTGCTTCACATCCTGTTTCACTTTCTATAGTAGAAGGGAGGGTCTGTCTRAAATACCAGTATAACGATCTTTTATTTGTCATTTCCATAATAAAAATTGTTATTGGTCTAACAGGTGTGGATTTTCTTCAAAATGCTTTTTGCAGTTAATGGGAAACAGAGTTGTAGCTGAAGTGGTTCAAATTAAATCTGTAGCAAGATGAATTTTTCAGCTAATGAGGATTCTGAAGTACAGAGAAGAATGTATGGAGAGGTCTTTGAATAGCTAACATCTGATACTGCTTGCATGTTAGAAGTTCTCAGGAGCTCTAAACTACTAGTAGCTTTCAGGCAGTCTCTGACATGAGCTAAATGTAAACTAATCATTTAATACACATCTGGCTATCTTCACTTTAGTATGAATGTAATTCTGGGCAGTTACACTCTCTTCCCTAGGCTGGCACATACAGCAGTAGTCCCCTGCATGTCCTCCGAAGTGTACTGTATGTGACAGTTCCCATGTTCTTCCCCCACGCTCAGTCTTCTGGGTGATGTCTCTTCCTCCCCCAAGTTCCCCCAGAGTCATACCTTAAGTAAATCTCTTTGCTTGCAGTGCCCRAGTGCTCTGTGTCACTGTTTCTTTTCCCTTTTGGTTGTTCCCCTTAAGGTCTAGAGAGCTTCCTGAAACCTTGGCTCCCCTTCAGTGTTCTAGAGTTACTGTTGCACATAGGTGTTACACAGCTCTTTTTCCCCACTCCCTCCCTGCCAGCAAAGCTGGAGGTTAATCGTGCTATTCAGGACCCTCTCAGTAAGATGAATTGTTTGCTTTCTTTGCCAGGTTGTTATTTCTTCCTAACTTCATGCTCAAACACATAAAATGTGTGCTTACGCTATTTAGATTTCTTTGCACTTGTTATGGATGCTTCACTTTTTAGAAGTGGTAATTGTTGGGAGGAGAGAAGGTGCAATTAAATCTCAACTAAGTGACTTTAGGTTTGCAATTCTCTCGTGTATTGTTTGTGGGGGGAATAGGAGAAGGTTTAGTAACCTGTCATGGGGCTGCAGTTCACTGGGGGGAAGGGAGTGTAATTCCATTCAGAATGCATCTAAATGGCTTTTTAAAGAACATACCACAGAATTAATGCCTATTGCCGTCATATTCAAATTACTGTGGGACTGTTTTCTAGTTGCCTGCAAATATCTAATAGGTTACTATGTTAACATCTACAAAACCTGTTTCTGCACTAATTCTTAATGACAGGATTAGGAAATTTAGTCCTCTCTCCTATAGGAGGCCATATGCTTTTTGACATGCACATGTGTGAGGGGTTTTTTTTTAAATCAACCATTGTATGCTCAGTGTGTCTTCCTCATGGTCAAAGAGCACAGCTAACCTATAGAGTGGTGCTAACAAGCACATGAGTAGATTGCTTATGAGCTTGAGTGACTGATTATACCATACAACCTTCTATGCTATGAAAATACCTGATACTAACAAAAAATTCAATGTTCTGACTGAAAATCGCTAGCTTTAGTTCTGTGRCTCCTTCAGGCTTGCTTAATTTTTTATTTTTGACTGCACTTTGTTTCTGTCTTTGAGATCCGTGTCCTTTATTTGATGTTTTCGGAAAAGAAGGGGAGGCGTTTGTAGAAGCTTCTGTTTGCAGAATGTTGATCACAGAAGCAGGGTGGTTAATTTGTTGAAATCTAGGAGTGAATAATTTAGGTTGGAAGGGGGGTCATTTAGTTCAGCTCTGCTCAAAACAGATCCAGTTAGAGCACATTGATCAAGGCCTTGTCAGTCAAATTTTGAGTATCTTCAAGGATGGAGGTTCCACAACCTCTCTGTCCAGGCTGTCATAATATTTTGTCATACTTACGGTTAAAAGGGAAAAAAAAAAAAAAAAAAAAAAAAAAATTCTTGTATGTAATCAGAACTTCTCGTGTTCCAATTTGTCTGCTGCCTCTCGTCATTTCACTGTAGACCTCCAGGAAGACCTCCAGGAAGAGTCTGGCTCCATCTTCTCTAGGCAGCTGTACACAGCGGTAAGATTTGCTGGTCTTCTCCAGGCTGAAGAAACCCAACTCTCTCAGCCTTGCCTTGTACAGTATGTACTCCAGCCCCGTACTCATGCAGGTGGCCTCCACTGGGCTTGCTTCAGTATATCCATGTCTTTCTTGTACTGTGGACCCCAAACCTGGACATAGAACTGCAGATGTCATCTCAAGTTGTTAAAATTTGTGTTAAAAGATGGTAATTGGTCACTTGCTAGTGGGGTATGTGAAAATATGTGAGTACCTCTGGTTCACAAATGCTCCTCTGAATGAACTTTTATATATCGCAGAGCAAAATGTAGCCAGGGTTTACTGACTTCCCAGGATGGTTATTATTTAAGCTTTTGATTAACTCTCCAAGTCTAGCTTTTTCAGTTAGGGTTTGGCTGGTATAATTGCTCACATATTGAAGGTAGGAGGCAGAGGCAATTTACATCAACCATGTGATTTCACTTTGTTAATCCTTTAATCACTTCCCTGGTTGTAGCTACACCCCTTCAGGGTTTTTTTTTTTTCGGCTGTTGGGTTTTTAGTTTGGGTTTTTTCTTTTTTTTTCCTGCAGTGAGAGCACTGCCTAAAGTAGAGCAATTTCTTTTTTTTTTTTTTTTTTTTTTTTTTTTTTTTTTTTTTAGAAAACTAAACTGTTGAAAAACTGTTGAATCTTGGAGAATTAAAACCTCATTCATGGATCGGTTCAAATATGAGATGACTTGTGTTGGTTTTTATTTATTCTACATTGTTCGTGTAATTATTTGTAAATACACGAAACTTCAGCTCATGTTTGAAAGGATTTTAGATTCCAGCATATATAAGTAATTTACTGGTGGTTGGGCTGCATGAGCAAAGGTGAGCTAGTACTTATTAATCTTAGCAAGAAGTGCATCCATAATGTTGATACGTGTGTTTAATGCACCCATTTATCATAAAATCAGCTAAGGTGCTCTGCATAAATGCAAATTTAAACATGCAGTTACCTCTGATACTTATATTAGCTATGCACACACATGTGTATATACACATATATACATGTATCTATATTCTCTTGCATTTATTGGACGTAGAACAAATCTTTACRATAACCAATAGTCTACTGTATTCATTTCACTTGGCATTAATGTTTAATAATTGGCTTTGATTTTAAAAAAAAAAAGGTACATGGATGCTTTTGAACAGTATAAGCGCTAGGTAACAACTTGTTTTATTTGACAGCAACCTTCAGCGTTTAAGTACTTTATGCACTTACTGCTGATATGCAGTTCTAAGCAGCAAAATAAAGTAAGTTGATCAGTTCAGTCACCTGTGACAGATACTCTCCTCCTTCTTCCGTGCTGTTGAAGCAGGAACTTCATTGCATGTACTTGTAATTTTGTGAAGCTGCTAAGTGTGTTTGTTTCACTGGTTGGTTACTTAGAAGGCTAAGAGTAGAAACACTGCATTGTTAAGATGCCAGCTCTTACTGTGCCTGTGAAAGCCGTAAGTGGTGGAAATATGAAATTTAGAATATGAGCAGAGTTAGTGCATTATCTCTGTACATCTGTATAAACAGATGCCACACTGTCTCTGGTTTTATCTGGAAACTTCTGTCTTTTTACAATACACTTGACAGAAATACATGTTTCTGAAACAGGTTCTCAAACGCTTTGCTTGTTCTTTGCTGTAGGCAGACACAGCAGCTCCTGGCTCTGAACCGGAAGTTGATTGTCCGTTCAGGCAGTAGTTGACTACCATTTTGAAATAGTTTGAGAAAGCTTGTGCTATTAAAGTTGATGGAAGAGCATTAAGATCGTGATTATTTCTTAAACTTGTTTTTTACTGAATGTCATCTCTTGCRTAGTTGCTTATTTTTCTTGAAATCTGACAGAAGATGGGTGATGCCTCTTCTAATGAGAAGGAATAATAAGTCATGCTGCTGCTGAGATGAACAGTAAATTCTTAATTTTTTTGATCAGCTTTAATGCAGCTCAAATGAGGTAGGAAGCAGTTGTGGGTTGGGTTTTTTTTCCTGGATGTTGTTACCCTTTGTGATTATGCAGGTAACAAAATATTTAACAACGGGAATCTGATCTCTAACTGATCAGATTCTCCTAGTGCAGAGTAGGCTTACATTGCTAAAATGGCATTTTTGTTAATAAAATGCTTTTATTAACATTGTGTGCTATAATGAACTCCTAATAGATACATAGTCTACTTCAGGAGGTTTCAGATCTGCTCGGAGTGCAAGCTGCTAAAGAGAAATGGTTCCTACTTCTGTTTCTTGTCAAGGATAAAAAGTGTTACATCATGTTTATGGGGATTTTTAGTAGTATTTCTTCAGAGACCAAAACCGTAGAGTCTTAAGACAGCTAGAACGTGTTCTGGTTCAGAGTACAGCCACAATAGCTATCGTTTAGACCTACCTGTCTAGCAGAAATTCTCATCCAACTCAATTGGTTTCAATTTTGTATTATCTCAAGTTTCTCAGAAGATGTTCTGTTTCTTCAAAGAATAATGATTGATGCATTTGGCACCATTCTATTTTGTTGCAAGTCCCTAATATTCAAGAAATAAATTAATGAGGTGATGCGAGAAAAAAAAAAAAAGGTAAAAATTGCATATTGGCTTTAATCCTCAGCGGAAACTGTTTTGTGTATTAATGTCTATAGCAATGCCTCAACAAATTAAATACTTTATTCCTAATTATTTTTCTATGAAATGTCTTATTGGCTGCTGCGTTTCATGTGAGTTTTCTCAGAGTTGGTTACTAAACTGGAGAGGTGTTTTTGCCTATGCATCAGAATTTGGTTCCTTCACTGTTGYGTGTTTTTAAACATACTTCGGTAAAAGCCTGTAATGATTGGCATGAAGGACTTTAAAAGTCTTTTGAGGGGTGCCCTCATCGCAGTCCACAACTTCCTCACAGAGGGGGGGGTGCTGATCTCCTCTCTCTGGTGACCAGCGATAGGACATAAGGAAATGGAATGAAGCTGTGTCAGGGGAAGTTTAGACTGGACATTAGGAAAAGGTTCTTCACTGAGAGGGTGGTCGGTCACTGGAGCAGGCTTTCTAGGGAAGTGGTCACGGCACCAAGCCTGTCAGAGTTCAAGGAGAGTCTGGACGATGCTCTTAGTCATATGGTTTAGTTTTAGGTAGCCCCGCGAGGAGCAGGGAGTTGGACTTGATGATCCTTATGGGTCCCTTCCAACTGGAGATATTCTATGAATAGTCTCAAAGATTGTATCCTGATATTAAACACATGTGCTTTCCTTGCTAATAAATACTAATTGGAAAGCAAAGTGGTAGAAGGAACAAGGTAGTGAAGGGGATGATAGTCTAAGTTGGGAAGGGTAGATCTGCAAGGAGAGCTATGTATATGGCTGCAAAAGTGTGGAATGAGAGATGTGGCACCCCATTGCCTCACTTCCCATCCTTTTTATGCAGACTGGTGGTATGTCCGTCCGTACGTGCCGTATCTTCCCTCTAAGCACCCTGTAGGCGTTCTAGTGCATACATCTACTTCTTATTGACTTAGTTCTATCCCCCAGCATACATGTCAGCATGAAGATGATTTTTCTCGGTGTCCTATTTCTTTCTCCCATGTTTTCCTCCACCTGCCCATATGTGATGCTGCTTTTGTTCTCTTTTCTAAAGAAACACATTTAGACTGTTCTAGTAGTATTTTTTTGAATAAGCTAAAATTTCTTGCCATTCTTTCTGTTACACAGGATTCCCTTTTCTGCGTTAGTCCTTTAGTTCTTTTTTTCAGTTATCCTCTCATTACTCAGGCCTCGTTTCCTCCATTTTTTCCCTTTCTAGATCTTCACCAGATTGACTACAACAAAGCTGCTAACCAAGCGTACCTTTTTCCTGCTCTTGCCAATCCCAGGTGTCCCTATGCATGTCGCATCTCCCACTGAAGGTCCTTTGTCCCAAATTCTGAATTTCTCCCCTGCTCAGGCTCATTATTCTCACCTTGTCTCTTCCAGCCAGGCTTCTCTTCTCACCTTGTTCAAACTTCTGCTACTGTCTGTTTGTGTGGGCAGCCAATTTGATGGGAAGAGAGAATAACTGGTACTGAGAATAGGCAGCAGGCTTGTTTCCTTCTTCAGCAGATGTTTTACCAGAGAGATCTCCAGTGCCACAGCAGCCACTAGTATTTGACAGATTTTTCTTGTATTCCTGTTCTAGTGAGCAAATGAGTACATAGAAATCTGTAGCTAACTTTAAACAAGAGGCTTTGCTTTTGGCCAGAGTAGAAGGCTGACAGCAGAGCAGTCTTTTTGTTTTTTCCCCCAAGAGGGTTGGAGGTCACCCATGAGGCAGCAGTTGCAGAGCCCTGATCCCAGGCTCTGGGTAGAACTATAATCAGAAGCAACATAATGAGCCTGTCTCAAAACAGCCTGGRTTTGGGAAGGGATTGTCTAAAAATATTCCCCTTAAAAATACAAATATTTGTCATTTTCCTCCAACAAATCCAGATAGATGTGTGTAAATAAATGGCTTGGTTAAACCCTTTGTAGCGTGTGTGCCAATCTGTGCAGCGCAGCTAATTGCATATGTTTTATAGCCCGAGTAACTTTCCTAACTGTGGTGCTGAGGCAGAAAACGCATGGAAAATCACATGCTAGCTTTTTATGGGAATGATAGGTGTCTTGAACTTGTCTGACACAGGTGGCCTACTTTAATAACTTTGTCATAAAAATAGACGTCTGTAAAAGAATAGCTTAACAAAGGTGTGCTACAGTTACTGTGCTGGTTGGTTAGGGGGTTCTACTTGATGAAACCAAGTACATGTAGCTCTTCCTGCAAAGCGTGTACCTGGAAACACTGATCTGAATCAGTATTTTTGAATGCCTACCTAAGTACTCCTGATAGTTTATAAGTGTAATTCTTTAAAATACTCATGCTTAGCTGTGCAGGTAGTCAGAAAACAGCAAGTCAACACTGTAATGGTGGTCTGGATAGTTTTGTGTCTCCTGCCACCAAGGAAGCATTGTTGCCCTAGGAGCTTTGGGACACAAGAGGAGCTTGGTACTCTCTGGGTTGCAGTTGGTAAGTGTATCTTGATGCGTCTGGAAAGCTGAATCTTAAGATTCAATAGACTGTAATTTTATTGCTTGTTCTAACACAGTGCTTCAGCTGGATGTCCCTTTTCTTAATATCCATCACATCTTTCTTATTTTTCTTTCCCCCCTCCCCTGCTCACCTTCTTCCTTTGTAGAGAATAAAGTAAATAGCTACCTGGATGGTGTGAAAGCACAGCGGGGGCTTTTGATTCCTGTTTGGAAATGGTACTGAAACTCTTCAAATAATCTGAAGTTATCTGGTAGTCTTCTAAAAGAAATGCAGACTTGAGTACCAATGCTTTTATAAGCTGAACTTTTTTTTTAATGAAACTGGAAAGTAGGTTTAAGACAAAAGTAACACTTTCTCATGTGCAGGTAGTCAAGTATCTCCAGCTTCTTCTCCATAGTGTATTGAGGGTATTAAGGTTATGTTGATGTAAGGGGAGTTTGGACAATGTGTGGAATGTGGATGAGAAGCCTGTTGAAGGTTACTACATTCAGAGAAACCACATCTGACTCAGGAAGTCCCTAGGCATTGATGGAGGCTAACAGAAGCATGATGTTTTCCTGCTTGCTTTATGTATTTTTCTAATGGCATCATGTTTTGGGCAGTGTTGCAGGTGGGTTAGTAGACAGAAGAGTCCTGTGAGCCAGTACAAGCCCTCCTGTGTTCTTGTAATGTCTTGGAGAAAGATACCGGCATGCTGCTTACATCATGAAAATATTAGGCCATTGTCAGTCAGTGTGAAATAAGTTTCAGGCTGATCTTAAAAAAAGATACGATGTTTCTTTCATGTCTTCCATGAATTTAAAAAGCAAAGAGTTCTTCCATGTCATCTTCATCCCTATGCCATATACCACAGATGGATGACAAATGAATTCAAGTTCAGCTAATACTCCTGTATAATTTATCTTCAATAGTAGAAATAATGTCATGACTGTGTCAGGTGGCTTTCGATACTGCGTGAAAACAAAAGGCCTGCCTGTTTAGCTCTGAGCAAAATGGATACTGTTTAAATTACCTAATGTTTATCAGTGTATTCTTTTGGATTTTTGTAATTCTGCAGCTTGGTTCTTTTGTGCAAGAGCAGTATGTTTTTGTTTCTCCAGTAGTTCTAGAGTTTTTACTCAACGGTGTATCTTAATAATTAAATTTTTTGTCTTTAAAAACAAAGTTTCTTGCTCTCAGTACTTTAACTTTATATTACCTGCTCATTTACAACTATATTTTTCTAGAATCTGGTGATTTTATTCTTATTCTCCTGTTTGTCAGGAGGGAAATACCTTAAATAGAAAATTGAGCTGTTGATGCAATTCTCAAGTGCATTAATAATTATCTAAAGTTCCCAGGCAATAACATGAACTGAGACCGAGCCTTTAATAAAGGGAAATATGCACAGAAATAAGCAACAAGGCAAAACTGAGGCATTGGTTTTAATGCTCTTATGATGAATTTGGGAATAGTCTTCTGGCCACACAAGTCATTTGCCAAAGATGTAAGCAAATGCTTTTAAAAGAAGGGTAGTTCTAGGCTTCAAGTGCCAGGAAAGGACTTTTCAAGTCTTTATGGGTTGGCTTCCTGTCTCCAACTGAAGTTCTCACCACAACTTGACAAACTGAAGCATGTCTACTTGCAGTAAGAAGCAGGCAGACTTTTTGTAGAGGGTTGGGTGTTGTTTTTTTTGTGTTACACAGAATTACTACTTGTTATGCTTCCTTCACACTCCTAACTGAGTCTGATAACTCTTACCTTTCAGAGTTTATCTTGCAAAACCACAGGAATGAGTCCATAGGGCCTTTCATCAAAACAGGCTCAAAATGCATTGTGCTTAATGTTGCCATCTGTTGACCGTGTCCTGCTCTGGCAAAAGAACGTGCGTAAGAATGAAGAAAGTTAATCTCTTTCCAGAGATTCAAACCAGGATTGAAGTTTGCCAGTAGAATAATAAAGCTGTGTGCATGCAGCCTCTGTTACATCTTTAGAGACAAAGACTTTTCTCTAGTGCATACTTGCTGGGGGTGGGGGAACGTACCAGATTTATGGGATTTCTTATCTAATGGTATGTGTGAGCATAGCTGACATCTCTTGAGTTCGAATGTACTGTCTGTCCCAGTGCAGAGTACCAGAGAGCTGTTAACTTAGTCGTAATCGCAATTGCAGATGTGAAGTGTTGAAGCCTGATCTTTTAACGGCCAGCATATTAGTAAGAGTTGATATTCAAATTTAGTACATGCATGTGGTTTTTTTAAAAAAAGGTAGTAATTTTCCATTAAGTCTTTCTGGAAAGACTGTGTATGACTTTGCTATGAAAAGTATTAGAAGCACTTGTACAAGCTGTTACAGGTTTTGGCTGAAAAGTGCTCTAAGATGCTGCTGCATCAGCCTAATTGACTACAATGCTATGGTTTGTTTCACAGCAGTTAGATTCTTGCTGTCAAATTAAAAGCTCTGACAATTATGGCTGAGTAGCTGTGGGGCTTGGGGGGCTGGGAGTGGTGTTTTGGTTTTGTTTAAAAAGCTGTTTCTACCAGATTCTGAATGAGGCACTGTCATTAACTGCCCATGGAGTTGTAGTTAGTGCATATTAATATATATCAAAAATGGATGGGAATTTGGCACGATAGCAGGAATGTCATGAACGAGCATGAGGGCTTAGCTACATACCATGTAGCTATAATATACCCGTGCTGTATGGACTTCAGTTGTCAGGGTGTTGTATGCATTGCAGTGATGTGGATCACCTAACAAACTTAGTAATTACAGATCAGCTTATTGGTCCAGTCTTGTTGGACTAGCTGTTAGCACTTCAGTGGCCCATATGGTGATCAGCTTTGTACTGATAAACATTGTCATATCAACTGGTAAAGGAGAGAGAAGGTAGGCATATATTGATGGTACTGTTGAAACAGTTCTTGTTTCTGTTTCTTCTGCTTTGGACAAACAGAACCCATCAATAGAACTTAAATATCAAGATGTTCCTCCTTGTGGAAAAAAATGTGTCCTCCATAGAAGCCTTGCAGTTAAAGCTGGTTTAAAAAAAAAAAAAAAAAAGATAAACAGTATTCCCCATAAGCAGATGTGTTAGCAGATAACAGTGTTAGATTAGTTATGCCTTTTGTTATGCCTAACATTTTATGTTATCTTCTGTAATTGAACCCTAAGAGGTCGGTAGTTTTATTGGTCACATCTTTATGGCTTTCTGTAGCCACCCCATCTCCGTGCAGATTGTGGCTTTCGCAGCCGCTCTCTAGGATAAATCAGTGTACTCTGAATCTTCAGGCTAACTTTAAAGGAGTGTTTTGTGTTTACTTATGCCAGTAAAAGAAAATATATCCTGAAATAAAAAGACTGGTACAAACAGGAGAAACTGAATATATAGTAGTAGATAAATAATAGGGGAGAGATCTCCTTTCAGTAATTTCACATGCTAGCTTTTAAATGTTAATCTGCTTTCAGGTTTTGTTATTGCTGTTTATGAAGTATTTGGCATAAATAAAATTCTCCCGAAGATATGTGGCCTACCAGTCCTATATGTTGTTTGTGTAGAATAGAGTCTTTCATCCAGATATGAGCAAGCTACCAGTGCAGTCTCGGAGTCAGAGCCTCTTTGCATAGGCTATATTCTATGAATAGCTGTTCAAAGGGATTTTCTTAGTTCATCAGTCTTCTAAATTTGACATGGGTTTAAAACTTTTTTTCAATACAAGGTTTACACGCTGTCCGAGCTGCTGTTGCCCTGCTAGTATCTATCTGATTAGGAAGACTTTCTCAACTGGTAGTTTTTCCTCTTCTCTGTCTGCTGGTGCAATCCACCCATTCAGTTAAGCATTTGCAAACAACTTTACCTCATTTGTGACCTAAGTGAAGTTTAAGTTTGGAAGTTTGGTTGCTGCTATGGGAGTGAACAGAGCTGTACTTCTTAATTGAACAACCTTCTATATGGATGATGAATAATTTCTGTTTCTAGAATCACTGAAAATATTTTGGTCTGAYCAATTAATGGAGGGTACAGAAGGAGGGCAACTCCCCATGGTGCCAGAAGGGTAGGTGCAGACTGACACACCTGACTTAATTGCAGTCCTACAGAGAAAAACTAATAAGGAGCCTTATTCTCAGTAGCTGGGAACCTTCAATTGTCATTGAAGTCAGAGTTTCTTGGCACTGATGAAAAAATGTCATAGCTGTGAATCTTTAAGTTCTCTAATGGTGAGAAAAGAGCGCGTAAGTAGTTACAGAGAGCTGAAGCGCGTGAGCCATATACCCTACAGCCTTCTGCTTTGTTCCAGCTGCACTGGGGCAGAGGTGGMTCTGAACCCTTCTCCTCACATTGTGGTATGCCCTCCAGAAGGGTGCCCTTGGCACGAGGCAGCTTGGCAGCCCATTTGACTGGCCCATAAAAATACTGCTGCTGCTGACTTGCTTATGTTGTGTTTCCTTTGTTGCCAAAGTGCTGTCTCTGCTGTCATTCAGACGGGAAGCAAGGACACACAGTATTTTTCAATGTCTCCCTGCATGGTTATAAAATGAAGCTATATACCAACCCCCACAATACTGGAAATACCTAGTAGTAAAGGTGGTTGAATAAATACCTTCCATTATGTTGAAACCAGTAAAGAAAGTCCACTAACAGGTTTTTATCTCATTGGAACATAGGCATAGCTGAACCCTGTCTGATTTTGGTTTGTCAGCCAGACTTCTTCATTACCCTGTCTGCTGAGATAGAAATGAGAGAGCACTGCCATAATAAGTCACTTCATTTTGAAGGGTTCCACACAAGGTTGAGGCTATCAGGCTAAATATTTGAATATATAAATGAATTAGCAGTACTTTAATTAAAAACAAAACAAACACAAACAACCCCCCCCCCAAAAAAAAAACAAAACAAAACAAAAAAAACCCAAAAAACACCAACCAAACTTGTTCACTCTCCTTGCTCTTTCTGTGAATTACAAACAGTTTTCTGTAGCTTTATTTCAGTTGGCCTATTAAGCAAAGTAGGTAGCACAGGTACCTGTGTCACAGTACAGTGGTTACAGCCTACCTATTCAGGGTATGCCTATCCCAGGAGTACGTTGTGTAAGATGGTCACTTAACCTGCAGGGTACTATCTAGAGTAAAGTACTGTAAAGCAGCCATTATTCTGTGGGTTGGAACTGAATTAGATTGTCCATTTCTGTGGTGTCATTGGAAATATGAGCTAAAAACAGTGAGGCAAAATTGAAATGTCAGTCATCTAATTTACAGGGGAAAAAAGACACCCAAAAATTCTTACTAAAACCTCTTTTAAAAAATTGTTTGCTACATAGCCTTAGCAAAGTATATGCAACAGCTTCTGATTTAATTTTGAGTATTGAGGAGCACTTCCGCACTTTTTCTGTTTTTAAATAACTGGCTTTTCTTTCAAAGTCTAACTTTAAGCACTCAATATTGAGAAGTTTGACAAGCTTGTACCTTAATTTGACTAAATGTGTTGGAGCTAGTGATTTTTTTTTTTTTTCCCCTCCTTTTTTTCTTTTCATCATAATAGAACTCTTGCTAAATTACATGACTGCCACAGCTGGGAACTTGCTATGTTAATTTAATAAGCAGTTAGAATAATCTAGAAAAACCTGGTCTTAACTGGCAGCCCACAGGGAGGATTTGGTGGAGTGACTCCAGAGAGGTACTTTTGCCTTGGAAGATATAGGAAACACCTGTTAAGGCAGCACATAAAGTCAAATGGATGATCCTTTTCAGTGCTACACAGCTGACTGTCAGATTGTCAGCTGTCTGGAAATGCAAGAATCCAGGTTCACCTTGTAGTTTCTTGCTGGCGATGCCAGTACAGCGTTCCAGTTAATGGGAACTAGGTTAACGAGGCTTATTTATTGCCTGTGTATGTAAGATATTTGGGTCTCTGATTTGGCAGCTGATACTTCAAATCCTTTTATTATCTTCTGTGGATGCAGACTTTCTTCCATTGTATACCCTCTGCCCAGACTCTTTGGATTACCTTATTTTTGTCAGGGTACTGTATAACAGCTTATAGAAACCCTTCCTATAGTCATACAAGACTCATCTGCTAAATTAACATAGCTGCCTTCTCCCCATCGAGTCACAGCATGCAGCATTCCTTTTTGTACCTAAAATTGTGATCCTGAACACTTTATCCTTAGCTGAATATGCTATGTAGGATGTGAAGAAAATAGGCAAAAAGTAAAGCTGTCTTGACTTTGAAATAGATTGTAGTTTAATTGAATTGTTGGTTCAGTGCGCTGTAAAAGTATGTATGTTCAAAACACTATGTTCTTTGTTTCTCTTTTAGTCTCTGTTGGAAAAGTTCTTGATCCCTAATGCTTCACAAGCAGAAAGTAAAGTTTTCTATTTGAAAATGAAAGGAGACTACTACCGTTACTTGGCTGAGGTTGCTGCTGGAGATGACAAGAAAGGTATTGTATGTCAGCTTGTGGCTAAATATTGTCAAATTAGATTGCTTTTGGTGGGGTGGTGACACGAGACTAATTTTAGAATAATTCTGATTTGGATGTAAATTTCTTTAGTAATAGGCTTCCTGTTTTCTGAAGAAAAATCATAGGTTGTTGGCTTTCACATGAGTTACGGAAGTTTCCACGTACCACTACCGTTTGAAGCAGGGAACAGATGTTCAGTCACAAAATCTTGAAATCAACTCCAACTTACACATGCATGTATCTGGTTTAACACTGAAGTACAGTTTTATGCATCTTCTGCCTGGCTGAGTATTGGTTTTTTACCTCTTTGTAGGGGGACAAAGTCTTGTAGCTTTTTGAAGTCTTATTCATGCTATTTCTCCTGCATTTCTACAGAATACAAAAAGTCTGCATAGGTTGAGTGAGCAAAGAGACTAGAAACCACCTGGAGAAGAAAAGGATTGATAAAACTAATCTTACTGTTAGGAAAAATTTTTCCATAACTGTGGTAGTTTAATGTCCAAATATTTTTTATTTCCTCAAGTTTCTTGTATCTTCATGTAAGCAGTTTGTCATAATTGCAGGTAAGTTGCCTTCACCTAAATTTAGTTAGAAAAGTTAATATAAGGCACTTAATATATTAGGTGGCTTAACTGTTGTGGTTGAAGAGACACCCTAATAACATGCTGACTCCATGCAGAGTCACCTTCAATTCAGAACGACACATTATGTTTAGACACAGCTCAGTGCAAACAGTGCAGAACTGTTTCCTGGAGCCAGTTTAGGACTGGTGGCAGCGTGCCCTGAAGAGCAGCGCACTTCAGCACAGAGCCCAATCTGGTAATTTCTGCTAGCCCTGACCCGTTTTCTTGCAGCCTCAGTTTAGTCTGCACTCAGTCTGCAGAAGTATGGGATGCTTGGGAATGTGCAGACAATCTGAATGCATGGACTTGGGACCCTCAGGGATTATTGGAGAACCGTTCAGCTGATGCTCAGTAGCACTCTGCCCTTTTATAGGACTTACTAGGTTCCTTGCAGTGCTGTTGAAGGTGCGGTGCCCCTGTGGCCTTGTGCTGCTCTCAGGCTAATAAGCTCTCCCAGTATGATATAGAAAGATGTCTGCGCAACTTCACAGAAACTAGGTTGAGTTTGGTACAGAGGTGAAACAGACTTGGAATAATTTCAAGGGGATAGATGTTTCTGCTTTAGCTTTGTGGCATATGTGTTATAGCCACATTACATAGGGTAGCCCAGTTTCCCCGGTATGCTGGTTAATAGGGAGTTGCATAAAGATGCTAAGACTTAGTATAATAGGGCTTGATTTGACTTCTGATTCTTTACTGTGTGCAAACTGACCCAGTCTTGGTGGCGGCAGAATTGCATGTGTAACCAGTACTTTAGATATTACTGTACAGAGAGTAATTATAATTTCCTTTTAGTAATCTCTATTCACATGCATAGAAGGTACAATATTTTGAGTCCCAAAGTTCTTTTTCTGTTGAGGATTAAGTTGCAGACTCAAACATTAGACTGTGAAAATCTTTGTTTAAAGTGGTTTTGAAGTTCATTTTTATTTAACCCAGTCTCCTGGCTGAGCAGTTTTTAGTGGGTTTCCAGATGAAGAAAATTTTTTGAAAGCCCATCTAGCTCATAGATGCTATGACTCCTAAACTTAAGATTTTTTTTCTCTCCCTGCTCCCCCCCCCCCCCCAGTGTTTCATCTCATAGGCTTTTCCTGTATGCTGTCTGTGACCTTGAAGAAGAGCAATTGATAATTATTGTTTAGGAAATAATGGCCATTTAGTTGGGCAGTATTCTTTCAGCCTTTTGCAGTAAATACAGCAACAGTATAAAGCTCCCAACTCTAGGAATTGGATTTTTATCTTCATAAACCAGATTGTTTATTTTATCGACTGGGGGTTTCTTACAGCAATCTAGCAGACAGGAATGTCAAGCAGCTACCTCACCCTACTATTTTAGCCTTGAACTTTGAAACTGTACAACACTTTCTAAAGAATTCAAGGTTAAAAATCTTGCAACTTTTTATTATACTGGGTGACTGATTTAAAAATTAACAGAATACATCAAATTTTACACTACGTTCCCTGAATCACTGCTCAAAAGGTAACTGTATTTTCTCAAATAAGGAGAAAAAATAGGCACTTTTTTTTTTTGGAAGTTATTTATGTTAAAAAGGATAAAAAATAAAATGCTCAGCTTCATTCCTTGAAGTTACTTGTTTTTCATGCTGCTTGTTTTGGCTTTATAAACAGTGCCATTTTCTGAGGCTTTTCCATTATGAGAAGTGTAAAACACTTCTCACTATTTCTAAATTTAACTTACAGTAAATCTGGTTGTTCTCAACCGTAATATACCAACTTCTGGTCACTTTCAAGGTATTATGGCAGTTGTCTGATTTTTTTCTGAAGCGCTCCATTATTAGTGATGAGTGTAGAGAGGACAAAGCATTGAATAATTGTGCAGTGAGTGTCCTCCCTCTTCCACTTTGAAGAGGACAATGTGATGCTTTAATTTTTGTGAATACATAAAGGGAACAAACAGAGATTGCATAGACATCCCGAATATTGGTATTCAGTTATTCTCAGACTTTGTGTACTTCTGACTTAAATACTGATGTATTTTTGAGTCCTTAGCCTAAAATTCCTTTCTTTATTTTTGAATACACATGACTGGTGCTGTTGCAGAGATCATGCTGGATGCATTTCTGGTTTGATCCAGAAATGTTAGGACTGGAATCCTTTTGCATCTGAATTGAATGACTTCCAGCCCACCTTTCTTTCAGATGCTAATAACAGTCTTGGAGAGTGCAGGAACAATAGTCCCTTTGTGCTCAGTGTCTAGCGTGTCTTTTGCCTCCTGCAGTCATCAAGGGCATGGTCCAGCTTGTGGGCTGTGTTGGGCCATGATCTCTGACTTGTGCAGGCATAGTCTGCTCATAAGTTCAAGTGCGTTCAGTGAGAATGGAAACTGTTGAGCTCTTCAATCCTAGTATAACACAATATAGTTGTTTTTTTTCTGCCAAGCTTTTATAACTTGCACAATTGAACCAATTTAAGAGAACGGCAAAAGATTAATCTCTAAAAAAAGAGACCAATTGTTAATTTTTCTCCCTTACTTCAAAGTTTATAGGTACTAGAATGGTTAAGTTAGGTAAAAATGCTTTCCATATATGCATTGGAAATGGAACTATGTTGGAAGCTTTTAAAAATATATATTTAATTTGGGTTGACGTATGCCACACTATCTTTGCCAAACAATTTGAATGGGAATTCATAGATGACTGTTACTGAAAGGGTTCAGCATGATAGGCAGAGGTCATCAGTGTTTTCTCTGACTAAAATGTGGATCTGGAATGCTTTGCAGCATTTAAAGACATTGAAATTGTGGTACTATATCAAACCTGTGTGTACTTAAAACTTCAATTTTGTACCTTTTCATGTAGTTGGTGGGTTTTATATTCCGTAAGCGCTACAAAACTGCTGCAAACATTTGTAAATACAAGTAGTTACAGGGTGGCAGGGAGAGACTCAAACCTGTGATTTGGTCAGTGACAACTTCCCTTTTTTGAATAATTTAAAAATGTAATTCAGTAAAATCTTCATAAAATAGCGACTTGTTAGGTAAAGTGCCCATTCACAGGCATTCACTCTTAACTTGTGCATGCAACCGTGAACACAGTCCTGATTGTATGTCTGAGTACAGTATGTGAATTACTTACTTGTTGTGGTTTTTGTGTGTGTTTGTTTTTTCCCCAAAGGGATAGTGGAGCAATCACAACAAGCATATCAAGAAGCTTTTGAAATCAGTAAAAAGGAGATGCAGCCAACACATCCTATCAGACTAGGTCTGGCTCTAAACTTCTCCGTGTTTTATTATGAGATTCTTAATTCCCCGGAGAAAGCCTGTTCCCTTGCAAAAACKGTAAGTCTAAGGGGGGGAGAAAATTCCATTTATATTATTTGCATAACCTTTTGTCGCATGGCCAATGGAGTTGTTTGTTTTTATAACACTAGGCTTTTGATGAAGCAATTGCTGAACTTGATACATTAAGTGAAGAGTCATACAAAGACAGCACGCTAATAATGCAGTTACTGAGAGACAACTTGACAGTGAGTATTATTGAAGTTTGCATATTGTTGATAATGGGATTGGTCTTTGTGGCACTCAGAGTTGTCCTGTTCGTTCTTAGCTGTGGAGCTGTGTCTGTCATTTACTTACAGATGAGTTTACAGTACATCATGTTTCTGAGGGGATTGAGTGCTCCCTCAGTAAGTTTGCAGACGACACCAAGTTGGGCGGGTGTGTTGGTCTGCTCGAGGGCAGGAAGGCTCTGCAGAGGGACCTGGACAGGCTGGATCGATGGGCTGAGGCCAACTGCATGAGGTTCAACAAGGCCAAGTGCCGGGTCCTGCACTTTGGCCACAATAACCCCATGCAACGCTACAGGCTGGGGGAAGAGTGGCTGGAAAGCTGCCCAACAGAAAAGGACCTGGGGGTGCTGGTTGACAGCCGGCTAACATGAGCCGGCAGTGTGCGCAGGTGGCCAAGGCGGCCAACGGCATCCTGGCCTGTATCAGAAATAGTGTGGCCAGCAGGAGTAGGGAAGTGATYGTSCCCCTGTAYTCRGCRCTGGTGAGGCCSCACCTYGAMTACTGTGTTCAGTTTTGGGCCCCTCACTACAAGAAGGACATTGAGGTGCTGGAGCRTGTCCAGAGGAGGGCAACAAACCTGGTGAAGGGTCTGGAGARYAAGTCTTAYGAGGAGTGGCTGAGGGAACTGGGACTGTTTAGCCTGGAGAAGAGGAGGCTGAGGGGAGACCTTATCGTGCTCTACAACTACCTGAAAGGAGGTTGCAGTGAGGGAGGTGTCGGTCTCTTCTGCCAAGCAACTAGCGATAGGACGAGAGGAAATGGCCTCAAGTYGCGCCAGGGGAGGTTTAGATTGGACATTAGGAAAAATTTCTTTCCTGAAAGAGTGGTTAAGCATTGGAASAGGCTGCCCAGGGAAGTGGTGGAGTCACCATCCCTGGAAGTATTTAAAAGACGTGTAGATGAGGTGCTTGGGGACATGGTTTAGTGGGGCTTGGTGGTGTTGGGTTGAGGGTTGGACTCGATGATCTTAGAGGTCTTTTCCAACCTTAATGATTCTATGATTATATGAGCTACATCTTTTTCTCCTGCCTAGTCTTTTTTGTGTGCATGCTAATTAACACGGTTTTCTGACATGACAAATTGACCAAATTTTTTCAGGGTTTTTTATTCAAGGAATTTAGCTTGTTTAAGTGACGTAGTTTGGACTGTGACTAGCAAAGCTCTTAACTTTTGTTGAACAGCATTTGAGAATACAGTCGCATTTTTGCCTCTTCAAAACTTATGTCAAATTTCATATAGCTTATTCTGTGTGATTGCATGTGCAAGGAATAGATCCTACATGAAAACTACAAAGCAAGCTAGCAAGTCCATTTAAGGACCTGTTGTTTGGGGTTTTTTTTTATTTGGTTTTAATTTTGGTAAAGCTGCAGTTGGAGTCTGTGCTAGCCAGGCTATTTCCATGGCAGTCGTAAAACAACTGTCTTAATTCTTTCTTTTCCTTGGGCTCATAGCTGTCTGTGGTATAAGATAGGGGTCAARATTGTGTTGCTCTGTCAGAGTAATCAAAATCTTCATTTTGTGTGTGGGGTGTTTTTTAACCTACTTTGAACTTTAAAACTGGCAAAGATAAACATCTAAAGCCAATGAAATGGTAAATGTAAGCAAACATGCAATAGTGTAATTAATGGCATAGTTCACTCCCCGGTCTTCGTGGGGGGAAGGGAGAACTGCAAGCCAGAACTGAAAAAATAAGAAGCACCTCTTGTCACCAGATGTAACCCCTTGTTCACTTTCTGTGCATCTGATACGAGAGACATTTACAAAATAGCTGGGCTTCTTTTAACAAAACTAGAAGTAAACTTGTGCAATTGCATAAAATTGGAGTTGCCATGTTTTCTGCTTTTGTTTCTAACACTTTATTTCCCTGTTCCTTGGAACCTTTTYCACTAGAATGGCAACTTAACACTACTGAAAAAACTATTTGTGATTGTTCCAGCTGTTGCTTACAAAACAAATGGAAGAGATTTCTCAACCTCTGTAATGGAGACAGATACAGGGTTGGCATTGCTCTCAATGTCTGTGTGTACTGTCCCCTTGAGTGAGATTGCTCAAGAGCTGTCCTCTGAATGAGTGGTATTGAAATAGAGAATAGAAGCTGACTTTAATTGCTAGCTTCCCAGTAAAAATAATGTAAAGCTTGTCATAGCAGTTGGAAAGCAAATTGTTTCATACAAGAGCGAAAGTTGGACTGAGCTACCATACTGTGTGAATTACAGTAGTAGGCCTGATAATTGATGTGAGGTTTCCATTATAAGGGAGAAAGCTGTAGACAGCTGCAGGGTTCCATATTCTTGAATGAATGATATGTCTTGTCTTAAATGCTTAGCGTGACCTGTACCAGTGCATTGATTCCATGTTTTTCCACAACTTCTTGAGGTAGAAAGTAAGTTTTGATGTATGTGTGACTGAGAAAGACTGCAATGAATTTCATAAATGTAAAAAAGGTCTGTTTTGCTAGTTATGCAAGTCTGTTACAAAGGCTTTTGACAGTGGTTCAGCATGTTGATCAGTTATGTGCAGGAGCGGTTTCCTCAGTTGTTGATTCTTTTTACATTGAGTCCTGTATGGCTGAAGAACAGCCTATGTTCATTCTCAGCAGGGGCTGAAGGCAGAGAAGTGTTCAGAGGGTTGTTTAATACATCAAGTCAAAATCTGTTTTACTGGGATTGCTAGGTAATTCCTTCTTTGCCCTGTTATGAAATTGTTTTTTCTTTAAAAAACAAAACAACAAAAAAAAGGCATTCCTTCCCCCTAAGGGTTTTTTTTTTCCTAGCAGATTCGTTAAACTGTGCTTTCAATTGGTAATCCTCCTTTCATACCAGTCAGGCCCTATTTAATTAATAAAGGTATGTATATGTACATATCTGTAGATACTCTAGAGGTGAGGATTTAGGATAGAAACCTCTGATAAAATTCTAATAAAACTGTTCTTACTAACTGTTCCTTATAAGAATAGCACTGAAGTTTGATAATAACGTAGTATTCTAAAAATGTAGTATAGAATGTAGTGCAGGGGCTAGAAACTGCTGAGTATGCTGTTGTCTCCAGTAGACTAACTTGTTGCTTAGTGCCTTCAGAAAGGAACATTTAGTGCAGATATTATGTTCAGAGCAAGAACAAGGCTACTGGTCTTGTGCAAGTTTCTTGATTGTCTTGTACTCCTGGAAAGGATAAAATGTTTCTGATGAGGGTTTTTGTTTTGTTTTGTTTCTTTTTAGTGAGACCTTAGTGTAGGTAGAGAGAGAATCAGTTGTTCTTAGGTTTTACCACCGTATGCTATAGAGCGTGAAGGATTCGGTTAATGCTGCTATAAGTCCATAAAGAGAGAGATTACAAATTGTACGGGGCTGGTATAGTTTGGAAGCAGCCAGCGTGGCAAAATACTTGGTTCACAAAATAATTTCTTTGCCCTGGGTGTTGCTCTGGAACTGATGCTTAGTTTCCTTAGTTGGTACTTAATCTTGATATATGGCTCCTTAGTATGATTTTATGGAGCTGAAAATAAGATTTTGTGCATACTGCATGTTTAGCCTGATTTTCTTCCCTCCTTGCCCAGCCCTCCAAGTTTGGAAGCTCTGTGTTCCAAGAATTGCTGAAGGGGGGCATGACTGACTGAATAGAGCCAAGGGATAGAGATTTAGGTGAAATGTTTTTGGTTTTAAAAAAACATAAAAACTTCACATGCCTGTTTTGAAGAAAAGGTAGCATTCACTCTTAATGTTGGATGTGGAGAGAGACTTTTACTGAAGCTCTTCCTTCACAAAGATGCATAAAGCTCACTTGAGGAGAAGGTACAAATCCACAGGAAACCAAGTATTCTTAGTCCCTGATTCTCATGCATCTGTTCTGTAGGTCTGATTCTTGCCTACTTGTAATTGTATTTTAGTGAGCCATGTGGATATGAGACTTTGGTTTTTGGCTGTTCATGAACTTCCTCATTAAATGCAGTGTAGGGTTGGGTCACCTAGGACTAGATTTCCATTTTGTAATAGCCAAGAAATATATTAATGTTAATGTGTGCTTTTTTTTTCCCATGGTGCTTAGTAGGACCTCTTACAAAATTATTATTTAAGAAGTAGGCTTTCTTTCTAATAATTCCTTATTAATTATTAGTCATAAATGTTAATATCTTACATATTTTACTCTGTTTTCTTTCCTGAACAGTTGTGGACATCGGATACCCAAGGAGATGAAGCTGAAGCAGGAGAAGGAGGGGAGAATTAACCAGCCTTCCAACTTCCGTCTGCCTCATTCTGAAATTTACACAGTAGACCATTTGTCATCCATGCTGTCCCACAAATAGTTTTTGTTTACGATTTGACAGGTTTATGTTACTTCTATTTGGATTTCTATATTTCCCATGTGGTTTTGTTTAATATTAGGGGAATAGAGCCAGTTAACATTTGGGGAATTTATCTGTTTTCATCTGAGGTGGCCAATATAGGGTTGTGAAATTTTTATACAAGTTTTACATGTTTGGCATAGTACTTTTGGTACATTGTGGCTTCCCACAAGGCCAGTGTTAAAACAGCTTTCTATGTCAAGCAAAGACGACTGCTTGCATATTGGTCTGTCATGATGGAAAAAAGGGATAATCAGTTGCAGCCACAGGTGTAGTTAGCATGAGTATTCAAGCTGGAGCACACATGGCTGTGAATAAACTGATGTCCCATAGATATTGCATGTCAAGTCAACATGTGAAATCTGTGGAATATACCAATCAAGTGTACATCTTTGATTGCAGCTGAAGTGTTCCTTAAGACAGTTTGATAGCCCAGTCAACTTTCTCTAGAGAAGGACAGAGAAACGGTTCACATTCCATTATTTGTAAAGTTACCTGCTGTTGCTTTCATTATTTTTGCTACACATTTTATTTGTATTTAAATGGTTTAAGCAACCTAAGAACAAATGTACAAGTAAAGATGCAGTAAAAAATGAATTGCTTGATATCCATAATGACACTGTATATCGAGCACAGCAGTAAAACAAAAACCCATGTATTTAACTTTTTTAGGTTTTTTGCTTTTGTGATTTTTTTTTTTTTTTTTGATACTTGCCTAACATGCATGTGCTGTAAAAATAGTTAACAGGGAAATAACTTGAGATGATGGCTAGCTTTGTTTAATGTCTTATGAAATTTTCATGAACAAGCATAACTGTTCAGAACATGTGTATTAAGTTGATGTAAGTGGAATAAAAGTTTTATGAATGGACTTTTCAACTACCTTTGGTGTAGATTTCATGTGATCTGTCTTCCCACACCTTTTAGAGTAATGGCAGTATTATACACAAATTCAATATGGAAGTATTTTTATTATGGAAAATCTTAATACACATTTAGGCATTTAGTTAATTTCGGGGAAGTCAAGATTGAATACTTCATATCTGATTTTAAGATTGCTCTAATTAATTAATTTACAACTTTTAGATGCCTACAGATTTCTGACTGTCCAGCTGGTACTCTGGAGATACTTTAACAAACATATGGTCCCCAGACTTACAGCAAAAGGCATACGAAGTTCTTTAAGAGCTGACCTTTGGAATAGGTCTAGTTATATGGAAACCTGTAGCTTGCTGCTGTTAGCTCTTTGAAGGAGAACTGAGCAGGAGCCTCCACAGAGTTCAGAGGGTTCAGACACTACAGCTCAGTTTGTGGAAAGACTCCAGAGCAACTATGCTCTTCCTTTCCTTGTCCCCAGTGAGGTCTGCACTGATGGTATTCACAGAATAACTATGGCATTTGTAGATATTTGGTTTGAAACAAGTAATTACGGGGAAATTGAGGCTAATGTTCAAACAGTGTCACATCTGTCAAGAACTGAGACTGTTGGAAAATAATTKAACTGTATTAAAATATTCTTGTTGTATTTATGTAGTCAACTTAAGGGAAGCTTGAGTGGCCTTTTTCTTGACTGAGCTGCACCTGTAAGCACAGTGTAAGTATTTTCTAGTTTTAGATAACTTTTCACCCAAATAAAAGCTATCTTGGTGTCACCAGGTTAATCTGATACCTGGAAGATATAAGATGAACCAAGTCACCGAACATGAACTCCATTGCCTTACCCTTTTGCACATGCAGTGGACTTAAGCAAGTTACAGGTCTGACTTTTTAGAAGTTCAGTATAGGCTTTTTCTTGTATTTAAAAAAAAAAAAAAAAAGTTAAAATACATATGATCATTGCATTTGGAATGCAATGGGGATGCTCCATTTCTAGAAGCAACTAAGCCCTTTGTCCCAGAATTTAAGGATCAAGATTGGTAGAAAATGTGGGTAGGATAATCTTAAAACTTAAAAAAGTAGTTAGGGACACTAGTCACCATTCCTAGAATTGAAAGTTAATAATCTGTTATAATAGGTAATAAAAACTAGAATCTGATTAAGAACAGGAAGAAGGGAAGAATATGGAGGGCAAAGGTTAATGAGGCTTTCTAAGGGAGAACTTAGTATATCCCTCAGTTACCACTGAAAAAAGTAACAATGACTTCTTTAATACATGAAAGCACTGGTCAAAAGGAAAAAGCAGTAATCAAATACATTTACAAAACAAAGGGCTACATTCCAGTCTGGAAGCAACGTAAGTTGGCAGACCATGACTAAAAAATTCCTTTGGGGATATTGGATCCACTTTTAGAAAGGAAAGACCATAGCTCACTCTATAGCAAATGTGAGTTCTGTCCCTTAGAAAGGCTTTAATGAAGATGTTGCTTGTGTCCCTTACTGAAAGGATTTGACTTTCAACTTGCATGGTAAACTGCTTTACTCTAAACATTTAAATTTCAGCTATATGAAATAATGTGACCTGAAAATGCTGCTGCTTTTTTTTTTTTTTTTTTTTTTTTTTTTAACCTTTATCCAACTGTTTAAGGAAGTTTTGGGTTAATAGGTTTCTGTAAAGTTACTCCATGTACCTGGAGAAATCAGGGTATTACTGAAAATTAAAAAGCACATAATCAAATGAGGACTGGTGGAATATAGCAGAAGAAATACTTTACTCTTGTGCCTTTAAACACAAAATATGAAGGTACTTTTACATAGGAAGTCACTGGATTTTTTTTGGTGTGGTGATTTTTGGTTTTGTTTTTTTAAGAAAGCCTTCTTTTATTTCAGTACCTAAGCTGATCTCTTAAATATCACAGAAGGTTCACCCCTGAGTCTTCATTTCCTCCATTCCTCCACTAGAGTGATCTACAGTATTTGATCATGAAAAACATTTCCTGTATTGAATGATCAGCCTCCTCTTATTACAAGCATATTTTCATGTATTTTTAGTCTTTATTCTGACACTGAAGACCCTCCTAAATGTGGCAGTGTTGCTTCACACGCAGTGCATATCCCGTTCTGCTTTGTTGAGCAGAAGAGGCTCACAGGGGCCTTGAATTCTTTGAGCCTTTAGTGCAGTAGTAGCACTGCACACAATTGCAATACAGAATGCTATTTCTACGGGAACTGCATAGTGCTTACAAACTATGGACTAGACAGCACAGGTTGAAGGGGCAAAACAATGAGAGAGGTTGGGGGTGTTGAAGCTGAACCGCCGGTCGCGCTGAGGGCAGCCTAGCATCCACCTGCAGCCTTGTGCGACTGCAGGGGAAGGCTTCCAGAATGACAGCATGGGCGTGCAGAAACTTTAAAGGTGCAAGTTCAAGACGCTGCAGAAGCAGTCTCTGACAGTCCAGTTAGCGCCTACCTCTTACTGACCTTTTGCTTCGGGTCCTTTTGGAAGGCAAGTAGCTAAACTAGCTACACCTTCTGTTGGTAAGCCGTCTGTGCAGCTGGCAGTGTGTGACTGGGTATGCTTCCTTATTTCCAGTAATTTACATCTCAGCAAGATCCTGGCAGGCTGGTATTTCCAGATTCTGAACGGAGGAGGGAAGGAAGGACAGCCCTATGGATAAGAAAATGTATCGGAAGTCAAGATTTAGCCTCTATTCCCAACTCTCTTGGGATTTTTTTATGGTAAGTAGCTTTATTTTCTTCCAAGGTGCAGTTAAAAGTTGTTGGAAGACAGGGAATCCCAGCCTTTCTGAAAATGATTACTCAAAGTACCCTTTCAAAGAGGGGAAATTGCTTGCTACTGATGTGGTGGTAAGGTGCCTCAAAACTCATGTAAGGAACCTGTTGAAAGTGAGAACTATTCTGAACAATTGCTGTAGCCTTTGAGCTGTATTCAAAGGCCGTGCATTCATCTTGTGGTTATAACTGAAAATCATTTTTTGCCTACCCCACCCTTAGAAAAATTAGTATTACCTGTCAGCTGTAGTAGTAGGAGCTGCTAGTTGTGATGAGTAAGACCCAAGCATGCTTTTTCACTCTTGAGGTTACAAATTATACAGTAAAGGTTGCTTGATTTGTTTATTCTTCTGTTTAATGTAACAAAATCATTTGCTTTAAGGATTCTTCTCCTTTTTTTCTATCCTCTTGTAGCCTAGTCTGAAATAACAAAAAAAAAAAAAAAATTTCATTTTAAACCTGCCAAGTGCTAATTGCCATAACAACTACCTGCTTTTTAAAAAATTCAGAAACATTCATGACAAGAGACAACTCCAATATGAATCCAGAAAATGAAGCTCAATTCTATGTTTTTTACATTGTGCCTTGCTGTCCCCAAGCTCTGCTTTTGACAGATGAGTGACAGGAAAGTGCTCCGAAGACTTCCTATCCCATGTAATTCAGTTTCCAGCTGAAAGCAGAAAAGCTGAGGCTGCTCTCCTGGTTTGGTGTCAGGGTGAGAGATCTGCCTCGGGTTGGTGTGATTTTACTGGAGTCAGCGCTTTGCATTATCATGAGTTGTTTGAGTTGTGGGTCAAGTTACCTTCTATCCTCTCCTCAGCCAGGCTGACATGGAGCTTCAGTAGGTGCAAAGCACAGCARTCTTTAAATGGGTGCTTGAAGCAGAATGAACTATTTTAGAGGTGTAGATTTGCTTTGGAGATGGGAGGGGACATTAGGGGTATTAGTCATCCTGTTAGCACCGGCTGGTGCGGGAGGACTCCTGGATCACGGGGTGAGGCTGTAGCTACGCATCCCTTACCTCCAGCATTTAGATGAGGGATGCATCTGCTGGTTTTCCAGTGGCCTAACAGTTATTAGCAGTGAAATACATACGGGGTAGAGCCAAGTCAATCATGCTATGCACCAAATTGCTTTTTTAGAACCAGAGAGAAAATGGCAATTTCCAATTCTGTTCCTAGGCAAAATAGAGCAACAATTATGGCTTGGAAGTAGGAGGAGGCTTCAGAGGTTTGCTGTGCAAGCCATGCAGTTTTGCTTGGCCTCTCAGGAACCCACATTTTTGGAACATCCAAGGTTCCTGCAGTGAGCAGGGCAGTTTTAGGCATGTTTGGAGAACTTTCTGGTAGAGCTATTCTGCAGAAAATTTTTTTTTTTTTTAAGGAAACTTTTTCTAATGCAGCTGCTTAGATGGATGCTTAGCCCTACTGGCAAAACCTCCAGACATTACCGGATTGTAGTGGCTGAAAGTAGCCTTGAAGGAAGGTGAAACGTATGGGGCCCCCAAACTCAACTACTAGATGCAGATCTGGAATGCTGTAATTCATTGCAGACCCATTACTTTATGTGACTCCTGACTGGGAGGAAGAGGGCAAAAAGAAAAGGTTTCAAGGACAGAACTTCAAGCCCTGGATTACATGTCTGGGGCTTGCCTTTAAAAGGGCTTGGAAAATAGTTGAAGAAAATAAGTATTTTTAACCGTAGGCTACCTTTCTTCTGGTGGGTGTTTTTTATGTTTTCTTTCTTACTAGAGATGTGTTTCCCTGAAGCAACTTAGCAAATGATTTCTGTTGACCAGCCATTTCTTGCCTGACAAGAAACATAGGTTTTGGTGGGAGGATTTTCTCCCTTACTGCCTCTGCTTGCTCCATGTTCTTTCTTCGCCTTGCTTTTAATCCTGGTCCATTGTATAAGCTGTGCTGTAGTGCTTTAAAGCTGGAGCATTTCATCAGGAATCTACATATTTGTGGTGAGTAAAGTGATATCTGCATATTGCAAGCATTCATTTACAATGCCACTATTGCTGTAGATTAGAGTGCCGTATGCATAAAATCTAAATATCGTACACCTGAGCTGCCATCACAGCAGACCATCCCAGGCAGACTGGCAAGTCTGCYGGGACCCCAGGTGACTTGTAGGGCAGACATAACAGCTTGTCAACACATTTGCAAACAATTTGCAAAGCCAAGTCCCAAGCTGCGGAATTTTTTAAGATCCTTAAAGAGGAAAGAATTATTTAAATATAAATCCTTATCATGGTAAAATATCCTTATGCATAGATGAATGTCAAATTTAATTCCATCAGGTTATTTCTTTACATCTAAATTTGATCATTTTATTTCTTTACATTTCAAAAGTAATACTTAGAAATGTTCTGGTCTGGATTGACTCTTTCTGCTGRCTGTATAGCTACGCGAGTGGAGAGGAAGACTGATCCCCAACGTTGTGCCGCAAAGCCTAGTGCTTGTCTATTGCACTGAGCGTTTTTTAAGAGGCTCATTATAGTTTAACCTTCTGGGACAGGGTAGTTAAGCTGTTTTGCTGTTAATGCTAAGCCATTTAGCATCAACATATCTAATTCCAACTCCTACTGCCAAAAGGAACTGGAGAACCCTTCTAGGTCAGTGAGGTTGTCTCTGGATAGCCAGCAAGTGGCTTTTCATGAATGAGAATTTTTCTGACCAAAGATAAGGATGTACCATTGCCTCTGTTGGTTGCTTAATGTGTCCTGGGATGACCAGAGGTGATGGGCCGTAGGCTTTCTAGAGAAAACACTAAACGTCAGCAAAACAGCTGTATGCGTGTTTTGAGACCTGACAGCGTTTCTGTACTCGGTTTCACAATTCTGTTCAAATTGGGTTAACTCCGTAATGCTTATAGCTGAGATGTCACCCAAGCTAGATGATGTAAGGCATTTCAGTGTGAATCCAGACCATTCACCTCCTACGTTCTCATCCTGCCATGTGTCCATGAGCACTGGCCATGAAGGGGTGACAGGTTCTTACACTAGAGCGAAAAATTACTCAGTTACTGAAGCAAAGTGCTTACCTTTTAATAGCAGGAAAACAGAAGTGTAAGTCTATTACCTAAAGCAGCAAACATCAGCAATGAGTGATTTCCTCAAAGATGAAGCAGGTTGATAGTCAGTCTGCAATTCTAGCATAGCTTGAACTTTAGTCCTGACCTGCCAAGGCGTAAGGATGGGTTTTACTTCCTGCTGCCCATCAGTACTATTAAAGAAGTCTAACTTTTGTATAGCAAATTTTGAATTTTGTGTACTATCCATCTTTTTCCAGTCTATTTTGTCAGACTTGAAATTAATCRGTGCTAAACCCCCAACAAAACAGAAGGTTGCGCAGCTGGGGCTATAGAAATAGCTTACTTTTAAACGTTAGGGAAGATAAGTCTGTGGTGTTATGTATTTTGGTAGATAAATAATTATTTTACAAAGAATGCAAACATATTTTGGTGAGGTGAGCAAAGAAAATGCTAATAACAAGACTACAACAAAAGGAAGTCAGAAGACGTGCTGAGAGAGAGAGGGAAGTGAGGCAGCAAGAATCTAACCTCAAAGCACATAGGAGATTACACGACCCAGCTTCCCAGCCAGCCCTCTGAGCATTTCAGTGAGGACGATTAGAGTAGCAGGTTCAGTGGGACCCTGCCATTTTGTAGGACTGAGAAGTGTTTTAAAAACGTGGACTTGATAAATGAGAATTTTTAGACAGAATGTGACCTACAGAAATGGTCTGGACTTTTGCAAAATATGATCAGGTTCATTAAAAGTGACCTTCAGAGAAAAGCAGAGTTAGACTTGTATCTTTTTTTTTTCCCCTGCCTTTTTCTAAATTAAGAATTTATACATTAAGCATATGTCAGGCCTATGTTACTTACAAAACTGTGATGAGATTCTGATTAAAATTTGGTTTTGGTTTTACTGCTCTCCCCAGCAGAAATTCAGGTCACAATTAAGGTCATAGGGGAACCTGTAAAATGACATCATCATCAGAGTGAAGATACCGAATGCTGCACAGATAAAGGTTTTAAAGGAAGTGCCTAATTGATTTTGATTTTTCTTAACTAAAAAACCTGCCAGTGCCTGATGAGCCCTGGGGCGTGTCATCAGTTGCCCTTATGCAACAGGTATGGGGCCCTGGAACTCGAGGGCCAGGCAAATCAGGATGTAGATGAAGGTCCATCCAAGGGGTTGCCTAGGGTGAGGCGGCCAGCCCCACGCATCATGACTGCCTCAGCTAAGAAAAAAAGGAGGGTAATCGTCGTAGGCGACTCCCTTCTGAGGGGAACGGAGGGCCCGATATGCCGACCGGACCCATCGCACAGGGAAGTCTGCTGCCTCCCTGGGGCCCGGGTTAGAGACATTACTAGGAAACTCCC
>JAYKAV010003110.1:0-203604 GCA_035582835.1 Phoebastria nigripes
CACCATCTCTCCTGCCCTGAAAGACTGCTATGACAGGTGGAGCCCAAAAGTCATGGACTAAATGAACTCAATGGACATTTGAGAGGGATGGCCCATAGACTAAGGGAATGACATCTGTGTATATCTCGAAGGGCAGGAAAAATGATGCTGATTCATTGGAATGTATTGGAAAATGTGAGACCTGGGCATGACGTAGATGGTATAGAATAAGGGGTGGATATTGTCCTGGTTCCAGCTGGGACAGAGTTAACTTTCTTCCCAGTAGCTGGGGGTGTGTGCTGTGTTTTGGGTTTGGTATCATAGGAGCGTTGATGGCCCATTGATGTTTTGGGTGTTGCTGGGTGGTGCTTGTACCGGGCACTTTTTCGGCCTCCCATGCCCTGCCAGGTGCATGGGAAGCTGGCGGGGGGAGCGTAGCCGGGGTGGTTGACCCAGCTGGCCAATGGGGTATTCCATACCATGCGATGTCATGCTCAGTATAAAAACTAAGGGTGTGGGGGAGGACTCTGGGTTCTGGGACGGGCTTGCGCATTTTTTCAGGCACGCATCGGCTCGGCAATGCGTTGGTTTGGCAGGTGGTGAGCAGTTGCATTGTGCATCGCCTGTTTTGTGTATCCTGTTGTTGTTGTTCTCACTGTTATTATTACTGTTCTACTTCGTTTTATTTCAATTATTAAACTGTTTTTATCTCAACCCGTGAGTTTTCCTACTCGTGCCCTCCCGATTCTCTCCCCCATCCCACCGGAGGTGGGGGTGTGAGCGAGCAGCTGCGTGGTGTTTAGGTGCTGCCAGGGTTAAACCACGACATATGTAAAGGAATTAAAACGTATTCTTCTCCCCAGGTATTGCTGTATCACTGTTCCCTTCACCTCACAAACACTTTTGCAATAGCAATTAGTACTGCAAAGGTGTGTTTTTGTTAGTTAATCCCATTTTTTTCATTTTCAGTGAGAAATTTTGATGGTAATGTGAGGATGTTGCTATAGAAAAAAATGCATCAGTATCTTCTAGGAGCTGGAACTTGAGTTTCCATGTTTTCAATAGATGCCATATGTAAAATTATCAGAGTATTGGCATAAAGCCTTATGTTATTATTAAAAATGTACATGGATTGAGATGTGGCTCTTTCTGCTCATTTCACAAACAGTATGAAAGTTCATTTTTTATTCTCTATGTACCTGGAGGACTCCTTGCTTCCAGTTACTGTTGAGTGTGCAGCCATAATCAGGCTGCATGTCATTTTTTTGCATTTATATGGATGACTTTCAAAATAAAACTCTTACCACAGCTTCAGGCCAAAAGCTTTCTCCTTGAGCCACAGCTCCTATCATTTTTTTTCCCCTCAGGCATACTGATCCTTAGCTAGTCAGGAAAGCATGCATGATAGGTCATTAGGAAATTCTCTGAATAGCAAACCTCTGAAGTCATCCCAAGTGCTATTTGCCATGCATCATGATAAACCTGGGTAAGTTTGAGGAGGCACTAATGATATGCTTGGTCTGTCATTTATCAGTCGTTGGAGCTGTTGTTCCCAGAACACAGCAATCTCTTTTGTGGCATAGTTCAACAAGATTGCCAGAGCTCAATGAGCCAAGCAGGGTTGACAGATTTTGGTATTTTATTCCCTTCGATGTAAGAACGTTGCATTACAACACAAATGGGTATCTCGCTTTGCCATAGCATGGCATCATATACAGATACAGTAATGTTGATCTATGGGCTTTTCTTAAAGTTGTATTTTGGGAACTCATTCCCCTTAGGACAAATGGCAACTGTAGGACTTGCATTTACCATCAGCCTTTAGTTTTTGCTGGTTTGTTTCAGTTAATACAGTAGTGTATGTATAATCCTTTCATGATTTTAACCAACATAAATAGAAGGTGATCTTGTTTACCCTCAGGTCTTGTGGAAAAACAAGCAGATGTTTAATGCAGTGAGCTAAATAATAGAAGGTTGTAAATTCTAATGAATATTCATGGAGTCAAATAAGATAATAGACCACGTGTCAAGAAATAATGTGGCTTCCTGCTATGACTTCCAGTGTGGCTTAACATGTTTCAAAGAGCTCCCAGTGTCAAGAATTGTTTTTTAATATTTAATTTTCACACTTTCTTAAAGCACAGATTTTTTTAATGTATGTTTATGAACTCATTTGGGGTGATATTATTACTTTATTATTTGATATCTCAGAAGCACTGCAATGATGAAAAGGAGATTTTTCACATAATCTTTGACTGTTTTTTTTTTTTTTTTAAGCTGCCAAAAGGTCACAGTTTCTTTCTTTTACAATGGATGCTAAATAGCTGCTACAGAGTGGAAGTAAAACACTTTATCTTCAATATTTGATGTTCTAACAGAATAGGAAAATGGTATTTGCTATAACTTTTTCTTAAAAAGCTTTTTATTTCACAGATAACTCTTGGAACTGCTGGAGGCTTAAATTTTTATGAATAACTGGTTAAAACAATTACTCTGTAACTTGGGATATTTTAATATCAATTAGAGATATTTAATCTTTCCCTGGATACTCTGTTGCCCATAGGACAAAAAAAAATTGTGTCTTCATAGTGACAGTCTGAGTGAGGGCCACATCCAGATTAAAAAAACCTTCATTTTGGTGCCCACAAATAAATTCCAGTACAAATATGAGGTGTTTAGCTCCTGTTATAGAAAACACAGATCTAACTAATGCGCTCTTAGAGAATGACTCAGCTCACCTTCATGTGAACCTCTAGGCTACATCTGTACTAGGAAGTTAATCAATTGCAGGAAATGTTCTTGGACACTGCAACTCATCTTTACTTTAACGGTTCCTGACATACTTGTGGCCAGGGCTCACTCACTAACAAAAAAATTCTGGTCCTGGTTCAGCACTTAAGATGGGCCAGAGCCCATTCTCAAGAGGTGGGTTGCACGACACCACCTTGCTTTGCAAACCTCCTTTCTCTAACAACTTTCGTAAGTCCTAAGTGTGAGCTAATAAGTCAAGTGCTGAATTCAACAATCACTTAGTGTCAAAAAAATTTTGTATTTTCTATCAGTAGTCCCTCTATTTAATACCGTTATATTTCTTCATGTCAAAGTTTGATTAAATTGGTATTTTAAAAGGTACAGTGCAGTCTTTTAGTGGCAGTAGTTAGAAGAATGCAAATTACATTTATTTCTGTGGCAGAGTTGGTTTTTAGACCTTATTTTCAAGATCCACATGCGAAGAGCTTTCATGAAGAATTCACTAGAAAACTACCTTCCTCTGAACCAATTACAATGAGAAACCTAGTTACTTTGCTCTATGGAGTCATGAACCCAGTCCCTCTTCTCTTCATCCCAGGGAGCTGGGACGGAAAAGAAAGCAAAGATAAATTCTCTGAATTGAGAGGAACTTGCTGAGCTTCTTGTAAAAGTTAAACTTCAAAGGTGCTCTGCTTTCGGCTGTTCTTTCCTTGGTCTAAGCTTCCTATAAAGGAGAAAATAGGCAAGTTATAAACATGCCTATCTTTGCTCTCTGTGCTAGGAACATCAGTTGGCTCTATTCTGCCTATAGCAGCCTGCTGTTCGACATTAGAGGACGTTAGCACAATTAAAAATCTGAGGCACCATGTCTCTCTTTTTTTGGGGGGTAAATCAGTAATAGTAACACTTAGCATAGGAGGTTAGAAATCAGGAATTCCAGTTATATTCCTGGATCTGCCTCTGGTTCAATGTAAAACCCTGAAAAAGAATTGCTTTCCTTCACAGTTGAGGATTAACCAGAGGATTGCATTCCAAGAATCAGCTGCTCTGGCTCCACAGTGGTGGAGTGCCTCACAGTTTTACATGATAGTGCTTCAAACAGGGTGCGCAGGCACAAGAAGTGTTCTTGGATCACATTTATTTTCAGCCGAGATTGGTCCTTGCACACTGAAACACTCTGGCATAGTTGTGTAAGTAAGTGGTCCATATACACCCAACGTGCATTGGTGCCCTTCTGAAATATCTTGCCCTGCTAGGGTACTGTGAATTGTAAGTATTGAATGGCCACGGAGCAAAACTGAACTGGTTTGGAACATGAACCAGATTTTAAAAATAATTACTGAACACCAAAAACACTAAAAGTTGATGTAATGTCTCAATCAGCCTCATTGGTCAAATAATATTAATTTGCTATACAGAACTCATTTAGGCTCAAGGTTCTGGTGTTAACAAAAATGCTTCCTGTAAAGCATAAGCTCATTACTGAGAAAAATGAATGAAGAGTAGAATTAAAATGATTTCAGAAACTGAAACCATGACTGAATGCCATTATGACTCAGACCAGTGGTGTCAAATGGTTTACTGAAGCTTTTAGGACAGTGACCATTTTTTTAATTCTGTATTTGTACAATGTCTAATACAATAGGTCTCTTTCTGCCCCGGGACTCTTATCATTGCAATTTATCTCTACTATTAAAAAAAAAAAAAAAAAAAAAAGAAGAAAGGAAAGAAGAAAGAAAGAAAATGCCAGTCTTCCTTCAATGTTTGTAAAATACATGGCAAAGATCAGGAATACTTCTAAAAAAAAATCAAAACCTTTGTTTTCCTCTTTTCTTCAAGTATGGAAATACTGTTAATTGGCATTAATTCCATTCATGCAAGGAATATCTATATATCAGGTACCTAAGAAAAATTATGTGGCTTTGTTACTGAAGGGCATATTCAACAAAATAAATCTCTTCATTTTCTGCACCACTTGCTTAAGGCTGGAAAAATTGCTGTAATATCAGCTGCATCTTCACTGTGATGTGACTGTTACTATAGTAAGCAATATGAACCTGAAGAACCTGATGACTGACTTCAGAAGAATTGAGCGATAATTTAAATAAGGTTTTCATCTGTTCTTAACTATGAAGGACTGCACTGATTAAAATGTCCACATGAAAGCAATATACAAACTAAATTGGGCTCAATTCTGCCAGACCTTCTTCCTCGTTTAACAAAACAGAACTAAAGGAGGCAACTTAATTTCTTTCTCACTTTAAGGTTTGGCAAAGCATTCACATAGGATGAGGCTACTTTTGTGGTCTTATATTTATTGAAAATATTAATACACATGATAAAGAAAACCAAATACATTATTACTGTTTCCTATGTGTTTTCGTTGTGCTTGTTAAGATGTTGCAGTTTCAAGTATTGCCATATATAATGAACAAAGTTTGCTTCTTAAACAAGGTAATATTCCACATGAAAGCACAGGTAAACCTCACTTGTTTTGTATGGATATTTGAAATCAGAATCTGTTAAAATCCCTTGGGCCAAATTTACTTTGCAACAAGTGGGCATAACTGCCTTGACGTCAGTGACGTCGGCCTTGGTATCTAAGACTAGCAGGAAAAAGACATAAGAAGAGAAATTCTAGTGAATGACAGAGGCAACAGTGTGAGACATAGGGACGCTGCTCATACAAACCTGCAGTTGTTTTCTCTTCTCATGCCTGAAATTCCCTGCTTACATGTTTTTGAGGTGTGCCTTACTGCTACGGCTGGAGCCTGTTACCCCCAGGTACGACACTGAGCCCACACGCACGAGCTCTGCCAAGCCGATGCTGGTCTGTGCAGGACCAGATCGTGTGTCTCAGCATTAAGTAAAGCAACCTGGAAGTTGCTTTAACTTACGTGAGGATCATAGCAAAGATAAAGCAAAGAACTCACACTGGTAGGCATTTTGGCTTGGTTTATTTTGCAGCCTGATCTAGTTTGTCAGCCCCACAGGAGAATGATAGTCTGGTAAGAGCCATGAGAGCAGCTCTAGCCTGGTCTCAGAGCTGCCAAAGGGAGGAGGTGGCAGCCATCCTGAGACACAGTGCATGGGCTGAGCCAAGAGATAACACTAATGATCCCTAGGCTCAGAAAGGAGGGCAGAGCAGCAAGGCTCCCTGCACCAGCAGTTGTTGAGTAAGAGCACAAGAAGTCACAGAGGATTGCCATTTTTTTCAAATGAGGCTTAGCTTTAAAAAAGCTTGGGAACAACTGCTCCAGTTTAAGATAGCATGGAAAAAAGGGAATGTGATGACCCCAGGTATCCTCCTTGCTCTCCAGCAGTCTGAGGCTCAGATAGAAGCAGAGCCTCTAACTTTTAAAAGGCAATCATAGTGAAAGTTTTCCTGGCTTCTCCAGAAGTGCCACAACTTCCATAACTCTTTTTTAGGGCATTGTATCTTATTTTACTATATAACAATATATGGAAGATTATCTCATAATTTAATGTATTCATCTATATTTCTTAATCATACAACATCAGCCTCATTGTCAATCACATGAGCTTTGATAACTGGCCTAAAACTTAACTATCTTAGACTTCCTTTCTTCATGAACCAAGTAATTATCACTATGTGGACAAAAAAGATAAAAAGCAACATTTTAACCTTATTTATCTTAAATGTGCCAGGGCTGGCTGACCAGCCAGGGAAAAAACCCAGAATCAGTGACCCCCATGCCACACACACTTGCCCTGGTATGCTATGGTATACCTCTGTGGCCAAAAATTACAGGCCTGGTCATGAAGCTAAAATGACCCCTTAGTTTTGAAGACATTTCTTTAGCCTTTCTTTAATATAAATTGTAGTTTAAATTGTGACCAAAATGGATGGCTTATATGAGTAAGAGTTTGCAGCGTGTCCTTAACTTACTATATTATTAATATGGTACTGTGCAGACACCCAGAAATGAGGATGGAAACCCAGGGCTCCATCAGCCTTTAAAGCTTAGAGTCTTGATAATATACTCTTTTTTTAGCTGCTTACTTCCTATTGCACACAAATCAACCTAATTATCTACCACGTAATTTTTCAAATGTTAATTCATTTTTAAAATTTGGAGTCATTTGGCAACAAATCTCTCCTAGCTGTACCTGGATACCCTTAATGGATTTTGGGTGGAGAAAGAATACATTTAAACACAAGACAATCTAATTTCAGACAAAAATCAATTATATTTTTATCATGTTAGTGTTGAGGCTGAATAGCAATTTAAAGTCTTTGAAACGCATTCTTACACTTACTTAAAGAAAACATTACCAACTTGCATTAAAATTAAATATCGTGTTTTTCATTTTGTTGAACTATTGAAAAGTCCAGAGTGGAATTTTCTGAAAGATGCAGAGATTGCCCATAGTTTCTATAAAGACTCAAGTCTGGCAGTAAAATCTTTGTTGATTTTTGGTTACATTTTCCTAGACTCATATTTTAGCACTGTATGTGGGCTGCAATGACATGTTGGGCAAACAAATTAGACCAATACTTTCAAATGTTAAAATTTAAATAGGAAGACAAAAGCAACTATGAGAAGTGTATAATCCATAAAACTGTCTTCACAATTAGTAGAGATGGTGGAATACTACTTAATCAAACTGTAATCAATGTATTCCACTATTAACAATCAAGGTATTTTGAAAATGTCTGCTTTATTGCTGAGCAAATTTATTCCCTTTCTAATGGCCAAATTCTACTTTTCATAGTCACATTCAATACAACCTACTGCCACATGAGCTCTCCTACTATTACCAAACCAGTGCTAAAAGAAATTACTAAAACTGAAACTATTGAGAATTGTTCTTTCTTAGGTGACAGTTTGGAAAACTTCTTCAGCTTACTTTTCTAAAAATCAATTTTATTTTGTGCTAGATCAGCTTTACAAAAAAACAAACCCACAAAAATATTTTTAAGGGTTGCTCCAGTTGGTGTTAAAGCTATTCTCAGAAGCAAAGAGTATATGATGGAACTTTTTTGCCATTTTCTTTTCTTTGTATAGACTTTGAAGTGATGGATATCTAAACTGTATGCCTACCAGTGACCCTGCATCACCAATTTCATTTCTGTGAGATGCACAGTATTTTGCACTTTAACACTGCCTCCAACTGCTCAAGGTAGGAAAACCAATTATGCAAATTTCTTGCAAGGCAAAAGGTAACATGGTTTCCAGAGGCCTTGAGGTAGATCTATATTACAGTTTCAATATGAAGTGGCTCATTGGTTTTCAGTATTCTTTTGCATTTTGGTTTGGCAGTAGGGTAAATTACTGGGAAACTATTTCACCTCTTCAGGTGTCTATGCTAGCTATGCAAAATATGCTCATGCAGGTACAGCAAAAACGAGAGGTTGAGTGAGAATCACTTAAAGGATAGCAAAAAATTTTATTTTTATCATTGTAATTTTTGTGTGGTAGCTGAGCACTGGAATAAGCCTTTGAAAATGGTGGTTTTTAGCAAAATGCTTGATTAGCACTTTTAATAATAATACAAGTCAGAAAGTAACATTTAAAATAGTAGTGAAARTTCTGCTCAGTGTGAAAGACAGGAAATGTTTATTATAATAACGCTTTAAACCAATGTAAAATCCTCTGATCCGTTATGTATTACAATAGATACTAACAAAGGACACTATCTACATTGTATGTTATCTTTGAAAACTAATGGCCTGAAACTGCCAAGATCTGAGTTACTTCTATAATACCACTTGGATGAGTAAGAACTATTCATGGAATTGTCAAGAGCAAATCATGTCAAACCCATCTAATTTCCTTCTACAACGTGGTTATAAGCCTCATAGGTGGGAGAGAAACAGTAGACGATGTATATCTTAAAGCTTTAAACAAATCTCACACGACGTAAGGAACAGAAACGTGGTTTTGATGAAACTTCTACAGAGTGCCTGCAAAACCAAAACTATAACCAGAACAATTATCAGTGCTTCAATATTAGTATTATTAAAAAAAAAATACCAGGTGGCATCTGTCCTGGCTACAGGTCTCTCTGTTCTTTTAATTAGTGACCCAAACGATGAAACGGAATATATTTATTATATTTGCAGAGGACACAAACCAAGGAGGGACCAAGCTCTTGGCCAACCATTTTGCGGGCCAAGATGAGAATTCAAAAGACACTGAGAGGCTGAGGGAGCGCCGCAGTGAAAACCAGAACGAAATCCAGCGGGGACGAGTACACCGCTATGAGGAATAACCCCAAACCAATTTGTAATGCATATGGTCACCGGGTATTTTCCCCTTGGGCACAGTTTTCTTACAGACAGCGGCAACGAGCTGCTTTTTTGTGCTGCTGCTTCGCGCTGCCACCGCACCTTATCCGAGAAGGCCTTGGTCTGTTCCGCCAAGGTCCGGAGCAGCAGCCGTCCTCTCTCTCAGCGCAAAATCCTCCATCTCCAGCAAGCTCTCCGTTCTCCCCGGGGCCTGCTGAACCTGCCCCAGCCCCGCCGCCGGGGCTCCGGGCCTCCCGGGCTGTGCAGAGGCTGGGGCACCGGCCGAGCGGGAAGAGGCCCGACGCGGCGCGGCGCAGGGGGCGGGCCGAGGCGCGGCGAGACGGCGCCATCTCAGCGCGCCCGGGGCGGGGGAAGGCGGTGGGCATGGGGGCTCCCGCCTGGCGTTGGGCGCTGCGTGCCGCCCGCCTCCCCGTCGGCGGCGGGAGGGCTCTAACGGCGCCGCGGCGCGACCCGGGCTGCGGCCACGCCGCTTGCGCCGCTCCGTTTGCCGATTCCGCGGTGAGTGTAAGCGTGAGCTCTCCGCCGTGCGCCGGGTCCGCCCCGGCGCGGGAGRGGAGCGGGACGGCCGTGCCCGCCGGCCGCGGAGGGTCGGGCCGTCAGTGTGCTTGGTGGGGAGCTGCGGGGGGTGGGAAGCAGGAGGGCTGCCGTGGCCTAGAGCTGCTCGGGTGCCCTGGCGGGCTGTGTCCTGGCGGGCTGTGTTCAGCAGTCGCTCTGCGGTGTGGGGATACGGTCGCTGCAGGGCGTTAGCGGCGCGGGGTGGTCTGGGGCAGCGGCCGGCGCGAGGAGGAGGGTGAGTCTCTGCCGGGCTTTTTGCCTGGACCGTAGTCAGTTCTGTGGAAATAGCGAGCGGTCGCTCACTGCCTGCGGTGGTAAAATTGGGCCGCCAGGTAGGAAGTGGGACGCTGCCTGTAGAGCTGCAGGCTCCTGTCCGGTAGTCCATCCGTCCTGCTGCGGAGAGCCCGCAGGGTGCGGAAAAGCCGTCGTGTGCCTCTTGTTCTGAAGTAACAGCAAAGCGGGACTTGCTCCAGCGAACCGGCACTGGCACAGCTACCTCTGGCACGGCTCAGGGGAGGGACGGCCCTCTGGAAAGCGGCCGGTGCGTCGCCGGCGCCTCAGCACCTAGGGTTTCTCTTCCTTTGCTATTAGCYGTGTTTGTCGTGCTTGAAGCAACTCTAACGTGAAAGACCGCTAGGTCTAGCCTATTTTTTAAAGCTTCTGACTTACAAAGTGGTGTTTTGGTTTATTTTAACACAAGCCCTCATTCTTTTTTTCTTTTAAGTGTTAAGATCGATCATATTTAACTGTGTGTCTAAACCAAATGCCCACTGGGGTTATTTCTGAGTAGGCCCTGTTCCTGCCAGCCTGCCTGCCTGTGAAGCAGGCTCCCTTTGGGAGAGCCTGAGTGCAAAACGTTTTTTTGGACCAGTAGTGAAAAATTCTCAGTGTGCAGGTGGGTTCTTCGCTGTCAGCTTTCTCTGCGAAAGCTGCAGGTTGGTGCATACGCATTCACTTGCTTTCTGGTTTTGTTAGTCTTCAAGCTCCAGAGATGAGGCTCTAAGGGACAAACGTGCCCGGATCCTGTCACGCGGGCTGCCGAAACAGAAGCCCATAGAAGGAGTTAAGCAGGTGGTGGTCTTGGCTTCTGGAAAAGGGGGAGTTGGAAAATCAACAACAGCAGGTAAGGGTGGGGTTTTTTTTATTGTTTACTTTGAACATTTTGTAATACTTTGTAAGGAATATTTGGGCACTTGTTGTGTCATAACCTTGTAATTGAGTCCCACTAACACAGCCCTTCACCTCTGTCAAATCCCGTTGCAGCCATTGAGAATCTACGTGGGTACAGAGGTATTGGCTTTAAATGAGGTGCAACTCCAGCAGACAGCTTTGAAATAATATCTTTGTAATAGTGCAGTGCTGTCCTGGGACAGTCTGCTTTCTTAAGAGGCGGTGTAAGCTGAGGTGGAGGGGATCATATGCCAGTGCAGTGATCATGTTCCTCCTTCCCTAGTAGCGTAGGTGTGCCTGTACAGTGCTCCTCCGTGCTATGTCAGCATAGTCATGTGCTCTGTAGAGGATACTAATATTTAGAAGGYTTAAAAACCAGGTCTCTGTCCAATTTTCTCAACTACTTGTATAGGCATTTCATAAACAAAAGATGGAACGGTAGTTATAAACCACACAAATTGATCAGAGCCTTGTGAAGAATCTTGAACTCTTCTCTCAGCCCCACCATTAGGTTTTGAATTAATTTTTGTCTAACTGTGCAGTTCTTAGGTGGTAGAACAAGATAGTACATGGGTTACCAGTACTGCAGAAATTTGATTGAACTTAAACAAAGATGACACCTCTTTGCAGAGATCTCTGTAAAGTGTTAGAAATTTGTTTAAAAATCTCTTCTTTTGCATCTAGATTAGGAAAAGAGTCATCCTTTAGTTGCATGTTGTCTGTTGTTCATCTCCATTTGCCATGAATAACACATTAATGTAGCTCTTAATTTCTCGTTTTGTGGTTTGCATTTCAGCCAAGCTTGAAAAGGACTGACTGATAAATACTAGAACACACAAACATGATGTCCGTAGTAAGAGTAACTGTACTTAAAAAAAAAAAAAAAATTGAAAGTATTTTTTTCGGTACATAGGATACACATATATATTATCCTGTACATAGGATACACATTCCTGTACGAAGACATGCAAAACAATCAACACTTGCATTTCTTAATGATGTACCTTTTGGTTGATGGTTATAATTCATAGGCTGGTTGTTTCAGGTTACTGAAAATACCAAATATCTGTTTGTAAATCAACAGATTTACAAACTGAACATAATTTGATCAGTAAATTCAGATTATCCTCCTCATGTCTGCAAACAAATGTGCTAATTTGAGTTCTGCTAACTGGCATCTGTATGTAATTTGTACATAAAGTATGACACATGTATAAATAACACTTCAAGAGCTGTGAGTTCATACTCATGCATTTAAAAATAAAAAATCAGGGTTCAACAAGCATTAAATAAGAGAATTGAAATGTAAATGAACCATTCAGATGTTGCTGTATTGGACAGCCTTTTGTTAATGAATGTATTCATTTATAATATTGAGAAGAAAAACGAATCTAGATTCTTGTTTATTAAAATGAGAATAAATTTCATGGTTCAGATCAACAATTGAAGATCAGATAACTCGTATGAACAACAGTATTGCATGGCATCATTGCTGAATTATATTCTTAAAATTATGTTCTTTGTAATGGAGGTTTGTGGGGAACATGTTTGGTGACAACTCCGCTGACTCATTTTGAGAGCAGGACTTGAAAAGGAAGGAGGGTGCTATGCACCTCTAATTCCTAAAGCACCACAGAAAATATCATCAGTCTTACTGTCTGCATCTCTCTGAAGGGCTGTCAAGGCTCTTCATGTTCTTTCCCCCAGTGTGTATATGTTTCAATTGCTCTGGATCTCCATTTCAGGAAAAGTGGATATGCATTCTGGTCAAGTTTGTCAGGGCCATTCCTTAACCTGTCTTTGTATTTCTGTTGAATAACTCTTTCTGTTTGTTGCATATAGCTTTCATATTGTATTCTCTCTTGCTTCTAGCACTTTTTGGTCTTCCGAAATCAATGTAGTCAATGATTAAAAGAAGAAATTGTGTTATAGAAAAAATATTTTTCAATGGGTGTTTAAATACTTTGGTGGTTGGTTGTTGTTGTTTTTGTTTGCCTAGCGTAAGCGTTGGTCTGTTTGTTTCCTATGTTTCCTGTCTCTTTCCTGGCAAGTTTCTGTCTTTTACCAGCATTCTGCTGTATTTACTCCATCTGTCTCTTCTGTCCCGTCTTCTGCATTACCTGAAGATGAGAGAGTACTGTAGAAAATTGGTCCTGGCATGAGAAGAGTTCAAAGTGTGGTCTTGAAAGAAGAGAATTTTCTAATTTATTGAAACTCTTACTGTTTTCAGCTGTGGAAGTGGAATAAAATTAATGGCTGGTGTTCTTGCTCACATTTTGTTAATCCTGCAGTTTGAGGAAAATAAAACTACTGATACTACCAACTACCTTGGCCTTCAGACACTTTTAGCAACAACTAACAGGCTGAGATTTTTCATTATTGTTCAGGAGAGCTGATAAAGTCAACACATGGTCAAATGTATCTCAGTCATATTAACTGTGTTTTAAATTTTTTTTTCGCTTGCATGCTTTTATTCCGCATGTAGGATGTACTGTTATTGAAACTCACTCTTTCAAGGTGAGGGCCAAAATCCATCTATTCACCTGACCACGCAGGTCTGGGCTTTGGAAAAGGTGATAATAGTATTTGTTCATGGTTCTTTTCCAGGATCAACATCATGTTTTTTGATTCTGGGCCTTCTCTACATGTTAAAATATTCTGATAAATAGTCATAAACCAGTTATTCTATTTCTAAATGCCACTTACTTTGAGATGTAAGTATTGAAAGTTATCTTTCAGAGAGAGTTCATCTTATTTATTTATAGGTATTTTATTGATTATGTAGATTAACCATGTCACAGATGTAGATACACTCAACTGGCTCTGTACATGTCTGATTTTGGGCCAAGAAGTTTTATTTGTATCGTTAGCTCAATGTTCTGAGAATTCAATTCTGCTATTCCTAGGGCCAGTTTGGATTTGGAAGTTGCAAAGTCCAAACTAATAAACCTTCCCAGACTTGTACTGAATGGAAGACTTAACTGATCTTCCTGTGCGTCATTTTTGATACTGGTCGGCTGGTTTAGCATGGGCGGAAATACCATGGTGACTTTTCTTGGAGCCTGCTGTGGAATTAAAAAAAAAAAAAAAAAAAAAAAGTTGTATTGAACTTCTGGAACATATCTGTCCTGCTGTCCTGCACTCCTGGTTATGGGGACTTCCTAGTTAGGGCCAACATGAATGTTTAGGGTCAGGTTAGGTCCTATGCTGTATCTCTACGCCGTCTTGGAACTGACRGTAATACAAAGACAATGGAATGCAAGAATCAGCTGGGATTCAACAGAGAACATAAGGTGTCCAGCTAGATGCACAGCTAAAAAACTCAGGTTTTCCCACTATATTATTCCCACTGTCTCCCTTTTTTCCCTTTGATAGTCAAATATCCTTTCCTGAGGAAGCATTGTGGATCATACTTTAATTTTCACACATGATATTTGTATAGGAAGAAGATAGATGTATAAAGTGGTTTTGAGACAGTGTGTGGAGTAACTTGCTGCTTCCTTTGTGCCTCTTCAGACATGAGCTGCAGTTGATTTTTTTTTTTTTTCTTTTTTTATTTATCATTGGTTTGCTTGGTTTTTTTCTCCTTATCTGTGATTCGTAGATTGGTCTCCAAGTTTCAAAGGGTGAATTTTCCTCTGATTGATTCAGGGAACAGTTAATCAAACATCTGTTTAAATAGCAAACTGAAGAATAAAATCTGTATGCTTTATCAGCTTAGGAKTAAACAGAGGCTGTGCGCTTCTTAGGGAGAGCTGTACAATTTTCCTTGTTAACCTCCTCACCTTTTTGTTTAAAGGAACTTATCTTTCTCAATACTAAATTCTTTAAGCTGGGAATCTGGCTCCCCAGCTTGTTCTCAGTACCTTCATACTCTTCCAGTAGAACAAGGCTGACTGCAGCTTGTCTTTTTTAAAAGGCTTTATGGACTGACATACAGCAATGTGTAAAGAAAGCAAAAGATGTTACCCAAGAGAGAGTTGTGTGTGTGTGTTGGTTGTTTTTTTTTGGTGTGTGGGTTCCCCCCCCCCCCCCTTAAAAACATGTTAATCCTTGGATTATAACAATTACTATTTGGTTATACTGAAGCTTCTAGGAGGTCTTCCAACATAATTGAAGCTGGTGAGCCATTAAAAGATACCATTTCTTGTATGTGCTTTTTAGTTATGGGAGTTAAGTGTTGATGGAAATGTAAAAGCTGTAAACAAACTCACAGTCTTTTTAATTGCTTCATCCTGGTTTTCTGTTTCTTTAGGTGTTACAGGTGCTTTCAGGGTAGATGAGACTTTGTTTTCTGACATAAAAATCAAGCGAAAAGCATGCATTGCACCTTCTTTCGGAAAATACCCATGTTTAATACATCACAAGAAATCAAAAAAAGGGGTATGGTCATCTTTCTGGTCACTGTACTGTAATAGTTTAGGTCAATACTTACCTAATCTCTAGTTTTTAGAAAGTTCACTGGAGACTGTGGTGAAGGTTACTTATGGTAGGGTTATTTTAGTTTTATAGTACAGTGCCCACTTCTGAAAAGTCAGGTGGGTACCTCAAAATTTTTTTCTTAATGTTATCCTTTAGCAAAATACTTAGATTGTATTTTTATTTTGCAGTGTCCTCTAGAAACTTAGAGTTTGCAAGTTTTTGCGGATTAGCTTATTTGTTAGCCTGTTAGCAAACATGGACTGAAATGTGGGTGCTGCTGCCACTTAAACTAGTAATATTGTAGAGGTGCAAGAAGCTAAGAACCAAGGTGGTGAATGCAATTATTAAGTGTGATGTATTTATATTATATTTTCTCTTGTTAGAAATGATAACATTCTCAATATTTAGGAATTAAGTTTTTTTGCACTTAATCTTTTTTTTCTTCCTCTTTCTTGCAGTAAATATAGCCCTCGCCCTAGCAGCAAATGATTCGGTAGGTGAACATCTAATTGTCAGCCTTAATGTGAAACAAGTGTGTGAGTCATAAATAAAATGGTTACTGCTGGGGGCAGTCACATACATTAAATCTAAGTATTTACTCTGACAGTTAATTTCTTTATTTGTTTTTCATGGACTTCTGAGTTTATATTAATTTGTTTATATTTTATCAGTACCATGAATGACTTAGTAGCTCTCATCCTTCATCTGGGTTTGGCTGTGTTCTTTCCCTTGTGTGTCTCTGAGTTCAACTGCAATTCTGCAAGGATGTGTAGACATAGTAGARGATGTTTGTGCAGGTTGGAGACACATAATAAATAATTAAATTCTATCACTTCAGAGCACTGACTTGGAAAAAATATGAGTAGGTGCTGGATGTTGTCCAGAACATTTTTTTTTATAGCTCTAAAGATTTACTTTTTCTGGAGAAATTAATGTGTAAAAATACTTTTATATATAAACAGCTGAGGAAAAAAAGGAGCTACTATCTTCCCTAAAGCTTGGAAATATATTTTTTGAGTGACAAAATATCATTGCCCAGTTTGGTACAGGTCAAACTATTACTGGGACTATAAATAGACAGTGGGAACCATTCAAGTGTAAAAACAACAGGTCTTCCTTATGTCCACCTGCTGCTATAAACTGGGAGTAGTTCCATTGTGCACACTTACTGCCACAGAGGTAAACTCAGAAGCAAGCTTCACTTCCTATGTAAGGGTGTAAAATGCAGGTTTTGTACTCATAAAGCCTTAATTAAAAACAAAGTATCCTCAAGTACTTTAATCTSGTAAATGTAGCATCTTTTTCTTGTTGTAAAGGATGAGTAAAAGAAAACAACAGGTAGAAGGAGTGAGGTTTACATGCAATCTGCACACTTCCTGTAGGAATTTTGTAAAAGATTAAAAAAATTTCCATAAACTCAGTCATACTTGATAAGAAGAGAGTGTTAAAAGCTGTTATATGAAATATGTACTGTTTGTAATGGCATCTGATCTTGATATTTCACAGTTTTTAATTCTGTATTTTAAATAGGCTGCTGGAATAATTTGATTTCAGAGAAAAATCTGTCATCTTGAAATGCAAAACTACTTGAATGGTTCCTTCTAATTAACTTTAAAACATGGCATTTGCTGTAATACTTTTACAAAAGGAATGTGATCCTGCAATGTGATCTGTGTTGTGGCATGGTCATTGAGTAGCTCCATGGAAACCATGTCAACTAATTGCACATAACTTTCTGTACCAGCTTAACTGTTTTTAGGATTGTGCCTGATACTTTTCAAACATTCACTTTTGTGCATTGTTTAAATTTATATTTAGATAAAGCATCTCTTAGGAATTCTGACATACACAAGTTGTGGGATTATACCCTTTCGTTAGGAGTTAAACATCTGGCTTTAAACATAGTGATGTGATACACCACTTCAGTAGCCCATTAAAACACTTGTAAGGCACACAAATAAGAGAGACCATTGTCTAGAATGATTGAAGAGGTTGTTGCTGGAGTTATTTGGAAAATCAGGGACTGAGAAATAATTTTAAATGAAATTGAGCCAAGAAAGTTAAGTAAACGTAGAATACGCTAGTCATTTCTGATGTTAAGATTATGTGGTGGTGTAAAATTGGAGGCCAGTGTCTGGTGGATGTTAATTAATGAAGAGCAGCTGAAATTGATGAAATAGCTGTGACTTGCATGAACTGATGGTCACAATTTAACAAGCTGCTGCCATGGTGAAATTGTGCACTGATGTAGTTACAGGTTAGAAAATATGAAATTAAGGTGGATTGAATAAACTCAACTCTATCTTGTTTGTTCATGCATTAATATCTTTTTTGTTGTTGTTGTTGTTAAGATAATGATGGCATACATGTTTAACCTTTGAGCTTGAATTTGCTGGTGTCTTCATTTGTGTACTCCCATTGATTTCAGTTTACTAGTTTTGTGAGTCAGGGTTATGAAATGAGTATCTGTGGGACCTTGATCCAGGCTGGGATTGTCCAGTGCTCTGGATTGTAGGCATCATTGCAATGTTCAGTTTTGTTACGGTGAAATAACGGAGGTTGTTTTCCAGAGTCCATTGGTGCCTCCTGCTGAAGTTTATAGTGAATTTCTTTGACCTCAGATATGCAGCAATGGACCTTTTCATTTCACTTTTAATAACTACTGATAGTGCATTGCCTTCCCATGGTTTCCCTTCCCTTCATTGCTATTGTAAGTTCATCTCTTTCTGAGGAAGCAGTAATGATTCTGTTAGTAGATCAGAGCTTCAGCAGCCTCCTGCAACTTCATTACAGTCCTTATGTCTCTTATAAGCAAAATACAGATTTATAGAAACTGATGCTTGAACTTGATGTACTGTTTAAAGAAAGGACTCGTGGAGAAAGATAGGTCACCATGGCAATAAAGGTCTATGCTTCCTTCGTTACATGCGGTCTGCTTCTGTTACAAGTGCAATGTTTATAACTAGATTTTCAAAGCAAGTAGTATACTGGAGCTAAATGACTTGAAAGATCAGAAGACAACRTTATTTTTAAAGTGTTCTTTTTCTAAGATTATACAGGTCACAGACTATTGAGAAGAACTGTTTTCTGGTGAGGGAGATCTGTGGAAGATGCTTTCAGAGGAGCTTGGATTAGAGCAGATTCTTGCTACTTTCAGTAGCAGCTGTGACATCTTATTGTTGTTTGATAGTGTCATAAGCTGGAAGAAGATTAACAGTCAAAGCATAAAGGAATTTTTTTTCCTCTTGATAAAAGAAAGCTTCCTTCCATCTTCTTTTAAAAGTCTACTTTCTATAGTTAAAAAACAAAACCAAAACCCCACTGTTTCTATAGATAGATAATTTTTTTTTTTTTTTTTTTTTTATATGGAAGCTTTTTCCATTATTTATTAAGGCATCAACAGAGCTGGGATTAGAATTCAGGAGTTCCAAGTCCTGCATGCTGGTGCTCAGTCTGTTTGGCATATTTTTACCTCATGGTTACAGAGTAAATAATTCAAGACAGGATTTCATTTAGATGCCTAGATACCATGTCCAAGACAAAGTAGGTTTTTCGGGAGTTTTGTTTTGATTTGGTTTTTTTGATGCAAAGCCAGGGAAACAAGCAGGGCAGCCTCTTACCCCTTTCTGGAATATTAGGCTTTTGGTACCCCAGGTTACCTGTTGTAGATGGATTAGTTAAGAATTGTATAAGCTCTTGTGCCTGTACCAAGACCTATAAATCTATACAGTGTTCTTTTTGTGTTAAGAAATAACTTAAAGTTTTACCCTTGTGTCCTATTTTTAATTGCTTGCTTAGTTTGACAGCTGATTTTTTTTTGTTCTTTTGATGTACCAGCAGTCAGTTGTGTTCCCCTAGGAGCACTTGGGAAGAATTTTTGGGTTTCGTTCCAGGACGATTCATATTCAGACTAGAATGTCTATTTATGAGAGCTGCCTGGCCAGAGACGATTTATTATAGTAGAAACAAGTTGAATTAATAGATGGCAGCAATAATAGGATAGAGATTGCTTGTTTATGAACAGAGTATTTTAGTGAGCAAACACCAGCTGTGCATGACTAAGGATGGCACAAATCCAGTTGGGAGGCTGCATGCTTGTGCTGTCACTATGAGGCAAGCTCCCCAGTCAGATTTCCTTTGACTCTCCTTTTCTTTCCAGGAAGATTTACGTTTTTCACTATAGGATGAAATGGTTTTTGTGTTGTGAAGGACAGAGGAGCAAGAAGTAAAACCATATGGAACAAATTAGCATGTAAACATAAGCAAGTGGCTTCTGCCTGCAGTAGTGGGGGCATGTGATTAAAGGCATCAGTTTTAACTATTCTCGCCTAACTCTGTGTCAGGGGATTATTGGGTCAAGCAGACCAGGACCAAAATTTGAAATACATCAAGGGTGATTGTATCTTAGGGAGTGGCCTTTGTTTTCCCAAGCAAACCCCCTGGTTGCTGAGCAACGTAGCACTTTAAATGTAAGGCCGCCGATGCTTCCGCAGCGAGGGCGGCGGCCGGCCGGCAGAGGGAGCGCCGGGGGCGAGCGGAGCGCTTCTCCCGACGCCTGCTGCCTGTAGCCTCGGGCAGCAGAAGGCCGAACGCATTCTCCTGTAGTGTAAATAAAGCTGGGGAAAGTTGATGATTAGCTAAATGAAAAACACTTATTCAAACAATATCACAGTCAAAATGTCACAACGCTGATTTTTTTTTTTTTTTTTTTTTTTTTTTTTTTTTTTAAAAAGCAGAAAACTCGTGGGGATATCTGCCTATTATATGCATATGCAAGCAAGAGGTTTCTCATAAATATATAGTAAGTTATAGCATAGAAATTATGTAGTTATGAGCAGAGTCTTCATGTGAATTCACTATTGTGATAACAAAATTAGTTTTAATTATTTCAAAATATGTATTTAGTCAAACAACACACATTAATTTTAAAACCACTCAAAAGCCACCCAGCCTATTTTCTTTACATTCCAGCTGTTTTTCAAATATTTGGCTCCTGTAATTAAACTATTTGTTTACAGGATAATATTTGACTGGTACATTAATAGATGACTTCACAATGTATATACATTTCTTTCCGGTAAGGAAAAAATTCCATGTGGGGGGAACAAACAAATCTAGAAGAATTTAGACAATAATGGACTCCTTCACTGAATAATTATAGTGTGCAGGCAAGTTTTGGCCTGTTTTGTCCTCCTCCTATGCAGGTTTCCTAATTATTAGGGTTTGATTTCTAGGCATCTTTACCTTTGTTGCTTAGAGAATCAGAAGACTTTAATTGCTATAGATAAGGTGTTCATGCTTGTTTCTTAATGCTAAAAAGTGTCAATAAAGCTGGAGATGCCAGTTAGAATTGATTGGGGTTATCTTGCAAAGACAGCTCAGCTTCTAGATCAGCTGAGAAGATGAGAGAATAAAGCTTTAAAAATCTTACTGTTTTTCAAGYAAAAAATGAGTAAAATTAAAAATATTGTTAAACGTAGGCCACTTAACATGTTTTATTTTAATCAAATGGCTATATGCTTAACTTGAGGAAGATAAAAATTTTTATTTTTTTTTTTTAAAGTATTGCATGTAGAGTTAATTACCTGCATCCTGAGTCTTCAAGTCATTGAAAGCCTAGTGCAGATGTCGGAGAGACTGATGTGAAAGGTGGAGCATGTATATAATAATTTGGCATGCTATGAAAGCAGTGAGGCATCTTGTAGAGATGTAGTAATGTTTGGGATTCTGTTTTGGATTTTGGTAATTTATTTTTAAAAAGGTGCTGTAGTGAAATTTTTTTTCAATAGGATACATAATGTGCAAGAAGGCCAAACAAGGTTGAATTGCTGGTATCTGATTATTTAGAAATCTGACTAGGAGCTACCGCAGACTGTTGTGGAAAAAAGCACCAGAGAAGTTCTGTAGCTGACAGAAAATTAAAAGATCTTTATATGAAGGAAAAGGGCTTTTAAACCAGTAGAAGAGTGAGTGTTTAAAACAAGTCTGCATTTCTAGGATAGAGAATGAGAAAACTGCAGTGGTACTTTTTTGGCTTTAATCCAATTTACAGCTAGGCACTTAAAGAGTGTGCAGCTGAAAGAGTTAGAGAATTAGGGATTAAAAGATGGCTATTCAGTATGTCAGTATGTCAAAYGAGGAATCCAGAGCCTGTCCTGATTTTACATTCCCTTTTGTCCTATGTGTTGCTGCTTGCAGTTTGGGATTAGCTCTAAGTCTATAATGACATTAAAAGGGTAAATTGAGAGTTCTGGTGGTGGATTAAGAGCAGCAGCTTTAAAATAACTGGCACCTTCACTTAGCAAGGCTGGAATTTCTGTCTTTGGAATGGGCTGCAGCTACTGAATATTGGGAGCGCTTCTAATGTAGGGAATCCTTCACCGAATAGAATGATAGCTTGTTAACCTGTGCCTCCATCCCTCCCAGACTGAACACCAGGGAATTCTGGTGGTCTGCAGAGTTTACTTCAAAGTAAAATATCATCCGCTAATGTCCAGTGGGGATACATATGCCCTACCAAGTATGGAAAAAAGTCTCAGAAAAGATGAGCAAAAATGAAATTAATGCCCTCACAGAGTCTCTGGCTGTTTAGCAGTAACGTTGGCTATGTTGATTAACAGCTATTTATAGCAGCTTTTTGTGAGCTGACTTTTTTTTTTTTTTTTTTTTTCTTCTTTCTCTCTGTTGGCATGAAGTCTTTTATCAGGCTTGTGCCTCAATAAAGCATTTGGCAACTTGGAAGAGATCAGTGAATACCACCAGATTCTCCACTGAACACAGAAGTATGTGTGTAGGGGTCCTCTGTGATATATGAATGGAACTGGTTGAATTTGGTTGAAAAATCTGTACTGGAAAATGTAATTGATTTCATAGTTAATATTACCTGAAAGACAAAAAAGGGAACCTACATAAAGAAAGTGTATTGGAGAAACTAAACAACTCTGAAGTGTCTGCTAAAATAGTTAACAGGAGGAAAGATATGGATCATTTTGTCATTAGCATGGACCTATGTCATCTGTACAAGGACCCTGTATAGTAAAACTCAACTGCCTAAGAGAACAAACATAATAGCAATTGAATAATTTTGAATCCGCATAAGGAGAAGCAAAGGAGGCAAAATTTACTGGATTTTTACAAGACCTCTCTCTGCCGGTATATAGAGGGACTGTGTCTAATATGGCCTTCAATAACTTTATTTTAATTTTTTCCCCGAAAAGGATTTATTACAACTAAGTTCAGAGCTTGAAAATCATTGATTCAGAATATAGCTGTCCTGCAAATCTCTATCGCTCACAAGGCAGTGGCCAAGTTCAAAGGCTAAACAGAACTTCAATTATGTTGAGAATCTTGCCAGAGAAGTTAAAGGAAAGGATCTTTTTAGTGAGGTTATCTATGCCTGCAATTTGTACACTGCACAAAATGAAGCTGTAGGATTCTCATCTTTCAGGGATATATGCAAGAATATCATCTTTATCTATTGATGCAGCATTTGGTTTTCTTGTAAATGCAGAATCTATACCTGATGACTGTGAAAACTTGTTTTCRTTTCTTAGTGTAGGGGAGAGAAGTTTCATTTCTTAGTGTAGGGGAGAGGAGTTTCTAAATTGGAATGAAAACTTTACTGTATTTGTACTGGGGTAAGAGATGCAGTGATTATATAGATGTACCTTATGCTGAATATTTGTCAGAAATCTTTAGACAGATCTACTTGGGCAAATTAATACCTTGTTGAGAAGATTAATGGTAGTAAAGTAAAAAGGATGATGTAGTCAATGATGTAAAAGCAGAAGATGAAGAGGAGTGTTAGTTCTTTACCACAGTCCTTTATCCTGTGATTTTTTTTTTTTTTTTTTTTTTTTTTTTTTTTTTTTTTTTTTTTTTTTTTTTTTTTTTTTTTTTTTGTGGTCTTGAGCTCACCAATGATCGGATGAGACCATGACAGCTGGCACCAATACTGCAGACAGAGCAAATCCTAGCAGTAGTTAACCTATGCTAGAGAACATTTAGCTAGAGAGGGCGGGAAACCTTAAAAGTATTGATAAGAAGGTAAATATGAACATCTGTGAGTGTTTAAGTATACTTTTTGCTGAATAGACCAAGAGAGTACTTCTSTGTGTTCATGTGCTGACAATATATTTATTTCTAATTTTGTGTTCTTTCTGCCTGATGGAATATTGATAAGGATCTTAGTGAAGAGGTCGATAATTCTGTGTGTGTTACTTCAGTATATTTTTTCAAAGTATCTTGCCATATGTCCAGGGATGTGGAAGTACATGATTAAATCACATGGGGAATGGTTACATTATGAGTTATATCTTCAGAGTTTAAGCTGTTCAGAACTTGCAGTTAGGCAACAGAAAAATACAGGTCTCTAGAAAGTATTTTCCAAGTGTAGTAGACTTGAAGTCAGGTTCAAACTTTCTTCCAGGAAAAGGACAAATGTTAACTTAAGAACAGCTGTTTTGAACTTGGTTATTGCTATGCCAGCTGGAGAGTCGGAGTACTGTTTGTTAATAGCGCAGGATAGAACTATTGTCATAAGGAGAAAACGCAGCTATAAGAAGACAGTGGAGTTGTATTACCTGAATCCTTTTCCTGCAGAGTGCAGAGGGTGGGTGTAGCAGTGATATGTGCTGTGCTCTGAAAAACATTTAGAAGCAGGGGCACTTTGACATGCTTGGGTGTGCTTTGACTGCTGCATTTCTGTCTGTATAACCCTAATATTACTTAAGAAAAAAAATGATTCAGCATCGGTATGAAATGTATATGCATGTGAAAATAATGTCAGAGGACATTAGAGGAATCCTAGAGCTATTTTTTTTTTCTTTTTTTTTTTTTTTAAGTTGTCTTCTTGGCCAAGTTGTCTGCTTGTGATCCCCTGTAATATGTTCCTTCTGCCCAGATGTTCTTTTTTGCCTTGTCTGATGTTATGCATGTTTTTTAGGATTTGTTGTAATACAGCAGTACTTTGAAAGATGTGCTGATTTATATGAGGTGTGGATTATATGGGTGAAAACACAATTTATTAAAATTTAATTTAATTTTTTCTATTACTGTAACTCATGCATCTGGATTAAACTTCATTCAGCATGAGAAGCATCTGGTGTTGGTAATTCTTATTAACAGTTTCATGTGGTAGCATCCAGGTGTATACAAATTATTTCGTCTCTTGGGGATTTAAAACATTGTAAATGCTGGAAGAGATGATCTGGACTGCCTTAAAATATCCCTTGGTAGCTGCCATAATGCTTTTCCAAGATAATTAAACCTCGAGTAAAGGGTTGTTATTAGTATCCTAGGGATGCTTACATACGGCAAATGCAGGGATAGTTGGGAGAAACAAAGCTTAAAACCCTAGCTTATTGGGCTAGTGCTTTCTGTATAAGCTGCTACTTTTAGGTAGTGTGAACTCTTTTTACCTAACATGTTGAATTGCTTGGTGAAGAAAAAAAACCTACGTTAGGATATCTTTAGTGAGGTTCTGCCAGTGATTTAAAGATATTCCGAAAGACCTTTCTCCTGTAATCCTGTAGAAAGCACCATGCCTACAGGAACACTTGSACTGTTATTAACAAGAGTTGTAGAAACTGGAGAATCTGTTAATTATTTTTCTGTTTGAAGACAACCATTTTATTGAACCATATCCACGAAAAAAAGCAGTGCATGTCGGAAACAGGCATCTTTCTTACTTTTGAGGAAGTGTGTAAATTTTTTTTAAGAAACTGTCAGGTTTATTGTATTAGCTTGAAACAAAGATCAGCTTTGTAATTTGGAGTAGTAGCTGAGTTTGCAAAGTCCTCCTAGATAATTGAGGGATCTTTTTCTCCAGGGTGCATGTATTTATTCTTCATTTCAGGAAATTTGGTGCACTTGTAGATACGTTCCTGCTGACTCCTAGGAATAAGTGGCCTCTGATGGTGAAGATCTGTCTATGCCCAGGAGGTCATGAAGTCAATCTAATTAATTTAGATCATCCTAAATCTTCAGTCCTTTTAGGCTGGAAAAAAAAAAACTGTAGTGAGTTGTGAGATCATTCTAGTTAGTCAGTCAGTGGATAGTCATGATCCTTGTCGGGGGGAAAACCCTCAAAAAGTTGAGGGAAAGGATGTCAGGTTTAAAACACTATGTAGGTTTTTCTGCAAGTATTTATTTTCATTTGAGAAGTAATTAGGTGGCACAGCCCTTAGATGGTGTTTTGATAGGTTTGATTAGCTGCTGACACAGATAAAGGGACTGAGTCAGGAATCTTTCTGATCTGTTAAAATATGCGTTTTGTACAAGAACAAAGAAGCTCTAATACTGTTGTTGATGTCTTTGAAATCTAATATAAAAATGGGTCTTTTCAATCTTTTTGAAATTGCAGCTTTCATACAGTAGGCAAGAAGCAGAATAATTTGTCAGAGTAACTCCTGAACTTTTTTGTGATAGCTTTCACAAGATGTTATAAAGAAAGCAATATTAAAATATCTAAATGAAATAATGCATGTAATTACATATGCTTTGCTCTGTTTAATAAAAAAGTATATTGAATAACTGAACCCAAATTTGGTTGATTTTTGTAGTAAAAACTTATTTTTCAAAGTACATAGTAGATCACGTATGGTAATGCATTTTTTGCTTCTCAGTTGTAAAATTTAAGATGCATTTGGCTTATATTAGGTAAATTTGACACTTTAAATTGCTCAGCTGTTAAGGGTGTCTTCAGGGTTCACTATCAACAGCTTAAAAAAAAGAGAAGAAGAAAAAAAGAAAGCAACCCCCATAGAAAAACAACCCCCCAAACCCAAATTATTATATATCTTGTAGTAAAAAGGGTCAGTCTTGCTTCTCCAGTGTCTAGGCTTCTATGATTTAGTTTCTTTATCTTAATTGAATTTCAGATTTATTTGGAAAAGTAGTGGCCTGAAYACCTAGGTTTTTAATCCAGGTGCATTTCTGTTTTAAAACAAACAAACAAACAGATTGTGATGCCACAGAATATACTTCATGTTTAGAAATCCTGTTCAAGGGTAGAGATGCTGTATACTTGCACTAAAAGCCTTGTTACACTCTTCTAACCAGAAACTTGATAGTTATCACTGAGCCTTTGTCTTTCTATCCATCTTTCCCATCAAAACTGTGATAACAAAATGGCTTAATATATGATACCAAATTACGAAAGCTTCATCCAAAAAAATGAAGCACACATTTTGAAACACTAACAGTGAAAGTCTGATTCAGCATTGTTGGAAAAGCTCCCATTGCTGCCTTAACCTTTCAAACAAGCCCTTAAACATACTTGCTTGCAATTTTGCAAAATGTTGAATACAGTTAGCTTTTTATATTAGAGAAACTTGACGTTCAGCACTTTAAACGGCTTGCTCTTTAGTACTTAATTTGCAGAACTTGGTAATTGGTAGTGTGTCTTGCCATCTGTAGGAAAAATAGTTTAATTTCCACAAAATATGTATGTATATCTATAAAAAAGCATATAGAAATGAATCTTGTAAGTCTAGACTACATAGTTGAAATAATTTTTATTTAAAGTTTATTGCCTAATGTACCATATGTAGTTGAATAAACCCATTTTTTAGCATTCTTTTGTGCAAATGCATTTGATTAAAATGTTATGCCTGCTTAATTAGCTTCAGAGACTTGCATTTCAGTATTTTTAAGATATCTGCAAAAGTTTATTCTGGTCACTTAAATGGAAGATAAAAATATGGTTTTTATGTTTTTCACATTCCTTGTAATCACTGGTATAATTCAAATTGCATTAATTCGAATATATTTACAAACATTGCTTGTTTTCTTTTAACAATAAAATTTGATACCTTTTTAAAAAAGTTAAAATATTATTTCTGCATAAATGTACATGGAGTAGAGATAACATTGCTTATAATGTTTGTTAATATAAAGTCTGTGGTCTACATTGTAAGTAAGAAAAATGTGCAAGTGAGGATTCTGTATTGAGAATCTAGATTTTGTGAAGACATCTGGCTCAAATCGTAGAGACATTGTTAYACTTCATGCTTCAATTGCAGTTTAGAGAGAAAGGAAACAGTGATAACTTATGTCTAAAATCAAGATCATATTTTTATTTCTATGGGCAGTTTTGAAATTTTGCTCAACTAATAATTCATAGAGGAAGACAGATGTTTTGACAAATACTTTTTTTTTTTTTTTTTTTTCCTTACATAGACAAAAGAAGTTGGTTTACTCGATGCAGACATATATGGACCTTCAATTCCAAAGATGATGAACTTAAAAGGAAACCCAGAATTAACACCAAGTAAGTGGAAGTGATTTTTCTTGCTGTCTTCTTTGTATGGGAATGAGCATGGACCGCTCATTGGTGCTTCCTTGGTGTGGCACAGAAGGGATGCAAACAGAAGATGAAGACTTAGAGGTTTTTTTTAAATTATTTTTTATTTTTGGTAATGAGGTTGCTTTCAAAGCTAGCTTGTACAACTAGGAGCATAGTCAGGGTCATCTTTTTTTTGATGTTGGTCCACAGGCTTTGGGAGTTTCATGGATTATTACTAGAGACACTGGAAAGGGTAGCTAGGAAAGGAAGGTTATAGTCAGTAGTTTTAAACTTGCTATACAGGATCCCACTATAGAAGACCTCCAAATTAAAAAACAAAAAACACTAGTCTAGGAAAAAAAAGAAAAGACTAATCTAGGAAATAAGAGAAGGATCATTACAATAGCTTGTATAAAATGCCATTGAAATGATTGTGTTTGATCTCTCTTTCTTCAGCCAAACACGCCAGGACACTTGGTTCATTTTTATTTGAAGTTGTGTGTTTAGGAATGCAGTGGTGGTGACTTCGCTACCACAAGGTAAAGACAGTAGACAAAACTCCTAATTTTCCTTCTCCTAGGAAGGATTCTGGTCTGGGGAAAGGTAAATCCGGGTAGGAGAATCTGGAGAGAAATAAGGAAGACCTAAAGTAGAAAGGTTGCATGAAGTCTGTTTACCTTTCAGAAATTTAACTTCCACCCAGGCCAACCAAGGGTGAAACTGAAGAATGGCTTTATCCTGATACCCTGTTCATATGATGCTTGAGTGTAAGGGAGTGTGCTTTTTGGGGGTAGTAGGGACACTGAGGCRATAGGATTTGTTTAATGCTTTGTTTTGCCTGTCCTGTGATAAAGTACATGTAATTATAAAAATTAAAAACATGTAATCACAGACAAAACCAGTCCCATACTATAACCCCTGGCCTACACATTAAAAAGTACTAGGATCCTACTGAAGAAAGTACAAACTGGCAATACTTGTTGACAGGGAGGGGTCAAGGACATGTAGCAGTTCAAATAGGACATAAAAGCGCTTCAGTGAAATAACCAACTGTAAATACCCATTAATGTTTGTGGGTAGTAATTGCTAGGTAAAAGGGAAGTTAAATATTCCTTCCACTTCCTTTCATGCCATGACCTTTGTTTATTAATCATAGAATAGTTTGGGTTGGAAGGGACCTTTAAAGGTCATCTTGTCCAACCCCCCTGCAATGAGCAGGGACATCTTCAACTAGATCAGGTTGCTCAGAACCCCATCCAAGCTGACCTTGAATGTTTCCAGAGATGGGGCATCTACCACCTCTCTGGGCAACCTGTTCCAGTGTTTCACCACCCTCATTGTAAAAAATTTCTTCCTTATATCTAGCCTGAATCTACGCTCTTTTAGTTTAAAACCATTACCCCTTGTCCTATTGCTACAGGCCTACTAAAAAGTTTGCCGCCATCTTTCTTATAAGCCCCCTTTAAGTACTGAAAGGCTGCAATAAGGTCTCCCCGAAGCTGCCTCTTCTCCGGGCTGAACAACCCCAACTCTCTCAGCCTTTCTTCATAGGAGAGGTGTTCCATCCCTCTACATCTACTGTGCTATTGTTGTAGAATGTCCATTTGTAACTGATCTTAATTTGTGCGTGTGTATGGGTGTTGTGGTGGTGGTTGTTCTATACATCCTCACTTGGTATAAAGCATGCAGAATGAAACAGTGCCAGTATCTTTAAAGGGTGGTTATTGAGCTTGCCACGTTAGCCTCTGAAAAATTAATAAGTGGTAAACTTAAGATTTCTTATATAATTAAAATTCTGTCTCCTTATGCTTATACCCTGTACTCTGGATAAAGAAAAAGTAATGTGTTTTCATATACGGATGCACTGCATGTGCTTATACAGGCAACTGTCAAATTGAGTACTTTCTACATTTAAGTACCTGGCTTACAAATACAGACTTTATTTAGATTAATTTCTAACAGAGGAGGAGAGTACTTGGTTTTATTTGTTGGGTTTCTGTTTTCTTTTTTGAAGTCGAAGGCTAATTCTGTTGTGTAATAAATAAATAACTGAACCTTCTCATGTATTATCAGTAGAGTTTGACTTCCTGATACAAATTGAAGTATTCTTGCATTCTCTTGTACTTTGGACCCCATTGAGGGTATATGTCATACAGGCTGTGTTTTCCTGTAACAGATTTTTTTGCTATGAATTTTGCATTTGAAGTGCATTATGCAATATGAACACAGAAGGGACTATGTTGTGGTGCTCTTCATATCTCTCCTCTTTTCCTTTTTATGCGATGTTGACTTTTTCCTTTCCAAAGGAGATGAGGTAAAAATTTGATTCTCCATATTTTTTTTTCTCGCGGTCTGAAAAATTGATTAGAGAACTTTGAACTTCTTACACATTTTGCTATGCATTTTAGCAATCCATAMCAAATTTAAATCCATGTCATGAGCCACAAATAAGAAGCAAGTTGCCCAGTCTATTTCATATGGTGATACAAATTAACTTGCTAGGAATGCAAGAACTTAAGAGTATATTCAGTCAGATACTAGGGCAGCTCAATTTTGTTTGTATATAAATTTCAGTGACTGTAGATATTTTGCGTATATATCTGTGAATTCACTATAAGCTTTTGTCTTAACATGTGTTGAGTGTTGTTAAAAATATGGAATTCAATGTAATAGAAATTGGAGGATTTCTCTGAATTGAAATTGCTGCTGTTGACTTGTAAGCACTAACATTTTGATCRCTAAAATGTATTCTTTCTACTTCTGTGTGGAATGTACAAGCAAATATTATCAGGATTTAAGAACATACCTTATTTTTTAACTGACAGAAAATGAGTTTGTGTATTTCAAAAGCTTGGCATATCAGACAAGTCTACTGAGAAACTCATGTAGTAATTCAGTATGAGGGATAACAGGATAGAATTTGTATTTCTGGAATTCTGTTCGCTTCTCTGTGCACTTTTAACTCTTGAGTTGATGAAGCTGAAGATTAAAAACAATGAAACTGCTGGCAAAGTAGCTGACATTAAGGTGATTTCATTGTGAAAATAGGAATTTAGAGAGCGTAGGAAGCTTTAATTGTGAACTTCAAGGATTCCTTTAATGAGTGACAGATAGGATACGCTTGCAAGGAAGTGATCCATCATAGGTGTGTATATGATGTGTATATATAAGTGTATAGATATAAAAGTATGTATGACCCTTGTATTTTGGTATAATGAGTTTTAGTGTTATTTTCTGATTTCTTACTACATTTTCAAGAATAAAACAAATTCTGAACAAATATTGTTTTGTACAGTAATTGAGCAAACCCAGGCAGTTCTGTGTTAAAGATGTGCATTAACAATGTATACATAACAATAAGTAAGTCAATTAAAAACATTTTTTCTAATAGCATAGCAATCAAAAATTATGTTTAAAGTCCATTGCTGTCTTCAGTGCGAGGCCTGGATTTGAAAATGAATCTGTAGAGTAATCCTGGGAGGTTCTGAGCACTCTTGCACTCTGATTTCTATTTCTTTTCTCACATGCAGCAGTTGAAAAGGGATTAGGGATGCCTGGTACCATACAGAATAAATCCGTGCAGCAATTATTACTTCTGAATAGAAATTATTATAGTTATGCTATAATTTAAGTTTTCAAAATGAATTAGGAGTTCTTAGTGAGGAGAGAGTCTGTATAAATGGAAGATACTCCATTAATTTAATTTTGCAAACTGTAGTAAATTGGAAAGTCTGCTAACATTTAATAGGGTGTCATTCAAAATACTTAACTAAATGGTCAGGGAAATACTGGTTAATAAATTCACAACTGAATTTAATTAGCTAATGGAGGATTATCTAACTATGGAATAAATATTGACATCAGCTACAATATATACACAGGGCAATGCTTGTAGCACAAGTAACAAAAGCATTACTTCTATTCTTTCCTCAAATAATTTACTTAAAAGCTGTTTTCTGGCTTAGTGAACTGCACAATTTCATTTTTTCTCTTTTTTTTAAATCTACCATTTAAACTAGTTGGCAGAGAGTAAAAGCTATTGCCAAAAAGATACTGCCATTTTGCCGGATAAATACAACATTTCTTCACTTAATTTAAATTATTATGAAGGTTTTGGTGGGCTCTTTTTCTTTATGACAGTTGAGTGCTCTCTTAATATTTCAAAGCTTTGTTGCCATTTTATGATATCCTCAGTGTCTTTTTTTATTTCTTAATAAAATAGTATATTCAAAAGATCAGTAGTGGGCATCTGTTTTCAAAATTTGGAATAAAAAATAATTTTTGAGAGAAAGCTAGCAGTAGTTGTGTCTGGCCCCGTTGAGTCTAATAATATTGCAGGAGCTATAGAAATGAAATTACTGATAAAATTCTGAAGTCAGAAATGGACACTTGCGTTTTTTCACTGGGACACATTTACATGTCTGCTACTCTTTAGACTGTGATAGCAGAATCTTGTAACTGAAAGTGATAATTTAAAATAGAATCTGTTGTGACTGTTTAAAGATGTCTGCTGGAAATAGCTGTATCAAGGGATTGTGGCGTATCCATTTGAGGGTTATAAATAGAAAATTTGGATTGAACTAGTTAAATAGAGAAAATGTCACATAGGTAGTGTAGTTATTGAGGTAACCATGAAGAAGTTTCTTGATCTTACATAAGGGTTTACAAGATACAGCTTGTATTCTCAAAGTTGTCTTTATCATGCTTTACTAGTGGAACCGCATCACGATTAACTTTAATAAAAAACTAAATTTGATTCTTTCATAAAAGTCATACTTGCTACTGCCATTACCTCTTGATTTGTGAACAAGTAATTTTTAGATTGTATATAGTCTAATGGTATGCTTTACTGATTCTGTTTTGAAAGAAGTCTGAACTGAAACCCTGTGTTTTACTTTTGGTGATGTCTTATCCCAGTTTATCTGGATGGCTGAAGTAGAGTAGTCCCATGTGTCTTACATGTGACAAAATAATAATTCGGAATGTTTTAATTAGTTGTGTTTTATATTTTGGAGGCTCTTTCATATGTGATGAGGTAGTTGAAAATGAGAAGAATACTCAAGTGTTAAATATTTTATTCTGGACCTTGACTATTGCCCTCAAGCCTGTAACAATTAACCTCAAACTGGATTAATTCAGCTATTGTTGAGTTCACTTGTGGAAAAAATTGATGACCTTTACTTGGAAAGGAAAGGAGGTGGAGGATACCCAACTCTTCAAGGAGTTGTTTATAGGCATGCAGTTGTTAGCTGCTGTTTAAAAAATAAAAACCTCTAGACAGTTAATTTATTAAAATGTTTATTCTTCATGATATGTAAATTCATAATTACAAAAAAAGTAAAGCAAAAAAGTATAAGATGAGAAATGTAGTGTAATAATTAAAGACTCTAAGACCAGTCTTTTTTGGATAAATGGCAAATCAAATTTTACTAAATGCTATTGCAATATAAATTACTGAAACACTGTAACCTGAAAAAATACATTTCAAGTACTTGAAAGCAGAAGTGTATTACTTTTCATGTTGTTAATCCTGCAGCGCAGTAATTATAAATGTTTTGATATGGATTATGGCTAGCAAATATGCATTACATTATAAAGTTTACTCTTAGAGATACAAATGGTTTGTCTGGTTCACCTTTTATACAAACTGGAATTAAATTGCAAAATGGTTTTATTACAGTAACATGATAGATACACATTTCATTGTACATACATAAACAAAAGAAATGATTCTTTTTTTTTTTTTGTACGCTGAACACATTTACCTTTTTGCTTATTTCAGAGCAATAAATGTTTCCATCCCTCTTCTCTGCTAGAAGTAATATTAAAAAACTGAGAAGTAATATTAAAAAACTAACTAATTCTGAATTTTCTCAATATTTTTGCCTTGCAATTTCACTTCCTTTTTTTTTTTTTTTTTTTCTCTGTGGGTTTCTTGCTGTATTTTCCCTCTTTCCTTCCCCTTCTCTGCAGTACAATGGAGTGGCTTTTCAGAATAAAGAAATGAAGTGGAATACATCAAAAATAGAAAAAATGTATTTTAATCCTTTCCCTATAGTGACCAGAGGCTAAAAGTGACAGTAAGAGTTTAAAAGCTAGCATCTCTTTCCTTTGCTTTAGTTGATGGTCATAATCTTGTAAAGTGCATAGAACTTCACTTTACAAGCAGTGAAATTAGAATAAAATCACAGAAGGATGTATGAGGGGATTCACGTGAAATGCAAAAGGGAGTATTTAATATACACAGGAACACATTTTTTTTAAAGTGGAGAATCAACAGGTTTACTGTTTTCATCTATGTCATCAGTGTCCAGGTGCCTTTTTTTTTTTTTTTTTTTTNAAATTTAAATTACACATAATCCTTTGAACAGTTTTTTCTTCTCTTTTCGCTCACATTTCTTCTTTTGGGTCTTGATTACGATATTGAACCTAAAAAGGCTGAATCGACTCAAATGTATTGAGTTCCTTAGTTTTGCTTTGAAAGCAATGAAAGACCCTAGTTAATGGGAATGTTTTTTGAAGTTAGATCTTGAATTGGAGGTAATGTGAAGGGAATGTCTGCCCCTCGGGTTCCTGCTTCTCCCTGTCYTGCTTTACTGTTGTCTGTCACACTGTTATGTGACTGACCTGGGCAGTCCACTTCTCACAGGAGCAAGTCAGTGCTTCAGATAACATGAGCCTTCCTGGAGGTTTTGTGTGTCAGGACAGAAGCCTTGAACGGAATGTTGTGTTAGTCTGTTTCATTCCTTGTGGGTATAATGAACTAAAAGAACCCACCCAAACTAGTCTAATAAAGCTTTTGATCCACTATAAATAAACTTTTTTGGCTCCATGGGGATCTGAGGGCTTTTCAAAATGTGGGTTATTGTAGCAATTGTAAGGAAGACATTTGTGACGGAAGGTAATGGCAAGATACTTAAAACTAGTCCTGTGTTAGGATTCTAAACCTAACAAGTCAGCAATGCTTTAAAATGTAACAAAGATATGACTAAATCACCGTGCTGTTTACTTGTGCCAGACTTGCTTTTGAAGTATAGTCTTTCAGCAAGCAATTAGTTCTTTTGCTTTTAGGTAGGACTGATGAAGTCATATCTGCAAAACAGTTCCGTTAATGAAAAAGCTTTTACAGAGCTTTGTTTCCTCTGCAGTCTACCAGGAGGAAAAAAAGTAGAAAACCTACTCAGGTAATGGGATTGGTAGACTGACTAAATATGAGAAGCAAATCTTTTGGAAAAAACTGTGTTTCTTTATGCATTTGTTTCTTAAAGTTGAACTGTGAGCATTGGATAATGCTCTCTGAGTCTCATTGCTAGTTTGTTTTGGTTTAAGTATTTGTGATGTCTTTGTGGTTAGGTAACGCTGTTAGTGCAGGGTGTGATGGGAAATCACAACCTTGCTTGTGTGAGCTCTTCAAGCTTAAAATACAAATTGTGGTATTTCTGGGGCAATCCTGCAAATAAACTTAAAAYACAGTGTGAAATCAAGCTTGAAGTCTCAATTAGTCTGTCACTTGCCATAGAATATTCTGGGCTTCTGGCATAAGCAGTTAAAACAATGATTATGGTTAAAACAATGATTTAAAATTTGTGACTCTGACTAACCTTCTTTTGGTGACAGCATCCTTTCCCCTCTGACATAGGTTGGTGTCTCTGTTTTATTGCGGGATACCCTAGGGCCCTGTTGCTATTTGTCCCCCTCCCCTCCGCCGCATTTCTTTTCCCTTTACCGCACCGTGGGTGGAATTCACTTGCCTTTGCTTATGAAACTAGTACTGCTTTAAACATGCTGGAGTATGGTGTCTGGCATCTAGCTGCCCCTTCAGAAGGTATGGATCTCCCCTATGCCCTCTATCAAATCTGCTAGCCCTGTACAAATCTCAGCTCCCTGAGGCATCCAGAGTGGCAGGAGACATCTGTATTTACAGAAGTAAAGCCCAACCTTTTTGTTACTCTTCCTGTCCTATGTCCCCTTCCTTTTCTATTGTACACTGTTTGTGCCTCAGTTTGCTTTTTTGAATTTTAATTCTTTCAGATATATTTGGGAGTTTCAAGGGAAAATATGTAACATCAGCAATGCACCTAAACTGTTTAGAACTCCTGGATGTTTATCAGTTGTGCGTTACGTGCTTTCCAACACGAGATGCTCTGAGTGGAGCCGTGGCTCTGTCAGAGCATCAGACCTTTGGGGAGCACAGCATAGGTCTCCAAATCCACAGGATTCTTGAATAACCTAGAGCAAGTTTCACAGGCCAGGTCTTGATTCCCTCATCTGTTACATGAAATAATAATTCCTCACCTCAGAAGCATGTTGTTAGGTAAAAATGTTCATTTTGGGTGCATGTGTGTTACGGAAATGGGGCTTGTATAAAGATTAAGAATCGGGAAACAGATGCATTCAGAGCATAGCCCGGAGCTTGCAGTGGTGTCTGTGCTGGCAAACACTTCTGCATTGGTAGTGTCTTGGGAAACATTTGGAAATCTGCATGCAAAGGTCTGTAGGATGTTTTTAACTGGAAAATTGTACAATTGTTCTTCTTTTTGATAGATTTAGCTATTGATGTCCCATCTTAGAGAAACTTAAAAGCACCACTTTCCTGCTCGATGACCAAAGTCCAGTTAGGACAGACAGGTGACTTCAACTATCAAGATTTTTTTTGAAGACAAACATGAAGTAAAATAATTAGTTATCATTCTAGGAAGTCTCTGATATTCCATTATAGTGGCAAGTTCCAAAAATAGCCGAGTACAATAGGAAATCTTTAACAGGGAGGAAAATCTGAGCTTCTAGTGTTCTCATCTCATGTTTGGAAATTTTTTTTGCCTTTGAAATGGTAAAAAAACCCAACCTACCCCTTATTTCAGACACTTGAAAACTCTGAGCAACTCCTCTGCATTAGTGCTTGCTTAGTCAGTGAGCTCAAAATAGATTTGCTAGGGTGTTGCATGATCCACTATACTCATATTTAATAATTATAAGCTACCTTTGCTTTTCTTAAACAGCATGATGCCTCCTAAGGAGGTGTAGTATAACATCACAATCTTCTGGAATAATGATCTGTACTTACCTGATGAGGTAAAACTGAATGTAAGTCTTTGCTTGCTCTAATGTATCAGTCAGCAGACCTCTTCCGAAAACTAAGCCAAGAATTGAAATGTCTCCTGTGGCTTAACCCCAGCGGGCAACTGAGCACCACACAGCTGCTTGCTCACTCCCCCTGGTGGGATGGGGAGACAATCAGAAGGGTAAAAGTGCAAAAACTCGTGGGTTGAGATAAAGACAGTTTAATAGGTAAAGCCAAAGCTGCACATGCAAGCAAAGCAAAACAAGGAATTCATTCAATGCTTCCCATCAGCAGGCAGGTGTTCAGCCATCTCCAGGAAAGCAGGGCTCCATCACGTGTAACGGTGACTTGGGAAGACAAATGCCATCACTCCGAACGTCCCCTACTTCCTCCTCCTTCCCCCAGGTTTTATTGCTGAGCATGACATTGTACAGTATGGGATACCCCTTTGGTCGGGTGGGGTCAGCTGTCCCAGCTGTGTCCCCTCCCAACTTCTTGTGCACCCCCACCCTACTCGCTGGTGGGGTGGTGTGAGAAGCAGAAAAGGCCTTGACTCTGCAAGCACTGCTCAGCAATAACGAAAACATCTCTGTGTTATCATCACTGTTTTCATCACAAATCCAAAACATAACCCCATAGTAGCTACTATGAAGAAATTTAACTCTATTGCAACCAAAACCATATATATAGCTCTGTACATACCTTCTGTGCTGCACTAACCTATGGCCACCATTGAACAGTTATGTCGGGCCTTCTAGAGAAAAAGAATGGAGTAACTCAGTTACCTTGTCAGGATAATCTGCAAGGCTTGATTTTTCTGGGGAAAAAAAGTTTAAAAAAAAAAAAAAAAATTACAAAATGCAGAAGATCCACCCTAATGACTTCAACATCATTCTTCCCCAGGTGAGTTAACAATCCAGCCTTCAGACCAGTCCTAGAACTCTTTAATAATGCTGTCATGAATTTGCATGTGTCTGCCTTTTCCAGTGCCCTACTTGTATCCCACCAGAAAAGGCATTTTATTGACATTTCATTGGTCCTCTGTTGATCTTATTGATCTGATTTTGTGTGTTCAGAGAAAACACGGCACCCTTTTATTTAGGGCCATCAAGCTTACTGAAAAGTTTTAAACAAGGATATTTTATTGATCTTTTAGCGTAGGTAGCATAGTATTGCTGTGTGCTGTGATTGTAAGAAATCTGTTGTGTTGTGTGTTGGATTTTTGGAGCTGTATGGTAGGCATCTGATAACAGAGGAGGAAGTGTTTACTCTGAAAGCAATGGAAATTAGAGATGTTACTGAGATCTCATTAAGCTAAAACTTCTTTACATGTTATGTTTTAGAAAATCTTCATGAGACCCAGGGCAAAGGAAGAGGAATGCCTGTTGCTTTTGATGAGACAAGGGTGATTACCACAGTCCACTGAAGCACTTTAGATTTGAGATAGTCTTAAGAATGCTTTTTAGCAGTAGGCAAACAGTAGGGTGCTCTGCAGTATTTTGTATTACTTTGAGAATATGCAGAGCATTATAGCCAGAATATACAGCAGGTTGTGAATTGTTCTTGTGCATTGTATAAATTTGATTAAATCTTGCTGCTTGGAGCAGTTTATAGTCCTTGTTGTTAACCAAAGAAAATAAGATTCAGTTTTCATAAAATGAAACTCTACCATTGAGAAATAAACAGTGCACATGTTTTAACAACAGAGAGGCCCCTTTGGCTACTCTGTAGGTCAGTGTTTGTACTCACAGCAACTCTCCTGTTTTACCCGCTGAGGTGAAGGAGAGGGAGATCTCTGAAGGTATGTCTGTTCTGTGAGATTAGTATGTCTACCTAGGCTCTATACAGAAGAAACCGTCCATGCAGGTAGTGAATGTTGAGAAGTTAGCCTCAGGATATTTGACTGACATACTGTAGAGCACTTGGATTGAACTGAGAAGTGGCACAGTATTTTGGTGAACTTTCTCAGAATAAATGCATCTTTTCCATTCTTCTCACCCTCCTGGTCTTCATGTGCTGAGTGGTCAAGGATTGGCCTCCCCTTTTTGTTTTCTTTTGTTTGTTCTTAAAATTGTTCCTATTTCATGGTAAAAATGAAGCAGACGTTGAATCTGCAGTGATATATGCTGCTGCAGACACCTCTTCGTAACAAAACTATCTTACTGCAGGGGGGAGAAGTAAGACTGTGATTCCTAGAAATGCGGTTAGACAGTATAATTTCACCAAAATAAGCCCTGACTAAACACTTCTCTACCTGCGCAGGTAGAGAAGAGTTGCATCAGTCCAAGGCCATCTCTTTCCCAATAGCAATTCCATACTCATTCCTGAATGTGATAGTCATGCAAGTGATTTGTTTAGCTTCTTATTTTGTTCTTTTTGATTTGTAAACCAAACCATCCAATTTATTTTCAGCCATATTTCTACAAAGTGATATGACTTGAATGCCCACTTACTTGATTGCTTGAAAGCTTTCATCTGTAGAGTTTAGGTGTTTAATTTGCATGCTCTTGGGTGTTATTTTGTCTGAATTTGGAGTTCAGCTTTGAATGCACTGCATTATATTCACATTGCTTTTATTTTACTATCTATATATATATTTTACTTTGGATGCATCAAAAGTTTCTGTCAAAATATGTATTATAATATATTTTTTATTGTCTAAAGATTTCTTTCTGTTTTCTGCTGGTTCCTGCCTGTGCATGCTCTTAAAATAAACCAGCTAGACCAAATAAAATTCCTTTTGTTCTTTTGTGTGTGTGTGCGCCATTTTGAGGTAAGGTGTGGATTTAGATGGCAGAGACTATAAAGAGGAGTTTTTGGCTTTTGTGAGGTTTTGTTTTGAATGCACTCTTGCCAGCAGAACAATTACAAAATCCGCCCCCCCCCCCCCCCCCCCTTTTTTCACTTGACACTGGAAAGCATAGGAATATGGAGCATGACAAGGGCATTACCTCTGCAATGTTCAAATAAGCATCTTTTGTTCCTACAGAAATTTTAGAAGTCCTGCAGACTTCTGCCAGTCTGAAGAAATCCAGGACTTCTTACCCAGAGCTGTTGACAGCATGTAGTTTAGGGGTGGCTTTATTTGGTACCTCTCCTTTGGGGTTCTAAAGCAGACTTAATACAAGGAGAAGAATTCCCCAAAACACTGGTGTGTTAATGGGAACAATCCTCTGATTCATGAGATTAGTGAATAGCATAGTTTAAAAAAAAATTTTTAAATCCCATGGTGTTGTAGGACTTTGATTTTGTTCTGATATAAATGACTCAGCATTTAGTGAATTATTGCAGAAGTAGAAGACTGCCTAATAGGGGATTTATGCCTCGCAGCTTGGGGATTTCATACAAATAGATGAAGTTGGTTTCAGCAGCACGAAGTGACATTATATTATGGGCAAATGCATTGTTATTCTGGCAAAAGGTGAATGGTATCAGTAAAATGTAACAACCTAAGAAAAAGTGGGGCTAGGTTCTTGGGCAGAATAGATAAATGTGTACATATATTGAAGGGATCGGGGGAAAAATTGATAAATGCTTTTAACAGAGAGGGAAAACCGCTCTTAAAAGGAAGAAAAATTGTGTAAGCTTATTTCTTTAAAAAAAACTAAAACCAAAACCAACTCCCGCCCCAAAAAAACCTTGTTTGCTTCTGTTTTAGAAAATCTAATGAGGCCCCTTAAGAACTATGGAATCGCATGGTAAGCATGTGTTTTAATTTAAATCAAGCTTCTTTACAGATGTACTGGGTATTGTGCTGGAAAGCTTACGTTTTTGCTTTGTTGTTTCAGCATGTCTATGGGTTTCTTGGTAGAAGAGACTGCCCCGGTTGTGTGGAGAGGGCTCATGGTAATGTCAGCTGTTGAGAAATTGTTGAGACAGGTAAGGACTTAGGTACATATTTGTGTTTCAAACTAATCGGTTATTTTAAAATGCATTTAACAGATACATGAGTGTCCATGACATTATTTCGTATATCAGTGGTGAGCATTTCTGTATCTTGGTCGTCTTAAATTCTTAAGAATTTAATCTTGACTTCAGGTAAGAGGGAAAGTTGACTTTTTGCATTTACTTATCCCCTTCAAATAGAGCTGTTGTTCCATGCATTTGATGAGTGAATCACCCCAATTTGCCTTCCTTCTCATTCCTTTTTATGTTTCTTTATGCAATTGTTATTAAAAAAAAAAAAAGGGGGGGGGGGCATTTTGAAGTTGCCTAAGGATTTGAATGTATAGGTATCTATGCATATCTACAGCTGTATTCCCTTATGTGCTTGTTAATTTACCAGCACTAAGAATTCTTGGATGGCGTTTGACATATGACAGGTACATGAAAATCATTAGATACCATCTCTGTGTAATGCAGATAGATTGTTAGTTAATAAAATTCCTGGCATATGGAAGTGGGGTGGCTTTTTTATTTCTTGACAGATTCCCCCACCCCACCCCCCCACCCCTTATTGTGAATAGATGTGTGAAGTTCTAATGAGACAAACAGCTGAAAAAATGCATTAAGGTTGCATGTTTAGACTTTGAAGTGACCCGRATTGTTCACGGCTGACATCCATTCTAGGGATTTAATGTATACAGCTTGGAGATCACTAGGTTTCTGTATGTCTTCTGTAAATGCCTCCAAATCTTGTGCTCCCTTAATGACTGAAAAGAAGATTCCCGCCGCCCCCCCCAGCCTTTTTCCATTTTTACTGAATTCTCCTAACACAGGCTTTAGAATAGTGGCAATCATTGCCCTAGTTAGAAAGGCCATGTGTCTGCCAAAATTTCAGGAAGAACATGTTTGTCTAGATTTGGCCTTTAAAAATAAGGGGTATCCATGCCAATAGCTGTGGAAGGCTGTTCTGACCTCTTTGTGTGTTGCATTGTGTTGGCCAGGCTCACAAAGACTAGAGCCTAAAACCTCGAAGGTAGAGCTGAAGTTAGCACCTGCTGTATTGGCGTACTCCACCCTGGGAGACTGAAGACTGGCAGGCACTCCACTGCCGTTATTTCAATCAGTGGTATCCCCAGATGGGAAGCATGTGCCAGCATCCATGTGGAGGGTGCGGATGATGCTGTGTAATGAGCTCGTTGCTCCCTAGCAACCAAGGAAGCAGTTACATGCTGGCCGATCATGCTGTAGGAACAAGACAGAGTCCATTAATGCTTGGGGCATCAGGGATTTCCCTGACAGTGGAACCTGCATTCTGAAAGCGAAAGGGTTTACAGCTAAATTTCTTCTCCCCACAAGCATTTTGCTTCTGCGTGATGACCAGGGTAGTCCTAAGTCTGTGCTGGAAAAAGTTGTTTGCATCTTCTCCTTTGAAGAAAGAAGCTCACAGATCACAGGGAGAACCAACCGGTTCTATCTGATGTACAGGTGGTTTTTAGAAAATAACTAATAGATTTTTCCAGACTAACACATGCTATTTTGGTTTTAAAAACTGTAGTCTCCCTTCTGACATCGTTACTAGTCAGTCTCAAGAAGGGGTTAACTGTAGAACCAATAGTGTTACAGCCTTGGACACCTAAACAAGAGAGGATCACAGCATGCGATGATGTTTTTAAAGATACTATAATTCCACTTCATATTAGAAATAGTTTTGTGATCTGTTGGGGGCTTTGAAATTTTTCCTTGTTTTCTCTTTATCTGTTCTGGTTGGTCTTAGTTATTACCTTTTGTTTGACAGGATAAAGTGCATGCAAGAGTAAAATACTTCTGCTTGTATTTAACTTTCTAAAACCATGTTCTTAAAAAATAGCTGCTTTACCTCTATAGCTACATGTAAACCATTTAAATTAGCTCCCTAATCTAGATTTATTGTATAATATAAGTGCAGGGATCTTGTGTGCATTCAGACAAGCTGATAAAATATTAAGTTCTTAAAATAATTAAGTCAGCAGATAGAAAACACAGAGGTTCCCAGACTTTTGCATTAAAAACACTGGTGGTATTTTATAATGGTGCTTATTGTTAGATGGTGGAGGGGGTTTTTGTTTGTTTTAAGAGCATCAAGACTATGTGTTCACTCCGTAAATAACGTTGGATGCTTGTTTGGTTTTTTCCATATGAAATCTGTTTTCTAGAGTTTATCATGCTTCAGATACTCCAATAAAGCATTGAAGGGCCTAGTTCCAAATTTGTTAATGGGGACTTGTTAACTCATTAACTTGTTAATTCATAATTGGTCTGTGCCTGTAATGAGTATTTAAATGCTTCTCTTACACTTGTAACTTATTTAAATTTCTGGAATTCTTACTTTGGAAAATACATTTGTTAAATATATACATTATGTGCTTTCTTATATACTTACTGCATGTAACCTCACTCTTTGTAATCTGTGTATATTTGTCCTTCTCTGGTTTTACTACTTTGGTGGATGAATGGCTTTTCAGGACAGTCCAGAGTCCAGCCTCATTTTTGTTTCTTTTCATTGTGTATGGCCAGGATGTACATTGCTTTTCAGATAAAACACCACCTTTTAAACCCAGGCTTGCCTTTTGCCACATGTTTAGTCTGAGAAGCTACCTTTGTTCTTGTGTGTTGGATGGTGTCAGACTGGGAGATAACAGGCAATAATATTGAAGACCAAAATTAGTGCTTTGTGTTTCTCTGGTAATCCATATCTCACGAGCAAGGACGGTTTTCTGGAACACATCATATCATTTTCCTTAAACAGAGTTYGAAGGAAATGTGCCTTATAATACAAAATAGAGTTAACAGTTTAGTATGCTATATTACATACCTTACATATGTATTGATGTACGTGTATCAAATCAGTATATAAACAAAAATATATAGCATATTGATTCTATAATGTGTCCTACTTTTAATAAAAGTATTGCTCAATAGAAAAGAAGGAAGGGGATGAAGATAAGTTATTGAAAGAACAAGAAATACATAAGGAAATGATTTTTCACCTGTAGCAAAAGTGAATTACAAACAGTAATGGAACACTTGATTCTATATAAACATATCCATAACTCTTTCAGTTAAATATATTTCTAGTTTACATGCCTTGAAATTATCCGAAGTTCTGTTGTGGCTGAGAAGTGTCGTCTTCGTTCACATAATTAGATGTACTGTAGGCCTGTTTACACTGCAGGGTGATCTTTTTCTCTTATCTGGATTTTAATTCTTCCTGTTTCCCTGCCACAGTTATCTTAATGTAAAAATTCTTTCACCTCTGTTAACACTTCCTTTGAATCTTGCTTGCCTGCAGGTGAGGTAGAAGAGAGTATTTTTTTTTGTTTACTTGAGTTTTTTAAAAGATAGTTCGTTTCTCTGATGATATCGTTAAAGCCCAGGTAAGGAAGTTTTGTTAGTTCTCCAGTGTCATCTGTAGCACTAGGCTTTTTCTATTCAGTTTTCTCTTAACATACACTTTGGAAGCTGCCTACTCTTTCGTATAGTCCCATTCAGCACTTGTTCCTTTAGTCTGTGTGTGTCTTGACTCAGTGCTATGGTACTTGGTTCAGATTAAACAAGCTACCTCAGAATGCATCATCTTGGTGTATTTGTTGTGGGAGTGACTTCTGATTAACCTTTACAGTTAAGATAGGAATTTTTTTGAGAGTTATCTAAAGCCTGTACTTTAACAGTAATGTGTCTGAAAAGCTCTGTTGAAATAAGTATCAAGTAGACAGCTAAGAACCTTAGCAATACAAAGATTATAAAAAATAAAAGAAAAAAAAAAAAAGGCAAGCAAAACTTGTTCACTGGTTTAAACTGCTTTTGCAACAAGGATTTTAAATGGTCATCACCACCGTCCCATACAGTCTGTGTGGTAAGTTTTCTAGCACCATTCTCATGTCTGTCTGAGGACATCTTGACAGTTCAGTGGCAAATGAGCAATTAGAAGGGTGCAGGCTCAATCCTGAACTCATCCAGGAGCAGCATGACTGGCTGCTGTATGTCCTGGAGTATATTGTGGCAATTGTTCTGCCAGAAGGTTGGGGGAGAGGAAGTGGCACTGTGTTGGCTGCCAATTTAATGGCTGCTATAGTCATAGCAGCAATACAAATGGAGGGGGTTTCTTGTTTAGGCAGTAATCAGTAAAACTTTTAATATGAAGGATAGTAAGTGTTGGTTTCTTTGATCTTGAACTCTCCATCTTATTCTGCGTGTGTTATCAAGTTGAAATACCAGCAGAGAAGGAAAAAAATTGTCTATGCAGCAGACAAGTCAGCTTTTCTATTTAAAAAAAAAAAAAAGGGATTATAGGTAAAATACAAGTGCATATTTCAGCATGTAGTGTTCTCCTTGTATCTTTGTCATATCAATAGATAAAGTTGTATCACTATTAGAAGCAAGCATTACCTATACAACATGGATTATAGATGTCAGCAATTCTGTCAAGTGCAAACAGTCCCCTTGGAACTAGCCCACAAATCAGCTCTCTTTTCAAGGCAGGGATCTCTGGTTGATTAACATCCTTAACAGGATTTCTTATCCTGACATGACATTTTAACCTATGTTTTTGCAGGCTAGTCGATCTTACATGGCAAGACTCTTGTATTGCTTCCTTATCATGCTCCTCTAGAATATCAAGAACATTTTGTGCATTGGCAGCATCCTTGGTATAGTATGGCTATAAAATAGAGCCTCAGTGCTGTTAAGTGTATTGTGAGCTCTAAAGGTTCCTTAGATGTACCTGATAAGGATGAACACATTTTCCCAGAAAGACGACAAAGCTTTTCCTGGAGTGGCTCAATTCTAATGAGTCCCTAAAATACTCTTCTTATTATCTAATTGTAATTCCTCCATCTCTTTCTTGCTGCTTCTTTTAGCACCACTTTAGTGCCTCTGTTTTATAAAAGGTATTGAAAGAAAATTAAAATAGAACAAAGTTTCACTGGGAGGGATATAATTGGAAAGAAAAGAATACAGGGAAGCAAATTATGTAAAACTTCCAATGCAGAGCAGTTGCACGTGAGCAAAAGGAAATAGGGCCTTGCATTTTGAAGCATGGACAGGCTTTATCCCCTGTAGATTCATGTTGAAAACCATAAATTCAGCGGAAGAATGATCACAATTATTTTATTAGCTCAACCCAAAGCTRAATAGGGCTGTAGTCTGAAGATCCAGTCTTGTTCTTTAAAAAAACTTTAACTCAGTTTATGTGGTTATTACAATTGTACGTCATTTTGAAAGTTTGGCTAGAGATGGAGATTTTGTGTGCTACTTCCCTTCTGAAGCTGTCCTCTGCTAAGAGAACAACTGCTTCGAAACCAGCACTTGCCAGAGGTGATGGTGATAGTATTTATATAGTAGAGTGTGTATGTGTGAATATACATATATGTACTCAAACCTTTTTTGTAGCATAGTTATTGGGAATAGGGAAGATGCAGACAGATGGATAGATTGTCTTTGAAATATTGAGCTGACTGTGGGTTGTGAGGTCTGGGATATTTCAAGAGGCTCTATGAAAAAGCTGCCATAAAGGCAACAGTGGAGTGAATGGAACAGTAAAAATTTATGTTTAAAGATTTGGGATTAGATTAACTTGGAAACAGTAGTACTATTTAATTCTTGGAGAGCAAAGACTATGGAGGCTATATTGTTGTGGGTTTTTGATCATTGCCTGAAGTGGCCCATCTCTATAGAGATTATAGATGTTCAATACTATTTTTGTTTGACATACATTAGTTAGTAAGTTATTGTGTGCAATTGCTACTCTTTGCTGGTGGGGGGTTTGGTTGGTTGTTTTTTTATAGTGAAAGCAATCACACATCAGAACAGTTGCCTGGAGAGATTCTACAATCTCTCTTTTGGAAGATATTCAGAACTCAGCTGGGCAAGACTGTGAGTAACCTGCTCTAAGTTGGTCCTGCTTTGAGCAGCAGGATGGACCAGACAGATAACCTCCTGAGGTCCCTTCAAACCTAAGCTGTTCTGTGAATCTGGGATTAGTTCTAAAATTGGCATTCCATCACCTGTTTGACTATCGGTATATAACTCCATTAAAGCTACAGCACAAAGAGGAGAAAATGGTTCTGCCTTTCACAGAGATCACTGGTTAGAGCACTCAGTCAAAACTTAAGCTGAAATGCAGGTGTGTCTCTAATATAAGTGCCCTAATCGCTAAGCTAGACAGTCATGCTAGCTCATCTCTCTTGCTCAAATGAATATACAATTAAGTCTTGCAATCAAATGAGCGAGTTTCAACACAATGACTGAGAGCATCCTTTCCTCAGTAGCATTTCCAGTCATTTGGCCAGTCTCTTTAGACTTTAGAGGTACTGAACAGATCCCTGTAGGCAGAGACATAAAAGTCAAACGCAAATAAGCCATATCTCTTGAACGAGCATCCTTAATATGAACTATGAAATAAAAAAAAAAGTAAAGAATTTCTTTTTTTTTTTTTTTTTCTCTCCTGTCATACCTCTTGTTTTGATAGAAGTATGTTGATCTGGGAGAGGTTTAAAAATGGGTATGCTAGGCTTGTGTGTGTTGATGTGCTCTCAGGCATCTTAGAATTGAGTAGCAATGCCATAAAGAAGGTTGTGCTGGAGACTTATGGCAATTTTTTGCTTTAGCTTTAGTAGTTTACTGCCTAGGATGCATACCTTTTATGAAACTCRATCTAAGGCATCTGGCCATCCTCTGTAGTGCATGGAGAACCATAGGTTGATTTTTTTGTTTGTTTGTTTGTTTTTAAATCTTGCTATCCGTGTCAGCCTTGAGTATTTTACAGTCTAAATCGGACAAAGAGAAATTCAAAGGTGACAGCAAAAGACATCTTAAAATAAGAAGTTACACATGTAGAATAAATCTTTTACGTCCAAATTTTTTAGAAGAAAGGTTGAGGAAAGGCAAGCAGGAATAAGTTCAGGAATGGACTCTGGAGACATGGATTTGAAGGCTAGCATGTTTTTAACTGTTTGCTCAGCAGGAATACTGGGGGTACTTATTTACATGAAAAATTTCAAAATACAGACTACAGTAGACACCTAATGCCACTCTTCTTTTCCACTAATAAAGGAGTCTGTTCTTTCTTTCTAGCTGCTGTAGGTTAGATGCAAAAGGGGACATGGGTATTGCTGTGCTGAATGTTGCAGTGCCTAAGAGGTAGATGCCCTGCCTGCAGGAATGGAAAATCAAACTAAAGCCTAGGCTGGAGCCACTGCATACCTGGGATGGTGGGAACACATCACTTGTCATTCCCAGTGGTACTATCTGAGGGGTTACTTTCCCCTCCTGGATTTACCTTCATACTCTTTGGCACTGTCTTAAGAGAATAGGTGCAAGCCTTGGATTTTAAGAGTAGCAAAAACTTCTTATCCTTCAGATCCATGACTTGAGCAAATTGGCGTAAAGTTCCAATTTTGCTGTGTTTCATCACTTACATGGTAAATGTCATTGGGGGCTTGCTCAAACATAAAATTATTATTAGTGTGGGCAAAAAACTGTCTCTCATCAGTATAAAATTAGTGAGAGTGTACTGGTGGATGAGAGGGAGCAGTGAAATGGGATTTAGCAGAGAATGACACGTATTGGGTCAGGAGGAAGATGACAATAACAAGTTGATGGCTCTGATTTTTTTGCAGCTATATTTTGAATGAATTGAAAGGATCCCCAGAATAGTAATAGTGAGTCAATGATGAAAATTATTCTTATTGTAAATGTAAAGAGCAAGTGAAGAAAAAGCACTGCAGTGAAGCCAGAAGATTTTTTTTTTTTTTTTTTTTTTGAGTGTGGATTTTATTTTTAGCACTTTTTGGTTTAGGAAGGGCACTCTATCAGGAGATTAGCATTGAAGGCATTTAACTTGCATCATGGCAGTAAATTTTCAAGATGGGAAAAGAGTGAGATGCTGCAATGGGAAATTGTAGCAAAGGTGGTCAGAAACATGAATAGCTGTCAGTATTTTTTTTTCAAACTTTTATCATCTTTTTGCCTTTTAATACACATTTAAGAGTCTATGCGCACTCGTCTGTTTATCAACAGAGTAGATGTACCTAAAGTGTATATGCTAAATGCAGATTAATATTGTTTTCCTCTTTCTATATTTTGTGTTTTGGCAACATCTTCTATTGGCGAATTTTTGCTAATTTCAAAATTGACTTGTGTTTCACAATATTCATGTATTTATCCAGTCTGCAAGTAATTGAGGAATTGAGGCAGATAGTCTGTAGCAGGATATTTACAGTTTATGTTTTGTAGAGCTAAACAAAGCTGTGCTTATATTATAACCTACTAAGATGTGTTTATGCTTCGCAGTGCGTAATTCTAAAATACAGTAGTCTCACCAGGTGTCACTACAGTGAAAAATTTGCCAGCATTTCAGCAATTAAAAAATATTTCTCCTGTTTTATTTTTCTGTTTTGAGTTATCTATCTATGCCTAAGGTGGGCATAGAGATTGTTAGTTCAGACTAAAGTCTGCTACTTTACAGTTCGGAAAAAAAGAAAGTTGAGACATCACTGTTCTTCAGAACAGTAAGAGCAGTTGCATCTTTAGGGACTTGGGATGCTTTTCAATTTTTATTTTTGTGATCCAAAGTACGAAAATTAAAAGATCCAGACATTTCATCCCTACACATAAGATCACTGGTATTATGTATTTGTTCTATTTAGAAAGGTCAAGATCTGCTATTGAGATATTTTGAAAAGGGGATCGATACTCAATAATAGATAGTGGCCAAACTTTGCAGTGCTAAGACTGCACTTTGATATGCTACTAAGACTGCATCTATAGCTGGGAGACAGTAAACAATAACTCTGAATGCTTGTGAGATTTTTTTTTTCTTAAATCTTTAATAAGCTTTCATTTAAAGCAGGGAAGGTCAATTGGCATCCCTCATTTTATCGCTGAAATTAAGAAAACTGTTTCAAGGGCAAGATGAGCAGATGACCCACTCATACCTTATAAAAGAATTTGTTTTAAAAAATCCTTATACTGATTTTCACTTACACTTACTTTGCTAAGACTAAAGGATGAATAAACTAATTTCTTCTCACCCAGAGCCCACTGAAATCAATGGAAATCTTGACACTAATTTCTACACCATGCTTCAGTTGTGATGTTGATGTTTAGAAAAGCCTGTTAGAGGAATTTGTATAATYGTCACTAATTTGCTCAAATGCTAATGATCACCTTGAAAGGTCCTGTCTGTCCAGAGAGAACTGCCTTAACCAGTCCCAATCAGTATGTACATATTTAAGGAAAATTATTGTACTTCCTGGAGATTAGAAGCTAACCATAGATTCAGGGACGTACTGCAGCCGAAAGCACAGAAGGCTCCTTCTTTCCACCCCTCTGCCCCCCAGGTTGACTCCCTACGGAGTTAGAGTATTCCTACCGTCACCCAAGTGCATTATATCCCTTTGACTCGAGTGCTCCTGTATGTTTTGGGATGGGTATGATTGAACGCATATGGGCTTTATTCTTTCTTTTTGTTTCCGGCTGAAGCTACAAAACCTGTTCTGTTGCCTTTCTTCTCTTAATGAAGGAAGCAGGATCTATACAGATCCCTGTAGCTTTATTGGCTTGCGTTAGCAGCTGATATGAAAAGGGATTATAGTCTCTGAAAGGAATTGACAATCATAGAAAGAAGTGTTAGGAAAGCCAGAAGAAAACAACAACATTAGCCAACAACTTACTGCTGAACTGGAAGCGTTTGCAGTAAGTGTATTTTAACTGTCTTTGAGGATTAAAAAAAAAGGAAAAAAAAAAAAAAGCCTAACAACATAGTGAGAATGTATTTACAGCAAACATTTCTTGGCCTGGTTCCTCAGCTGTCATGGTTATGACTGTGCAGCTACTGCTGCTGTGGGAACAGGCTATGAGAGTATTTTCTTTGCTCTGCTTCCAGAAGTCTCATCTCTCGCACAGATTACACGGGTATGCATGTGTCTGCCCTCCTTTGCATAAAACCAAACAAACGCAAAACATGCAACTGTTTTGCTGCGTTTGTTGACTAGACAGGGAGAAATGGTAGAGAGCTCATGGTGTCTCAAAATGGCTGCGCTGGGGCTAGAACTGATTTTTTTTTTTTCTTTTCTCTTTTTTCTTTTTTTTTCCTTTTCTTTTTTTTCTTTTTTCCGCTTGAGCTTTTAAAGGAAACTGTTTTGAGGTTTAAGGTTTCTCTGCAACAAAGTTGAGAACTTTGTGCCTAAATGGCATCCAGCTTCATTAATGGAAAGAGGTGGCGATTTAAGCATGTTCTTGTGTTTGCTGAACAGGAATACTGGTGGTAGAGGAACTAGGAAAAGAGAAGGCACTATTTGTTTTCTTTTCTAAATGAAGCTTCCATTATTTACATGAGACTTTTCAAAAAATAGTAGACACCTAATGCCACTCTTCTACTTTCTCTATTTTTCTCCACTAATAAAGGAGTCTGTTCTTTCTTTCTAGCTGCTGTGGGTTAGATGCAAAAAGGGACATGGGTATTGCTGTGCTGAATGTTGCAGTGCCTAAGAGGCAGGTGCCCTGCCTGCAGGAATGGAAAGTTAAACCAAAGCCTAGGCTGGAGCCGCTGCATACCTGGGATGGTGGGAATACATCACTTGTCATTCCCAGTGGTACTATCTGAGGGGTTGCTTTCCCCTCCTGGAGGTACCTTCAGACTCTTTGGTAGTGCCTTAGCAGAATAGGTGCAGTATCTTATAGTGCTGAAGTTTAGAGCTTGGTGTGGAATAAGTGCAAAGTAATGGTGTAAGGCAAAGTTGGTAGGTTCACCGGCTGGAAATGAACAATACTGAAGATGTTGAGCAAGAGGGCTATTAGGAAAAGCCTATGGGATGTGTCTCATTTTCTTTCTCTTTCCTGGATTTCAGCACCTAATTGTAGCCTGTGGAGCTCAGATTTAGAGCCAAAATCTAGTATCTTCTGTTAGGTACCAAGACCTTTCTTTCATTTTAACTTGACAGGCTTATTCTCTGTTCATAATAACAGCCTGGGAAGTTTCCATAACCATTCAGCCAGGACATGGGAGCTGTAAGTTCAATTACTTTCTCAGTTTAGCATTTAAGCCTGTATTTTCTGCTAGTCAGGAGAGTGCCCTGAAATCACATACAGCAGTCAAAACCTTCTGCTCTACAGCCAGGGATGCAAGATTCCTGGGGCTAGGACTAGACATGTGAAGGGGGAGCATGACCAGTGCTTTGCAGGAAATTCACTTAATCCAGAGTTTCAGCTTTCCAGGTTAATTCCTTAGCTGCTGGCCTTATATAGGGTCCTGGTTGCTTCTATGGCTTTTGCATTCTTGATTGTACAGTGGCCCAGGCAAATGCCACCTGCCTGAGAAATTGAAACTCACATCTTCCAATTCATGGATAGGTTCTTTCGTGTGTCTAATTATGATATTAAACAGCCACAATTATAACAGCAGAACCACAGGCTTTGTTTTGTTTTGTTTTTAATGGCCACGAATGCTCAGCTTTGTGTGTTGTATTCAGTGTTATCACTGGCAGATGCATTTAGAGCATGCCTGCTAGATTGGGCCTGTAAGACTTGYTCCTTTCTCACAAATGTGTGTGTAATTAATGGATCCCAAACGGGCTTCTGGTTGAAACTTGGTGCTCAGTGGAGATTTTGGTATTTCCCTTCCTGAGTAGTCAAGTTCTTCAGGAGAATTTTTAGGGTTGCTTCTGAATGCGTAGGTGGAGCTCACCAAAGCTGCTTTTTTAGTGTGGTTTTTCTTTGTTTTCTTTTTTTTTTTTTTTTTTTTGGGAGTGATATGGTTGCTTTGGTTATTTAGAGGGTTTGGGGTTATTAGTTTTGTTTTATGTTTTTATTTTGTTGTTGGGTTTTTTTTCATTTTTCAGCATTTCTTTTTCATCTTTTTGATAAAAACAAAACTGGGACCTCCCCACCCCTAAACATTGATACATTGTTTAGCATTTCACACTAATTTTACTTAGTAAATAAACTGTGAAGATAACTATATAAACAGCTTTTTAAAATGAATGTTGAGTTAATATATGTTAAACTGATTGCACAGAGTTGTTTTTTTTTTTTTTTAATAATTCAACTTGTATTCTGACCTCTGGAAGCTGACAGACTGATCCTTCACTCACACCGTCCTCCCATATCTCTTTTGCTCCCAGAAAATAACTGCAGGTATCCAAGAATAGTAGCAGGTTTTGTACCAGTATTATTTGTAGAAAGTGATTATTTCTCACATACCAAGTGATTGACACAAATGTAAAGTAATTGTGCTTAAGGTACCAGAGATTAGTGTCAGGGTTTTGGGGKTTTTTTTGTTTGTTTGTTTTGGTTGGTTTGTTTGTTTGTTTTTTCTTTTTTCCTTCCCTCCCTAACAAAGAAAAAACCCCACTTTTCTATACTACTTTTGAAGCTGTGATAGATGTTTGTCCTCTTACAGTGTTTTGCTACATCAACAGTATCTTTTAAAAGGAGGAGTATGTTCTCCCACAGAATGATGCCTTTGGAATACAGCTCTTTTATTATGCAAATAAAGTGGGTGCCCATTATAAGTACTTTTTCTGCTAAATGTAAACGGTTTTTTCTGTATAAAAACCATGAAGTAAGAACTGGAGCTAAATAAAAATCTAGGAAGCAAATGAAAATATGGAGACTGTCCCTTGCTTGGCAGTAATCATTGAATGTCCCTGAAATTCATGGTATCAGCACCTTCAGCAAATTATTTTAATTAGTTTGAGAATACAAGTAACACTTTTAATTTATTGTTGCAGATTCATAACTGAGGGCACTGGTGAATGCAAAAGCATGGTTCTGTGGGCACAGCAATTATTTTGGCAAACTGTATGTGATGCTTTCACAGATTATCTGTTGTCTAATTCATAGTAAATGCTCTTACTACTCTAGGAATAAGACCTTAAGACCTTCAGCAAATCTTTAAATTGTGGGAATGTTATGTGTGCAACTGCAAAATGTGTACAATTTTAAAATTATATTTATTTTTATTTTTACACCTTGTCTGTGTCTTTAATGCACTTTCTCTGTTCCACTCTTCGTAAGGACAACCTATATGCAGTTGTTCTTGCTCCTTTCTGGCCTAAAGGCAGTTCTTTTAATGGAGAACATATACCAACTTCACAGTCCCATGGTCAAGAATCCCAGCGAGTCAGTGATCTGCTCTGCTTTTGCACATGTTCTCACTTACACTCTTTTTTCACACTCTCTCTCATCCTCTTGAATCTTCCTGTGGGATTGAAAGGTTCTATATTTTGTGCAGCCTTGTTGTGAAGTCTTGTTTCTCGTTGGGTGTATTGATTGTTGTGCTCCAAGGTAATTCAAGCAGACTCTCCAATGCTGGTTTCATTAGCAAGGGTAGACTATTTTGAATTCAGTGACTGGGGAGGATGTGCTTGTGAATTTTAAGTACAGAAAGTTTGGAGGATGGAGTTTTGTCCATAGTTGTGAAAAACAGGTTATTTACAAAAAAATAAAATAACATTTCATTATTGAAAATTAATGTTTCACCTCAAGGCTACTTACTYTGAGATCTGATAACATCTCACCAGACAAAAAACCAAGTCCTGTATTGAGATTTACTGTCTTTTGGCCTCAGTTCAGCAGTCTACATCTAATTGATTCTATTCCAGTTTTTATATTGCATAGTTTATGGTAATATTGGAGGATTTTCTTCAGCAGCATCTTAAGTGACTTGAATAACATCTATCATGTTATTTTCTTCTGCAATCCTTTTTCTGAAGGCCTTAGACTGTCCTCTGTAGAAGTTCCATCTTCTGTACAAAAAAGCATTATGCATTGTACTTAAGAAACAGAATTTTCTGACCTTTTTAATCTAATGATTTTTAAGCACTAATTTAAAATCAGTGTCTCAATGATGGGCATGAAATGATGCCTGTATTAGTCTGTTGGTACCCCAATAAGGAATTTATTAATTTTCTCGTTGTACCCAAATATGAACTGAAGTTTAAGGAAGTTAAATGACTTGTGAAGAGAATTAGGGACATAACTTTCCATTGCATAGCTTAAGCATTCAGTCTTAAACTATATATCAGCTTTTAACATCATTACAGAAATATTGGCTAAAATACATATGGGGGGGTGGGCTTAATAAGCTTCTCCCCTTTGATATTTGTTGCCAACACTTGTAATATTTCCTTCTGTTGTTATTGTAGGGAAAATCTGAAACAGACAGCATACATAAATTGTATGAGCTTAAATTGGGTCCTGATAATACTGCCTTAAAAATGTATTGTTGACTTGGATTTGATAGCTCAACAATGCTGATGCCTTTGTGTATTAGTAGGGAGAGCTCAAAGAGAATTTTTATAGTTTAGATGATGTGCTTAACGTAGCTGCATCGAACTGTTGATTAGCTTAATTAGATGGTATGATGCTAGCCCACTTTCTTCTGGTTTGTTTACATTTACATTACTTTACTTTTGTGCTTAATTTTATTGCTAAAAGGCATAAGAACAGAAACTTGCCTAGTTCCATATTTCTTTTCCAGTCATCATTATTCAGCAGCCGAACTACAGACAGTTCTATATCATAGAACAGGAAAAAAAAGATGGTGCATTTCTGAAGAAAAGTTTCTGCAATTATGTAGTGCAGACTGCTTGTGGGTCAAGGGTAGAGAGCAGCAGATCAACGATCAATCTCAAGACTGACTACATAATAAAAGTTTGCTTCTCAAAGTGTCATCTTTTAGAGAACAAGTGCTTTGAGTCCCTGAGAAATGGGAATCTCAGCTCACAAAGGCTCTTTGTAGTAACAACTCAAACCTAGTGGAAGAGTCTCTTGTATGCGGCAGTGCTGATGCAGCCTCCATCAGTCGTGCTGGGGATGCACAAAAGTATTCCTTTTCAGTCGTCCCCAGAGACTGTCCCTGGACTCTTGCGGCCATGCCAGGCTGTCCCACAGCTGTGTGCCATCTTCCCTTCAGGCTGACATGGCATTGACTGGGCTTAGCAAGAGCAGTTTAGCAGAAGCCCGGTGTTGAGTGCCTTCCCTCAGTCTCCTGGAACACCCTGTAGAGAATAACCTCTTTATTGTCATCTTCTGGGAGTTTTTTAGTTCTGTAGGTTATATAGGTGAAGGTGACAGAAACTGCAGGCTACTGTATTTGCCTTCAGTTCTTAACATTATTAAAAGCCATCATGGAGGAGGAGGCCAGTTTCTCTTCTGGTGGTTGAATTGAACAGGACTCTGGCTTCCTTCCTAGGCATTTATTTCTAAAAGTTACTCTTCGTCTGTATGGAGAAAGAATAGGAGAATATCCTTCTCTCTATGGAAATCTTTGGARCAAACTGTTCTTACGCTTCACCTCAATTTCTCTCTGAACTTGGCAGAACAGGCTGCTTAGAAATACTTTAGAGGGAATTTGAACTGTTGCAGTGCATCTGTTTTTCATGGTGTTAGATTGCAAGTCTTCGAGATTGGTTAAGCATCAGAGGACAAGTCAAAGGGGCAGTCGTCTTTGTTCAGAAAGTGTGGAGTTGTATTAAGCACTATGGAATATCCTGCTATGGTATAAGTAGTTATTTCACTACCAGAGAGAAAGATTCTGTAGGGACTAAAAATCTTCTGTTTTATGTCTGGGGAATGTCTCCTTTCTTTATCAAATATTTGTGAGAATAAATAAAAATTTTTTTTTACTAAAATGCCATGTTTCATTATACTATTCCTAAATTACCTGTTTTCGTACATCATGAAACTACTTATTTGTTCCCGATGTCTGTGTATGTTTAAGTAGAATCTTTAATTTTTCAAGAAAATATTTTTTAAATTTGTTTTATCTTGCACTAACATGTAAATATATGTGAACAGTTATATACACATACATACTCAGTTAACAACAGAATTTCTTACCTTTATTTTGTTCAGCTGCTTGCCTGTATTAACTCATCTATATATACAACAAAGTAGTTAGGAGGAGGAGGGATAAGGCAGGAGTAGACCTTAAGCTGCCTGCAGTGTAGCTCTTAGTACTTTTCTGATACTGGTGTTCAGAGCCTGGCTGGCTGCTGCCAAGTCTGCACCTGCAGTGCTGCTTGATTGAAACTCTGCATGTATTCCTCTTAATAAGAACAAATAAATAATATCTTCGGTTATTTACCAAACACCAGGATTACTTCAAAACCACAAGTAGCAATCCCTCTTCTGTGCTTATATTCTGTCATTTCTGCCTCATGCACAGAGGATGCTCAGGCTTCATTCCTCAGCAGAAATGCCATCTATATCTCTATGCTCTACCTCGGGTTTAACTTGCTATTTGGAACCCTTACTCAAAATGCATATCTGGTATTTTGATTATGAATTGTCACATAAACAGAGTGATTGATTAAAGTAATTTACATAGAAGCATTCATGGTGTTTCTGAGCAAGGGAAAATACACAGAAGCACATGGCACTTAAGCAATGTAATTAACAATAAACGTCAAGTTAAACCTTTTTAAAAAAAGATGAATGCTATACTTAAGGAAAGTGCAATTACATTTCTAAGGTTTGAAATGTTTTACGCACTGTATATATTAGAGGGGCAAAGATATTAACACTTCTGTACATGCAAAGGTGCTGACAGATTTCAGATGCTACAAGGCAGGCTTTTGTAACCACTGTCCACTTATTGCTTGCAAAGGGAACTCGTTTAATGTAATGTGCTGTTAATCTGAGCTCATTTACTTGTATGCAACCACATTTGCATACAGACATACTTCTCACAACTGATTGAGAACATGAGGACTTGTGGTCCTGATTTGGTAAATTGTTGCATATAAACAGGATTTGCATTCAAATTAGTGTTTTATATCACAGCCTGATTATATGTCYCATTTTAATAGTGTTGAATGAATGGCAATAGTAGGTTTCAGAAAGCCACTTCTCTGATTATATGTTCCAATTCTAAATTTAATTAAAAATGTCTCTCCTCCCTTTTTTTCTCCTTTGCTGAAATTTAGTAACAGACCTGGAATTTCTTCTCCCATTAAATAATGTGTACGCTTCTATAACAAATCATTATACCTTCCAAATTACATTCAGTAATTTGTTTAATAAAAGACTGTTATACTGCTTGTGTATTCCTGTGGGAGGGTAGTGGAGGAGCAACTGAACTCCACCGTGTTCATCATCTACTTCTTGCAGAATAGAAGAGAATAAGAAGAAGTCTACAGAGAAAAATGGGATGAGGTGAAGAGTTCCCTAACCTAAGTCTGAGCAAGTCTGTATATCCAGAGGACACTGTTCACTACTGGGCAAAACACTAGCTCAGTTCTTTTCAGCAATTATAGCTATGTCATTGTGGTGCAGCTCTCCATTCTCACCCTGAATTACAAATAAAAAAGGAGAGAATAAAATTGTGAGGATAACTATTTGACTACATCCAAAATCCAAAATAAAAACCAAGGTTAGTTTTAATGAGGAGTAGTTTTTCAATCCAGTTTGCCATCTTACTTCCACCAGTTCAGGGCCACAGCAGTGGCATAACTCGAGAGCTGTGTGGAGGGTAGTTCTCACATACATTCAACACTTGTGCACCTAGACATCTTCACTGTTGCCTTTTCTGAACTGGTGTGACAAAAGCCTGTCTTCCTTCCTATTCTGCACAGCAGCAACACATCCTCTCCACCACTGCTGGGATGGTGCAGCTTCTCCATTTTTCTGTGCTCAGATTTATAAGTATTATAATGGAGCACAATTCATTTGATAAAGACAGCTCATTTCTTTTTTTCAATCCATGAATTTGAAGAAAATAGATGAAATAAGATGGTTTCAGTGCCATAAATTAAGCGTTATAATCTAATTGCACTATGTGTTAAAAGAGTATTTTTCCTGTTGCCTAGCAACGAGATTTACCTTGAGGTTCACCATGTGCTTAAGATTCCGTTATTAACTTCTGTTTTCAGAGGTCTTTAATAAAAATCATTACTCATAGGACAATCCAGAAAGTGCCTGTTGAAAGTTCTTCTTGTTATTATGGGGTCACTTACTAAGGAARCTTGAGGCAGAAAGCTGTGATGCCCTCTGATTTCTGTACTCCTTCTCCATATGTCGTAAATTTTGAAAGTAACTTCTCGAGCAACAATTGTTTTGTGTGTTTTTGAAGCAGTAGGCTATTTATAAAAGTGTTCTTTTACTTTAAAGGTTCTACATGGAAATGTTTTTACCAAGGCAGCTACCTCTGCTTAGAATAGCAGCAACTGCTTTGTGCTTCCCCACAAAACTGAACGCCTAGGAAAGGGTTTGAGCACTGGCCTTTGTGGTCTTCTCTGTTAGCGTTCCACATAGTAGTAGCATAGGTCTAGATGTTTTCTTTGGGGAACTGTAATGCTTGCTCGGTAGGAGGATCACATGGAGCTTGATAAAGGAGACTAGTGCTTGAAGAGGTTGGAAGAGCAGAACCTCTGGTAAGAGTGAAAAGAAAAGCTATAGGACAGGCCTAGAAAGTCACCTTGTTCCACAAGAGGAGCTAGCTTGAAGTTAGGGCCAGCAAGTATGTGCAAAACCAGACAGCTTTTAGCTATGGGAAAAAACCAGTGTATTTATTTTTTATTCCAGTTACCTCTGATAAGGGTGGGGTTTGGATTGTCTTGCACTACTCCATGAGGCAGTGCTGTACCTAAAAGGACTTGAAGTTGAGCTCTCGGACAAAAGGGCTGAGAACTACTCAATATCCCAAGTTTTTTCAGGAACCAAGTGTTTTTGGCAAAGTGATTGGAAACTGTGTCAGAATGATAGCAGTGCTACGCCACTCATAGATGCGTTTCAGGACCGCATCTTGCTGCAAGGCAGAAAGCAAAAAAACCAGTTAATTCATGGTTTCTGTAGAAGTATTTAAGGAAGGAAAATATGATTACTGGACTTGTAAATTGAGACTTAACAAAAGATGCCAGGATCAGCCTTTATGAAGATATGGGGCGGGGGAGGGGGAAGGTATTTTGAGTTAATCCTTTTTAAAAAGTAAAACCCACTATACCTTAGCATTTCAAAATGGTTGTGATTATTATGAAAGATTTGGTTTTGTATATTGAGATTTATACACGTAACTATTTATAGAGTGTTGTTTTAAGGAACTGACTTTACTCATGTTGTAAGCTACTGCTACTTCTTAACATTCATATAATTTCAATTTGTCACCTTTATAATGGTTAATTTTTAATTAAGAAACATAGAAATTTAAAGTTCATGCCTTCAAGTGAGCAAAGTAATTTTCACTGGAAAAGGAGGCATTCATCAGCACTGGCATTTATCTTGCTTTATAACTAAGCAAGATTAGTTAAGAAAAACAAAGTAAAAAACAGATTTTTTTTTTTTTTTTTTTTTTAGATAAGCATGGGGTAGAGAAGCCAGTTTATGTTTCAGTACATACATTTTTGCATATATATGTAATTTTTCTTTGGGGTTATGTAGTCTCAATATGATTATGAATGCGAATTACTTTTAGAAATCTGCTAGGTATATGTCATTTTTGTTGACAAAATATAGATATTATAAAATAATATAGGTATTGTAGATACTATAGATCAATATTCAATGTGGAAAAGTGAAGTGCAGTGTTTGCTGTGGTTAACATAAGTGGTATTCCCTGTTTAGCTAGACTATCTTAGGCGCCATTTAGTGCTCCTGCAGCCTTTGTGTAGAAAATGAGGAAAGGGGAGTGTGCCTGAGAGTCCCTAATTTAGATGGTTAAAGTTAGAATTTGCAACTAACCTTCCCCATCCCCCTGCTCCCATAAGTGCTCCGAAATCTTCCATCTTCATCAGTCTGCCTTGAAAAATTCTATTTCTCACTGGAGTGCTACATTGGGTTAGTGGTCTGGATTTCACATCACTTGTGCTTCCCCAGAAGATCATCATCTGTACAAGAACTGAATGAAAATGCATGAGTGTTCCCCTGACAGGGTCTAACACTCTGGGACAATAACGGGGATTGGCAAAATGTGAATTGTTTTTGCTGTTAAAATGACTCTGAGGGAATGTGTAAAATAAAAGAGAAAGTAAAATCCTACTTGTTTGGCATTTTCCTGTATTAAAGCAGCTCATAGACTGTTGTATCTGTTGTATGAATCAGAAACATAGCATATAATTGCATTATGTTTGTGTGGAGAGAAAAATGAGGGGGAGACATTTGTGGGTCTTTATTTTTAATGTGGTTATGATTTCTAAAGCTTCTGTACTGCAGAGACAAAAGACCTTATGTCATTACTGCTGGCTAGTAAGAGTGCACTGGTACTAACCTGCGCCATGTCAGAATTGAATTGAGGATCTGCTGAAGCTTAGTTAAACCATTGGGAGATGTTTAGGTGAAGTAAAGCTTGGTCTTGCACTATATAGAGTAGAGCTAGGACTGTTTCTGTTCTCATGAAGAGAATGTGCGTTGCAGTATGCAGTGCTCTTAGAGAGAGTTATTTGGCTCTCCTGGAAATCTGTCCTGGTAAAGAATGTAAATAATCACAGCATTCTCACATTTGAGCCTAATAGATATTAATGGTCATTCTCATTTGATGCTTAGCAACCAGTAAACTTTTTAGATTGTGTGTTGTGATATGTATGTTGTGAGTTTGTATAATTATACCTGGTGATTTTCATTTAACAAATCTGTTGTTTTGTTTTGTTTTGTTTTGTTTTTCTCCCAACAGCTCTTTTTCCTAGAAGAAATTCAGTACCGATAGCTCTCCATGTACGAATAACTTTGCAACAATAAACCAGAAAAAAATTACTAAAGATTTATATGTCCTTTCAAAGAAGTGATAAGAAGCAAGCAAAATTGGTTTTAAATTGATGGAAACAATTCCTAAGCCGTATTTGTTGCACAAACCCCAGAATTTTAGCCTGAATTTTACCTAACGTTTGCTTCTAAGCTGTGATTAAGCAGCTGCAAAATAAAAGTCTTAAATTAAGTTGTTGCTAGTTTTTTGGGGGAAAGAATTCGATAAGGATTATTCTTATAAAGTTAATAATAAAGTTACGCTCATAGTTTTGAGTGATCAGCAAAGATTGTATCTCTTAGAAAAAGAATGTCTTGATCCTGTACTGAAAGTGTGACTAAAAGGGCATCTCAGTATCATTCTTTTGAGGTGTCCTTGGTTCACTTGTTTTACATTGTATTTTATTGCAGTCCTTGTTTCCTATAAAGTGCCTTAAATAAAAACACTTCAAACCTCCAACATACATTTTTATTGTCATGTTCTAGGTTGACTGGGGTCAACTGGACTATTTAGTAATTGACATGCCACCTGGGACTGGAGATGTACAGCTGTCAGTCTCACAGAATATTCCCATTGCAGGTACATGTATTGCTTGACTGTTTCAGAGATTTGAAGTTAGTTAAGTCTGGTAGCTTTAGAAAAATCTTATTTTAAAATGCCGGTCAAAAATTCTTTTAATTGTCTTTTTAACACACTAAGAAACTGTTCTGTCAGTAGTGTGGTGATGAAAAATACTATCAGTGATTTTTAACATGTTAGCATTATGATTGTGTTACTTTCTTTTAAGCTAGATTTTGAAAAGATTGAGAAGTCAAGTATAGTAGTACTCTGGAAGGAAAGGCAGTCATGCCAAAAACTGCTAAGGTTAGTAGTAGAAAGTATTTTCTTTATCTGTACCTACTCCATAGTAAAACTAATACAATAAAATAGTTTGTCTTCATGATTGCTTTTTAATTAGAAGCTGACAATGCTGTTAATGCACAACATTTATTCAGATAAACTATGCAGCACTGTAATACACTTACGCATTCTTTTTCCTCTCATGTTATGAATTTGACTTTTTGTAGGGGATTTAAACTTGACAAATCAACTTTGAGATATGCAGGCTGCCCTCTAATCTCAGTGGCTTCAGCAGGAGTTAGAAATGCTGCTTCTGAAAGGATGCTGAGCATCTCATGAGATCTGATAGACTGTAATGGTTTTTTACCTGTCTGACACACTTCAACAGAAGTTGTCAGTAGCCGACATAATCAATGTTAGGAACTCAGTGGTAAAAGAGACAAAGCAATCCTTATGGTTCCAGGAATAATTTAATAATTGCTGCAGCTCTTCACCAGGAGGGTAGTGCAGTGCTGGAACATGTTACCCAAAGAGTCTGTGGGATCTCCATCCTTGGCAGTTGTCCAGATAGTACTAGACAAAGCCCTATCAGGCCCTATCTAGTGTTGCCAATGATGATCTCCAGAGACCTTTTCCAACCAGGAGTTCTGTGATTCTGAGTTACTAAGTAATCAGTGGGACTGCTTGTTCCACTTCTTGGTGATACCAGATAAATATGTTGATACAAAAGCAAAATGGTAGCATCTTTTACTGCTCTTGTTCTTTTCCGAGTGCAGGCTGGCTCACGTGCACAGGCAGGCCCTGGTTCCTTCCGGCATGCCTTTCTCTCTGCACTTTGGTGGCAGTAATGCACTGAAGTGAAGCCACTAAATATTAAATTTGCAGAACTATTTCACTTGCATGTAGAACTCTTACCAGGCTGCCTGATAAGTTTAACACATAAAGAATTGTATATCTCTAAAAGTTCATAGGATAGGACAGGATAGAAGTGTTAGCTACAGGTATAGGTAGAAAGATTGGTGTACGTTATAGACATGCCCACATATAAAAGCGCTAGAGCTAATGGGTGTTGGGACACACACCTTGGTTTCACAGCAAAACCATTACCACTGTTACAGCACAGTGAAGTCTACAGGAATGAAAGGAGCCCTTTAACAATCAGGCAGCACCTTGTGTCTTTTCCTTAACACAGTCGTGTCTCAGCTGCAATTGTACATGACAACCACGGTTACCCTTGTATCTACAAGCCAAAATTTTTGACAAATAGTTAAATTTAGTGTTAAGGCTGCATGGTGGTATCTCATAATCTTCCATGCTGTCAACTTTAGAAAAATCTTTTGGCATATAAAACTCAAATGTTAGAGAACATGCTAACTCAGCTGTAATGCTATTGCCCCAATATTGTTAATAACCACGGGAGGTTCTCTCTGCTGTTTGTGATTGTGTTGAGTGGTGGAAGGGAGCAAATCAACAGAGCTGTGATGGAGGATTTAATGAATTTTTCCCGTAAGAAGTAGAAGAGGCGGCTTCTAGTGCCTTAGCTTATCTGTGACCTGGAACATATGATGAAAAGCAAACCATGATTCATACCCATTTTCTTAAATACAGTACTTAGTAGGTTGCTTGTGTGAGTAGCAAAGCAGGAGGGCCTTTTACGCCCAGGGTTTTAAGCAATGAGGTGAAGCATGACAGTGGTACGGAAGTTTTTGGTAAGGTAGAATTTCACATTAAATCTTGTAAGGGCAGTACAATTATGAAATTAGAGGTATGGCTTTATCTTCGTGGATTATGGGTTTTTTTAAAGTATGATGGGTATAGATAATTGCTATTCACTACAGTGCACCTAAATGTCCTAATTTAACATAGAAAAGGTCATTAGACTCTTGATCTTCAAGAGGTTTTTTTGTGCCCTTTTCCCACAGAATTCTACACTGTCTTCAGAAGTGTGAGTGGTTGTGGTGTTGGTGCACTGTGTCCTCTGGGACAGAGAGGTGATGGAGGAAAGTACTTTAATCTTGTATTTCTAAGTTTTGCTGAGGTCTGTGTGTGGAAGGTCCCAAGATCTTTCTAACTGATACAGCACATCAGTAAATGGAAACCTTAATTTAGTTTTTTTCATAATACTTACATCTTCTTAGAATGTAATAGATGTTAACAAAAGCAAAACAAGTTAAAAAAAAAAAAAAAGCTGGATTTTCTTGCTAAGGACAGCAATGTCCTCATTCTTGTGTGGGTGTAACAAAGTGAAGAATTAAGAGTAAATAATTTTTATTCAGTATTTTAATTAGTTTTCCATATGACTGTCAGAAACCTGTGGTTCTCATACCTGTTGAATCAGGTTTTGAGGCAAGTCAAAGTAGACAAGATGTTGATTTTAAAAAAGAAAAGGAAAACAGGTTTAAAACAACAACAAGCAATGCAGATTTTCTTGATATGCCATAAAAGGGGAGAAATTCTTACCCATATCTCTCTGTAAACTCTTCACTATGGCTTTCTGGCATCTTTTTTTTTTTTTTTTTTTTTTTTTTTTTTTCTTTTTTTTGTACAAGTATGGGCTTTTACAAATTCTTAACTGAAGACAGCATTTTGGTTTGAATTCTGAAATGGCTTCACATTGTTACCACAGTTGCTCAGTTCAGCTTATTACTTCGTCAATCCTAACTTCATAAAATTAGGAGTGATAGCATCACTTTACATTTGTCTTTCCCATTAGTTGGTTTTGTTGAGCATGTTGAGGTCAACTCTTGCAGTTTAAAAAAATAAGTGTATTGTGCTTTTGATGAAGACAAGTGCAGAAGACAAGGAGTGATAGGATTTGTAATTCCCTGTGTTCTTACTGGCTCAATGAATTTTAGTGATTTATAAAGAATTTCCTCTGTTGTGTATTGTGGGTATTTTTCATTCTCATTGGAAGGGCTTCTTTTTGTGTATTACAGCTTGAACTGTGCTTTCTTTTACTCTTGTTACTTGGTTTCTGTCTATTTGACAGTCCATAGCCTTGTTTAGCATGCTTTTATTTTCTTCAGCCTTGTTCCTTTCAACGGTATGGAAGACAGTGTTACAAATCTTGATGATGATGTCTTTGGAGCAGTCTACAGAATTCTGCTGTTTTTGTGGGCTCCATCTTCATTTGCAATTCATGTTTCTAAGCTGTGTGTTGTCTTTTATTTTTTTACAGAGAGTATTTGGTGTGCCATTCTGTTCCCTCTCCAGTTTTCTTGTTCTTTCTTTATCCTTTGAGGATGCCTTGGACAGTCATGGTATTAGTGGCATAATTTCTCTCTTTTTCCTCAGAGACAGCATATGTATCTTAGTCAAGTCCATTTAGAAGTGCATTATCTAGTTTGCATGAAAGTTGTACTTTGATTTGCATGCATGCATATGTGAGATACAGTATTTGCATTACGGTTTCTTCATTATTATCTGTGGCTTCCTAGGGAAAGACAGCGTGGAAAATTTCTATTCTGTCTCTAAATAAATTTACAGAACCTGCACACGTATTTTTGCCAGCCACTCACAGATTTTTCTTTGAGTGTGAGAAAGAGCACTGGTAAAGGTGTTTTGTTTGGGGTGGGTTTGCCCAGATGGGGCATGAAAAACTGTAGCATTGCAACGTCTGACAATAAGAGAGGGACTGATAGGATGTGTGAAATGGTATTGGGTTTTAATTTTAGAAGACTTTTCTTTATCCTGCATCATAGGTACCATAATTTTCTTGAGTCAAAAAGAGATTAGAGCAGTACCTAATGGGGGAAAGCAACACAACAAAATATGTCTTATAATTCTGGTTGTCATTTAAGAGAATATCAGCCTCACACAACTTCAGCTGGAGTGACAGTTGTGTGTGGGTACTTTTCCTTCTTTAAAAGAAGATAAAAAAGGAAACTACTGTGACTTTTGTTTTTTTRTTTTATTATTCTTAGTCACCTTACAAGGAGATGCATCTTATTTACCATATTGTTCTTTAATCATCTGTAACTTTTCTCATGTTGCAGTCATTCTTCGACAAACTAGTAGATGAGAAATTATATGATAGCTTGAAAATGTGATATATATTTCTGTTTTACTACCACATCTTCCTTCAAATGCAAGTCTGCTTTCCAAATAGAAATCCAGGGTCAGTCTGGAGAAAAGGGCTTTGTTTATGGTCTGTTGTTACTTAATTTGTATTTAGTTCTACTTCTTTACTTCTACTTTGTTCTTCTGTTTCATCTTTTACATGAGATGTCCAGAAGTGGGTTCTTTATCATGTGTTGAAAATTGGGAAAGTTTGAAGTGTCCTTACATGTTTTCCAGCTTTTAAAACAGGGGGTTTCAGATGACATTTTGGTGTTTGATATTAAGATACAGTGTAAATTAATGACATAAGGAATAAGGCTTGTGATTCCTTTGCATTACCTAGTTGCTAAATTGAGAAATCTAAGTGTGTGTATTTGTTCGATTATTTAGATAAAGGAGCCATAAATCAAATTAATAAGTAATATTGGAGCTGGAAGATTAGCCTCCCTAAACACTGGGAGAGAAGTTTATCATTCTCTCCCTTTAGAGTGCGAAGGCTGCGCGGGCAGCAGCAAGGGCATCTCTGTTCAAAAGGCAGTCCCAGGGCCCTGCTGGCACAAGTGTTTCTTCCTCATGAAGAAGCTGCATTGTGGGGGTTAAATAAATTAGGCTGTCTACTGCCCTTTCTTTATTAGTGTTAAAGTGAAGTCTGCGTTAGTGAAGTGTGACAGCTTGACAGCTCTGGAGGCTGACACTGTCTCAATTGACAGAACCGACTCCAGGTTAATACTGGAATTGTTTCATTTGCTAAACTTTGTCTTATCACTCTTTTCTTTGGGTATCGAGATGCCATGGCGGTGAAAACCATTAGAAATATATACCTGTCCAATGGGAAGCAGACTGAGACAACCAAATAATTTCACATCTTACTGAACAATCTTTTAATAATAACAGTAGTGAGCATTGGACTGAACTGTGTTTATACAGGAGACCTAAAGGTTAAAAGCTTTGTGTTTTTATTTCAGTGCTTTTAATTTTCCCACCTTTTGGAAGTAACATATTTTTGTTTTTTTTCCCACACAAAGCATGTATTATTATAATCTTATAATAATAAGCTCTAAAAAGGCTGTTAATAAGAATCAGAAAAGACAGTTAGTCAAGATAAGTGACGTGAAAGCAATGTGAATGCTATTTTATGTTTTTCTCAAGTTCTATAAAAATAGAAGCATTGCCGTTGCTAGTCATACAGGGAGTGACTTTCGTCACCTTTTAGATTTAAAATCAACATAGTACAGAGTTCCTACCATCTTTTTATTGCCTTACCCTATAAATGGTGTAGTTTTTCCTAATCGTTGCATCTTTCAGCAATATGTAGATCTTAATTATCTCCTGAATGCCTTTTGCAGATAAGGCTGAAATATTTACCAAAGGAGTTTTTGTTACTTCAAATATGAATTTTCAAAGAATTGTAATTAATAAGGTTTCTTTTGACAGCAGCGTTTTGATACATAGGTTGAAATAAAAACAAAAAGCATATTTCTGTCTTTACTGATTAAGCATTAAAAGTCTTATTTCTGTTCAAATATGTACATTGAAGAGGAAGGAGTAGAGGGATGCCACCAACTTGAAGACACTTGGCATTTTAAAATTCTGAATGAAATGTGACATACCAAACTGGTGAACCACACTATTTACTCATATTTATGTCAGTGTCACACAGACCAGGGTGTAGCCTTGTACACAACTGTTTTATAGCACTGTGTGGGACTTAGGAGAACTGGATCCTGCCTCAACCTACAACAATGCACAAGAACAGGAAGTTCCAGGTGATGAGTGTCTGTTCAGAAGTGAGCATTAAAAACAGCAAAAAAGAGGATTTCAAATCAGATTTTTAAAAAGAAAACACTGTTGATGTTTTAAAAAATTATGCATGAATTAACATGAAAAAGAATTGTGATTCGTGAGATAAAGGTCTTTTTAAATTAAACAAAATTGCAAGCTGAGTAGGTATGGTGGTGTTCTCTTGTCTTTTCTGAAGAGAAATGATCAAAAAAACCCCAATGCCGCAGTACAAGTTATGTCACATACAGTTTAAATTAGAGGTGTATATGTATTCTGTCATTGCTCTGTGTAAATGTCTGTTTGCCCCTGTTGAATATCTCTTACTTTGATGGAAATCACAGTTGCAAGGCATCTGATCTTCTTTCCTTTTAGTTTAACAATAATATACAGTGTTTTTCTCTATTTCTGAGCTTGTTTCCTTCTTTTATGGGGGAGGTACATCATTAGTTTCTACAGTAAATTTTTGAAGATATTTTATGGAAGCCATCTGGGTAATAGTAAATTTTACTTGATCTATTTTTGAATGGCAAATATTTTTAATATCAGATTTTTATGTAGATTTACTCTTTCTTTCATGCTGTATTTTGATATTTTAAATAACTGCAGGAAAAGAAAAGGCGCATAGGTTTRGGATAGATTGAAAAACAAAAAAAACTTAGTCACACCAGTGGGGATTTTAAAATAGTTCTTTGTATTCATCCCAATATAATTTGTATGCTGAAATAGTTTGCTTCTGTTGTCAGAAAAAATGTAGTTGACAAATGCAAATTATCATCAGGGTTATCTTAGCTTTGGACACTCCTGGTACTTCATTATGAAGTGCCAGACCCAGTAGATTCTGTAAACTTTATTTAGAGACCAAAATACCGTATGAGTTTACACATTAATTTCTCACACTTTTTCAATAGAAATTTAAATTTAACTCTTGGCTCATGGAGCTTGATTTAACACACATTTCCTGTCCAAGCTGAAGTGATAGTATATTCAGTGCAAGTTCTTTAAATTTTATCATTCCTGAAAAATAGTTTCCAGGTATTGGGGGAAAAAAGCTCTGAAGTATGGAGGCTTTGAAAACTGAGGTTCTCTGAGGTCTGGCAACAGCGGCTAAGTGTATGTTAAGTACTAGATTAGTTGCAATTGCCTCAGTTTTTTTAGACCAATTATTCTGAATAGGAAGAATAAACGAGCATAGTGTTCAGCTGAAAATTGCAAAAGATGAGAGAAATCCATATGAATAATGGCACTGCATTCTCTCCTCTAGCTATTGCTTCTGAAAAAATACATGTTTAAATCTGCCCCTTACCACGCCCACCTCTGGGGGAAAAAAGTAAAAAACAGAATGGTTTTTGGAGGTGATTGAAGTAGTCTCGGTGTTGTCTTTTTTGTGGAGTAGAATTACTCTTTTACCTAGTTCTCCTCTTTGGATTAGGACCGCTCATTTAAAAAAAAACATATTCATTTGTCAAAAGAGACTATTTGGACTTTGCTCTTGCCTAGTACAATGCTCATTGTAATCTGGACGTGATTGGCAAATGCCCTTGAAAGCAGGAGGTGGAATGGAGTAGAGCAGAAAAATGCTAATTCAGATAGCTAAGGAAAAGTGGAAAGTGGCAAAGTGTCTGTGAGGGAGTAGCTTTTTATTTTATGCCTTTACTTTGCAAATAATATTTGTTCACAGATGTTATTACAAATGTTTTCACTGTTTTCACTTTGCTAAATAAATACTGCATTGTAAATTGCGTTAGTGTGACGTATGTATTCAGTTTGCCACGACCAAACCCAAACATTTTAACACAGCGAGAGTTGTATTTCCGCATCTTTCTCCATGTGATCTAGTGTGAAATGGATGTTATAATACTTACTGATCAGTTAGATGAGGGTAGTTTAACTTCAGGGTGACAGCTTTATCCAGCTTGTGATATTCCTCTACTCAGTGGCTTYACTGATGGTTCCTCTTGCCAGGAGGAAGAAGCTTGCTCTAAGATTTATGTTCTCTTTTCATGTGGGCAAGGCGGTAGTGCCCCAGTCTCTAATTACCCGCTTGTTCGTGGGCAGAAGAGGATGTGTGGCTGTTGGAAACATGCACTGCTTGAGCAGTTGTTCAAAGACGACTCCTCCAAGAAGGTAGCGAGCAGGCTGGAGGTATGACACAGCCAGGATCCAGCCTTTGGGACAGTTATATTAATCCAGCTATATTATGAGTCTCAAGTAAGGATCCCTTAAGGGAAAATCACACTAGTGATTCTCTTAAGTTGTTAGTTGTAATGAGATGTCACACACAAAAGCTAAAGGAACTTCTTTACGAGTTTTATTCAAGGAGATGGACATTGTTTATATGTTAATGTATCTGTAATCATCACCAGCTGAAATTCTAGCAAAGATGGAAGTCTTCGTTCTTGCAAGACCTTGTTCTGCATCTTCAGGTGCAAACTGTATGTGTAATTGCGGGCACCTTTTACCTATGAAGTAACAAGAAATTTAACAGAAGGTGAGAAGGAATCTGAAGAGATCCACAGTAGAGAAGATTCAGATTCATCAGGCTATTTATAACTTGAAAGTCTCGCCTAGAGGTTTGAAATTGATGCAGTGGAAGAGGTAGCAAAAGCTACAAAAAGTGCATGAGTGGTGTGGTCAGATCAGGCCATCCACAGCTGCATTGAGGTCTGAATGCCGTTCCTTACAAGAGTGTTCAATGCCTGGCAGTTAGCAGATGCAATTATTAGAAAAATGCAGTGTATCTTTCTATGTCTTTATCCTCCAGAACTCTGTTTGTCAGTCTTTCTGGTCAGTTACACTTCACTCCACAGGTTTTGGGGTGGCATTATTTGCTAAGTTAGTAAGAATCAGGGTGATACAAGACGCAGTCTAACACTTGTGTGTGGAGGGGTCCTTAATCATCTGTCTGGATGAGATGCACGTAGCCTGGTTCTGAAGTCCGCCTTTGAAGACACTGGAGGGAAAAAAGAATATGTTAGAGAGATCCTTTTCATCCTAAGGTAGACCACCTAAACTGCTGCTTACCAGCTGCTTTTTAGACCTGCCTGTTTTTTGCTTAGGTACAAATTGACTATAGCTAAGGCTTGGAGAGATTCCACCTTATGCCTTGTAACCCAGAGCATCTAATGCAAACCGTAATGATGCAGTGAATATAGGCGATATTTTCGATACACAGAAACTACAGGCTGTTTCAGTGCTTGTAATTTCCTGAACACCAGTCCACCAAAAGGGTAAGTACTAATGTGCTGTGTAGGCACACCTTTCTTTTACTGAGGATTAAGTACCTGGGGTTAAAAAAGAAAGGCAAACATCAGTGTTACAGGCTACTGTTAGTTCTGTCTCTATATATTATGCATGCTAAGGATTAAAAATATAGTTAGCATAGTTTTTACTAATGCAACACACATCAGCTTTTTGTCAACTGAAATACGGTGAAGTTACAAAAATAAATGGAATGCATGAATAAGTAGATATGTCAGTTAAACCTAAATGTGCTCAACTTAGATATCCTTAGTATGCYCAAGGCACAGAAATTATTCTTCTGCACACAACTGCAAACATAGAATTTGTAGTATATTTTAATGTGCAATGTGATAGCGTTATAGTTTCTGCAGCTTCTCTGTTCAATTTGTCAGCGTTAGTTTGCCTCGTTCAGACAGAGGCTTGTGTAAACATTGCACGTATTGCTTCAAGAGACATGCTGTATGCATGAATTCAGCCATATTTCATTACTTTATTGATCAAAATAACGCTTTACTGTTTGATATTCCTGTTAACCATGTAGCGCCAAGATAGCAAAGAAAGTGTGGGTTGTGTTCTTTCTTGCTCATCATTTGAATCACTTTCTGAATTAAACATATGCAAACTTACTAAGTGAGGGGAGCACYGTGAAAAGTCTCATTTGCCATATTTGGTTGCTAGTGAAGGAAATAATGCTGCTAATAATTTGAATTCTTGAACTTCAGGTTGGGTTTGCTGGACTAGCAGTTGTACCAAAGAAAGAGAAAAGATACTTATTTTAAAGGGCGTTGGTATAATTCAGTACAAGGTGGCTGTGAATAAATTTTGCCTGTAATCCAGCTCAGAGTGAAAAGGAAAATAGGAGGCACATCTATTACACCCTCAGCAGCAGTTTCTTGAGCATGTTGGCTTTTGTCCTGTGGAAGAAGCCATGCGAGTTGTCCATGAGCATAATTTTAACTCAGGTATTTCAGAAGCCAGAGGTTTTTGTACAGGGAGTTGGTGTCTGCAGCAGCYGAAACTCTGCAATGTGCCATTGGGTCTTTCTGGCGTTTTAGTTTTTTCCCTTTGGGTGAGGTTCTCTAGCAACAGAATTTGTTAGTCAAAAATATCTCTCAGATAAGCTGCTTGTGGTTCTAGTGGGTGTTTTCATGGTGCATAGCCTCTGTCCTTCATGCCATGCCAATTACTTGATTCTTAAAAAAATTAATGGTGGACCAGAAAATGTAGACTTCAGTTTTGTTGACTGCATGTTAGCTTCTACCTGAAGATCCAGGGAATGCTGAGCCAGCATCTTCAGAGAGGAGTGTGAACAAAAGTGTGAAGCAACTAACATGAGCATATCCATACAGGACACAAATTTCCAATTTTGTTTGAAAAGAAAACAGTAATAAGCATTTTGTCCAAGTATTGAAAGATCTTTATTTTACAAATATGCAGAAAACTCGAGGACACTGAATCTAAATTGCTTATTTGTGGACTGTGCTTTTAGGGAAGGGTGCATTCATTTTGTGGAACTAGCCCTACATTTTGGTGTCAGCTGCAAAGTGTAACCCTACACTTCAGTGAAACGAGGAGCTGAGGTGACTCGGATGCAACTGAAAAGCTTCCACCTTATTCTCTGCAATGTCATTGGAAGCATGTCGGCTCGGGAAAAATAGCAAATTATTCGGATGCCAGAGTTTTAGCGAACAATAGGGAAATTGCATTTGCTTAGCACATTACATATGCCGTTCAGTTTTTGGACTTGTGTCTAATATTATGTAAGGCAGAGATTGGCAGCTTTTCAGGAGCGAGGTGCCAGATTGTATTTTTCTTTCACAAATTAGAGGTTAAGAAGGCTGGTTGAAAACATTCAAACGCGCTGTCAGGCGGTGTTTGGAAACAGCTGGCTGTCACGCAGGCAAGATGCCACCCGGCAGCCGGCGTGGGGCCGTTGTGAGGGGCAGGGCTCCCTGTCCCAGCGCTGCCAGGGCCGGGAGTGCTCTCAGGACGCCAAGGCTCCCAGTGCTCTGGCCCATGCCAGCGATGCCAGCGTTGTGTGCCTCTGGTAATGTACCCACCTCTTCTTTTAGCGTGTGCACTAAGGGTTGGGAACTGTAGGCCCAGTAGGAAACTCTGTCCCATGCATCTAAAATTGTCTGTTGTAATTGCTATTAGTGTGAAGTTTGGCATAAATTTCTTGTGCAAGGTTGGCTTAACRTGGCTCTGCAGAGAGGTTTTTATAACAGATACTTTGGAGACTGGATGGTCACTGTGAAACCAGAGCTAATCAATTGACCAGTAATGCCCTCTTTTACATTGCATTTTTCTAAAATAGGGGCAAGCATGAGCAGATTCTTGATGAAAGTTTTGAAGAATATTTGCATATGCAAAAAGATGCTCTTTGTGATGTGGAATATTATAATGTCTGTATTGGTTTTGCAGGCTGTATTAATCAAGAAGTAATACAGGGTGGTATACGATAGTAACCTGTAGGCTTACTTTAGAATCTAACCTTTGACAAAGAGCTCTAGCTGTTCTATATGTTTAATAACTCTTGGGAGTACTAATTATCAGGTAACCTGAAGCCATGTCTGACCAGGGAGCAATACTATACTTTTTTCAAACCTAGTGCAAGTGTGCATGAGTTGGCCTCTTACTCTGTGGTATCATTCATACAAACGCACTGGTTTGCGTCTAGTGTAACATGTTTCAAGATTGTGCCTGTCAACGCTTATATCGGAAAGTGTAGCAGGTTCAGAAAGCAACAGCCTGGTTACAGGCAGCTGCCTCTTGATTTTAGGACAAGGCTTATTGTTAAATCAAAAACTTTCAAATGTAATTATGGCATGGGACGGTTACTGTGTAGATATTCTCAGAGTACCACCTCTGCAACCTGTCAGCATGTGGACCATGTTGTCTTCTATCCAGGGTCGTATGACAGCTAGATCAATTTTCTCATTTAGAAAATATAAATGATTTCTACATAGAAAAACTTATGATGAAAATACCTAAATTATTTCTATCACTCCATATCATATCTCAGTGATTTTGGTCATTGCATAATAAAAAAACAAGCATCGTTTTCTTCCTTAAATTACAAAAAAAAAAAAAAAAAGCATATATATGTGTGACTACTTTGAATTTAGAAATAGTCAAAATATTTAACAGTATAATTAATAATACACATTTTAATGGTATTTCATGTTTTCTTTTCCCAGGAGCGGTGATTATCTCCACTCCGCAAGACATGGCTTTATTGGATGCACGCAAAGGAGCTGAAATGTTTAGAAAAGTCCATGTACCTGTAAGCCTCTACATTAAAAACACCAGTAGATTGTTTTTCCAAAATGTAAAAAAAATTCCATATACTGCAATAGGTGAACAAACCATTCAGGAATCACCTGAATTTCATAAATTCTTAAAAAAAAAAAAAAAAAAAAAGGATTAATATCCATCTTGTACCTGTATGAGGCGCTTGCTTTAACAGAAAAGAAAGAATTTTCTCAGGCCGAGGTCATAATAGTACTTGATTTCTTGTAAATCAGTTTGTTTAATCACCTGGAATGGATCAGACTGCTAAACAGAGTATCTTACGAAGTAACGTGTGCTTTCCAATTGTACTGTCTTACTATATCCTCATTATGTGTCCTTTTCAGCACTGCCTGTGTTGGAGCTTAAAATCTAGAATTTCTTGAAATGTGGAAAAATCATATATTGGTACATTTTAAGAAGAAAATTTAATTTTTTGGGGAGATACGCGCATACCTAATAGTCACTTTGCCATTTGAAGGGCTCCGTGACTGTCACTCCAAGTAGAAGGCTGTCTATATCGCTTTGTTTTTCATGAGGTTTATAGCTTACATGGTAGCTTGCTTGTTTGGGAAATGCAAAATTTAAAAATATCCACAATATTCATATGGATTGGGAGAAAATATTAAACAGGGTGACACCTTTGACTTGATAGTTTCTATGTGTGCTACAAGTTGCTAAGTAACTGAATGTTATACTTTAGAGTACGTTCATGAAGAGTTTCATTTTTAATTTGAAATGTGCAGTTCATGAGAAAATATAAACTGAAATGCTTCCTTGCCTTAAACAGTAAAGAAAAAAAGCCATTTACTATACTTTAAAAAAGGTGTTTTCTTGCTTACCTGTGTGAAGGTCACTTCTACTCTTTATTAAGAAAGGAAATTTCTTTCATAGCTGGTGCTCTGTTAATTTAAAAAATGCAACAGAAATCTTGAAGTGACTGCTTTCCCTTTTTGTTTTAATTTACAGAATAGCTTAACAAAAGAAATACATTGATACATTCCTTATTGTTAACTATTCCTTAAGCATATTTGCACCAAAATGAAAGTATAGTAGCATTTATCATTTGCTACTAGAAGAAAAACAAATATATATAACAGAAGAATAACATATGGAACGTTTTGTTTTGATTTAATGTTTGCGTTTGCTAAAATTATGCAAAATTACTTTCTTCAAATAAAATTGTGTTCAAGTTAGTACTTTGCTGAATTTTCCTTTTGATTTAATGAGAAATTACCAAGATTTCTTTCTAAGTCTGTTTTATTCAATGTTCTTTGAAGAGAATGGCCTCTAAGAAAATCATGCATTCTAGGATAGGCTTGGCTGCTATTAATTTGACTAGTGGTAGATAAGATATTAAAAATGATCTGTTTTGATTCGTTGGAATTTTCAGATCTTTCTAAATCAAATGAAAAGTCACAGCGAACCTGTTGTGCCAGATGCTGACTTTGAATGCACTTGAACCAGTCATCAGGTCTTACCTTTTTCATGGTGCTGCTTCATTTTATTCTAACCTTGTACGTACATCAGTACAGATGTGTCATTTACTTCAGTGTTAAAGCAGCTCCTGCCCTATGTATTACATTTCTAAGTGTCAACTAAGTCTGAGGATCTAAAGAAAGTTTAGTTACATAATTTTTGATGAACAACTTCAAACCTGAGGTTTACATCAAAGAGGTGGAATCTGTGGGACTGTGCTAAAATTGCATATCCTGATTATATAATTGACTGATCTTTAAAAATCTAATCTTCAAAATCCTTAACCTTTAAAACAGCTCTTGCGAAGGGTCTACTTTTCAAAGAAGCAGAGGGTCTATAGGTTGCTGAGCTCTGAGTCTTTGACTATGCTTGCTTATATTTAATGAAATGGAGTCTCTCCCTTGTAAATATAGGCATACATACACCACCTTCCCCTCACCCCTGCAGTCATTAGTTACCAAAGCTTCAAATGACATATGTAGTATTACCACAGTAAAGTCACACTTGTTAACATTGTTTGATTGTCCTTTACTGCATTGAAATTAGAGTAGAATGACTAAAGGAACTGATGAAAAGCTGGCAATGAGAGTCAGCATTAGAACCAGGATTACAATGCAAAAGTCTTATTTTCAGTCTTAGGACATAGTCATTAGAGGAGGAGTGCCATCTCTTGTGCAGTGGAGCCCACCTGGTAAGGAAGGAGTTTGCAAAGTGTTGCTGACTTCTATCACAACAAGTTTCAAGATTCTCGCCCATTATGTGAGTTTGGCCATCGTTTTCATGCATCCCAGAGGCTTGCTCTGGGCAGGTGACAAAAAAAAGTGAGTAAGTTTGAGTATTTAGGAAAAAATTGCCTATTCTCACCTGCTGAAATTGAGTTCAGTTCAGTATGGTTTATCTTATCAATCATATCCCTGAAAGAAAAAGACAGGGTTTTAGTTAAATCTGCAGCTTTTCTGGTAGTTTCCTTGAATTGGAAGGTTATGTTGTGGATTTCACAGGTTTCAAAAAACTGCTTATGTAGACTCAGCTATGTATTTCCTTCTAAGATGTACTAAAATTATTTATTTGGTTATGTACTTACTGGTATTTCTGTAGTGTCCAGAGTACCCAGCCAAGATTGTGGCTTCATATTGGGAGTGGAAGTTAGAGCCAAAAATTGCTTGTTTAAGACGAAAGACAGGAAGACAGAAATATTATTGTGCACGTTTACTTGAAGCACTAAAACGTCAAGTGACTGACTGACGGTTACGTAGGAAATCGATGGCAGACTGCAGAACTGTAACCCTGATCTCTTCAGTCCCCATCAGATTGGAGTTGGACCTCGGCGCCATCCATCCTTAAGTGCAGTGAACGACTTAAGTGGGTTTCTTAGGAGTTGTCTCCTTGTGTAAAGACAGAGGGCTTTCATTTTCTCACTGTATTTTCTTTAATGTAGAAGGTAGTACATTTGGATTTCGGCATGATTTGTTGTGTAACCAAAAGGTTAATTGAGCATAAGAAACATGTAAACATTCAGAAACAGTGTGTGTGCAGATAATTCATAATGAAAGGTTTCTTCATTTCCTGTTATTTCTTGATAGATGTCTCTTCACTGTTTATAATAACGATTTGACTAAATGAAATCCAGTTCTGTGCATTATAATTATCCTCTCCTCCACTACCATAGGTTAGCTCCTGTACTGCTGTGCATCTCATCATACTAGTTTTCATGTCATTACTGAGCCAAGTTTGCTGAGAAATGTACAGGGAAAGGAGCTCACTAAGGACTAGAATAGGATTCACACATACTTATGGGATAGTTTGTGTAGACAGTAACTTTGAAGCTTTTCCAGATCTATCATTTGAACAGGGAAATGAGAGTTATTATTGACTTCATTAGCAAGACCTATTACTTTGTCTGTAGATTTAAAAGCTCTGAAGATCATAGTGAACTCTTTTCCTTCTGTAAATATATCTGCAGAAATATGCATGTTAAAAACACACTTCAGCACTGAAGTTGTATATGTTTGCACAGATTCTATATTAAACTTGGTGTTTATAATTGGCAACTTAATATTCCAAAAAATCTCTTCGTATTCCAGAAGAATAATTTATATATTAATAAATATGCACTATTCATTGGCTGACAGATAGGAACAACACTGAAAAAGTAAAAGTGATTGTGTAATGCTGAAATGTCATTTGCTTTTAGTAAGATTTGTTGAAATGAAAACGAAAAAGGACAGTCAGTAAGACCTCTAAAACTGATACAGCACTGGGGATACAGCTATATCTCAGCATCTGCATTAACTGTGGCGGAAGGACTTCTCAATTAGGTTATCAAAGAATTAACAAAACAGCTGTAATAGTCCTTAACTATTCACAAAACAATAGTAGACTACATAACTTTTTCTTTGACTGTGAATTCGCTGAATCATAAATGTTGTATGACTACTTTGAGGAGAACAGAAAGTTCAAACCCCAAGATACCTGAAGATGAATTAATTAATTTAAAGTATAAATGTCAAGTTCTCTTTTTTTCCTGTGCTGCAGAAAATGGCTTCCCTGTATCCTAGTTAAAATACTATTTTTCTTTTGTCAAATAATACTCCTTCCAGTGTTCTCCAGTTTACCAACACAGTGAAAATTCCATTACTTTAATTTAAGGAGAGCAGGATGAATGCCTGCTCAGAGTTCATCAGTAGAAGACTGTGGCTGTAGAGAGCCCTTTTTACCATCCCTGCACCTTGTACCCTTGGACACGTAGTATTTCATGTCTCTCATTTTAAGAACTGGATGAGAAAATTACCTGTAATAATGTGCCAGTAAATAGAAACTTGTTCCTCTTGCTCCTCTGGCAGTCCCCGAGAGAGATTAGAAAATGGGGAAGGTTTGTGGTGTTAAATTGAATGTAGGTAATCTTTTTTTTTTCTTTTTCTTTTTTGTTGTTGTTGTTACTGTTTCTTAAAATGTTCCTTGCTTTAAACCCTCTGACAGTTTTACATAAGTAAAGGAAGACTTCTTAGAAAATAGTGGGAAACACATTATGGTGGTATTGAAAAAACAGGTGATCATCTTTTGGTCATTTTTAGCTTAGATATAAGGAAATTTTTATTAAGATATTGTAAATAACATGCTTTTTTATTTTCAGTTTTGGTGCCAAAAGTTGTACGTTCACTCTAAAGTAAATAACTTAATATTTGTTGGTTGCATTGAACACTGGTATATTCTTTTAGATATGCTTCGTTAGCATAGTGGATATGTTACTCCTCTAATAACTAGGCCAGCTTGTTCAAGCGCAAAACTAGAATGCTCAGGGAAATTTAAAAGTACAAAATGCTGCAAAGTAAATAACAGCTTTTTGTACTTGAAAATACATATTCATATTTTTAAAACTTGGCTATAGTGTGAGTGACATATCTAGATAACATACAAATCTTAAAGTGAAATATTGTAACATGGAACCTCTTAAAGCAGGTCTTCTGTTCATTAGTAGATGGCTAGAAGCTTTCACCCTGTAGTGTTTGAATGCTGGTTTCATCAATTTTGAGAAATTCTGCTCTGCCTCAATGAACAGTTTTGTTTACTAGGTGAATAAAATGAGATCAATGCTATCATTAGCATTATTGTACATTGTGAAAGAAGATTTTTATGTGCGTGATTTGGCAAATTTTCATTTGACATATTTTGCAAGGATGATGTTGAACCTTTCTGTTGAACACCTGGCATCAACAGAAAGGTACCTAATATGTGTGTGTGAGATTTTTATGCTGTGGTTTTTGCCACTTAGTTTCACATAATTATTTCTTTTGTTTGATCTTTAAAATGTATTTCTGCTCTTCAGAAGAATAGCAAATCTGATTCTTTTTGAAAACATTTCCCTACAGGATAACTTGCAAAAATATCTTAAAAGCATGTCTGATTGTGTCATTTCTTGTAATGGTATGTTTTTATTTTGTGTTTCCTGAAACTGCAAATTACAAAGCTATAAAACACAACATGAAAATTCTTCCAGTATTCAGAGTTTGAAAATGAAATACTGGCAGGGAGAGTTCTTGGAAAGATAGGCCTGTACAAGAGTTACTTTTTGTTACAAATAAGTTTGTTAATCTTTGAGAGGTATAAATGTGAAAAACTTGAAATAATGCACAAATGATAGTGCAACTGACACGACTAATAAGAGTTGATAATGATGTTAATGAGTCTGATACTACTGCTACTTCCCATTATAAGCGAGTACTCTTTGTCAACTCTTTGTTGATAATCTCTTCTTTATTGTCAGAGATGAATAATGGAAATACCGATGCTTGAATCCCATGTTTGAACATTCCTTTCTTTTACTTTAACAGGTTTTAGGACTGGTTCAAAACATGAGTGTTTTCCAGTGTCCCAAATGTAAGCATGAGACACACATTTTCGGAGCTGACGGTGTAAGAGAACTAGCAAAAACCCTTGGATTGGATATTTTAGGTAAGGATATAGAAATGGTTTTATTTTTGAAGGAAAATTTAATGGTGTGCGTGAGGGAAGCATTAGCTGAAGTATGGAACTGCATAATCCGAGATTACTCTATATTCAGACAGTGTTCAGATATAATAGAACTAATAACTTCAGTAGTTGAATGTCACAATTTCTGTATGCTCTGTTCCTTATCAGGATCATTTATGTAAATAGGATGTACACTGGATGTGAAAATTCTTGAATTGCATCTTAAATCTCTTTTGATTTATAAACAATCTAGAACATGAATTGTTTTGATATCGATGTGCTATATTACCTGAAATTTATTATGTTACTGATCATGCAACAATTTTCACAAATAACCAAGAATTCTATTTGGTCTTGTAAAACAGACCTAAACTCTGTCCATTAACGTCAATAGAAGTTTTCTCATTTAAATGAAATGAGTCGTTACATATTGAAATAAATATGGTAATTTGAAATGCAGTCCCTTAAAGCAGTTGTTTTTATGCCCATATGAAGATATCTTGACTCTTGTATGGAAGCAAGCAGACTGTAATGATTGTATTTAAGTGTTGAGATTAAAAGAATACACTGAATTACAAAATGTTGTTTCAAAAGAAAATTTATCTTTATTGAAAACAAAAATTAGCCATGATTAAACAATCTGGCATGCCTATAAGCTAAAATATACATTGATCTTTAAAATATACATTGCTATTTTAAAAAGACATATTTCAACCTGAGCTGGCAGTAAAAAAAAAAATATGACAGAATATAACACAGCGTAATTAAGTTGGTAAATGGGATAATTGCATGTGCTAATGATGTGTTTCCATGTATTACTGTAATTATCTCAATGATTTGCCATAGCTAATTCATTAAAAAGAACCAGGAAGCTCACTTAGGAAGATCAACACAGAAACATCAAGGTCTGACATAAACTTAAGGTAGCAAGGCAACACATAATTAAAGACATGCTTTTGGGCTATCTTTTAGTTTTCTGAATATATAATGAGTGTGATCAGAGCCCAAGGGGACTTCTGCAGCCCTGGGTTATGTGGATGGATGCAAATCCTCTGCAAGCAGTTTTATCAAACATGCATTTAGATACACAGGCACAAATGATGTGCCATGCCATTGGTCCCATAGATGGGTTTTGTTATTCTCTAAGAGGGCAGAACTGATTGTGATTGTATTTAATTAGGTGAGAGTTTTACAGGTTTAGCAGGGGATAGATGAGATGTATGAAGAAAAACAGAGTGAAGTTTACCTTCAAACTGTCAGTGAAGCACCAGACTAAGATTAACAATAATGCCCCAAGGGTTAAATTTAGAATTACAGTACTTGATCTGATTAATATGCTCCTCCTTCCAGGAATGACCATTATATAATAATACCATATGGTATTATAAGAATTACTGCTTACAGATTTTATGTTAATCTATCCCAAATGGAATTTTTATCCCAATGTTATTTGAATTCTGCCCCAAAGCCTTGAGAACTTTTTTTTTATAAATATATGTATAAAATATATATAAATATATAAAAATATTAAAAAATATATAACTAATATTTAATATTCTTTAATATATGGATAAACCTATAAAAATTATTAAAATGTATATATTTAAAATTAGTACTTCTAAATTTATTTTGCTTGTATTTTGCAACACCTGTGGCTGTTCTGTTTGTTCAACTAAGCACCTCGTCCTCTTGTGAAACCTGACAAGGTTTTAGTTTCCATTATAACATCTGACAAATTCTGCAAGCTAACAATGTGCAGGATAGAAGAGTATTTTCCTTTTATTTGCTCTGAATTGGCTGCCTTTAATATTACTGAATACCTCCTTTATTTTTGTTTATGACAGAAGACAATTAGCAGTTGCCAGTACACCTTTGAGTGTAGTTCATTATTTCATATACTTTTGATTATCTCGTCTTTTTATTGTTCCCTAAGGGAAAGTGTGCCAAAGTTTGTGAGAAAGACTTTGTGTTGCTGATTGTTTCTCTCCCGGTCTCTGAAATTCCCCTATTTTGCTTTCTTTTTTTTGAAGTTTGATGACCATTACTGTGACCAGAAAGCTATACCATTGATATACATAATACTAAGATAATAATTTCTGTACACTCCATCCTGACCTTTGCACTTCCTAACTTTTTAAACTGTATCTGCTAATAGAACCAGCAACGATGACTCTCAGATTTTTAAAATTCTTTTTGTTTTTACTTCCTACAATAAATTCAAATTATTCTCAGCGCTTACCCCTTCTTTGCAGTCAGCAATAATTGTTAGTATCAGAAAAACATAAGATGGCAAGTTCCCATCACATTCTGTAGTGAAGAATAGTGCAAAAACTTTATCTTCCTCAAACCCTTATAACCCAAACAGCTGCTTTTGCTGTCTTTATACTTCTGCTTGATTTATAAGGTTTTGATTTTTTTTTTTTTTAATATTAAGATTGCATTTTGCTTTGTCTTCTGACTTGCACTTTTGCTCATACAAGTCCTGTTACGCTCTTGTAGTACCAACACATCTTTATGAGGAAGAAAAGAGAGGGGCTGCCATTTTGTAGTAGTAGTAGGGGAATTCTTTTTGTAATTCTCTGAGATTGTTATTAAGCTGATAGTGAAAAAATATTTTTTCATTAACAAAACATCCTGGGGAAAAAAGTGAAGATTAGTCTCTGCATAAAATAATGGTAGGAACTAACTTCTGGGAGATTTACGAAGTTATTGTTATTCTATTAGGAACGTTTAAGGTTAAAAAAAACTTTTAAAGGACCCCCTAAATATATTTTTTAATGATAGATGAACAGACTTTTATGCCTAAAGGAATTTATTCATGACTGAAACAAATCAGAAACAATTAAATTTGAAGGAAATGGACTGTAATCATCATAAATAACAAACTGAAGTTCTTCAAAGGTTCAGCTGACTAATCATGGAGCCACAGCTTTTGTGTTTGTTACTTGTTTGCTTTTGTTTGTATTCCTGCTTGCTTTCGGTTCTGTTTTTTTTTTTATCTCTTAAGCTGTGTCAATTTTCATACAGTTTTTTCAACGTTTCTTTTTCTGACTACATTGAACTTCTGTAATTTACACTGGCCTTGGTTTGGGTTAAATAAATGTTGCTAAAGTGTATGAATTAAACTGATACAGTTTCTGAAACCAGTCAAGATTGAACTAAGGCAGGCAGTTCTGTCTACATCCGTCCATGATGTAAAATGTAGCTGTATCTTCCATTAAAAGAAAGTTGGTCTTTAATTCATTTCATAATTATCTATGTAGCAATGAACTAAACATGGGAACTTCAAGTTTTCTTTAGTGCTGAAAAACTGTATTTCAGAAAGTATATTTCAGAATGGAATAGGGCTGCTAATTGATTCTCCTTTAGAGTGTTCCTTTCCTCTCTGACAGTTCCCTGCTCGTTATAAAAGCAGAATATAAAGAAGATTTCTATTGGAAAGAAGAATGAACTGAGTAGTTGTCTACCTTTTAATTGGATCCAAGGCCTAATAAGGACAATAACAAATGCTATTATTTGGAAATTAAGTATTCAAAGAAGTCTTTGAACAGTGATTAAAATCTTAAAACAGCACTGAAAAGAATATACAATGAGGAGATTGGCTGAACAGCAAGTTGCATGATGAGCATTTGCCTAACACTCAAGCAATTTTTTTTATGTACGCAAAATAATTTCTATCTCAGCCTGTGTTTTTCTGTGTATTCGAGGCAAAAAAAGCAAACTGCCTTCTCTAATAAAGGACTACAAAGCATAGTCCTTACTATTCAGAGAATGAAAAATCCAGAATATGTTTGGCATTAATCATTATGGTTGTACAGAAACTGTACTGCAGCCAATTTTCATTTTAAATGCTAATTTTTTGAGATTAAGTAATTCAAAGAATATACCGAACTGGAATTTGATTTCAAGTTGCTTTAGGGCTATTTTAATGAAACATTTAAGAAATATTAGGTCTTCACATACGTGTATCTTGGTATTTTTGATACAGGAGACATTCCACTGCATGTTAATATACGGGAGACGTGTGATTCAGGACAGCCTGTTGTGATCTCTCAGCCTCAAAGTGATGCTGTAAGTTTGGTGCACTGCACTTCAAACAACAAAAAGCCCTCCTCCAAAAGTGAATGGAGAGTGCTTCTTGTTATTGTTGTTTGAAAAGAAATGTGTATCTGAATGTAACTTAGGGAAATAAAATAAAAGGGAGTAGTATCATCAAGTAACTCAGGCCCTTCATTTTGGAATGCTGGTCATCTGTTCTGCTTCTGTGGGTTTGGTTTTGTTTAATTAGTCTGAATCATTCAGAATAGCGAAGATTTGATCCAGGTTCTGGCATGCCAAGAAGAGGAAGATCAGTGTCAAGCCTCAGGAGACCTTGCAGCTAATGCAGGTCCTCTAAAACTGTCAGTTGAGCCTTTGGTAGTTGAGCCTGGAAACTGTCAAAGGGTCCTATCAAAAGATGTTTGGAACAAAACCTGCGTATTGTCAGTACCTGGATTGTTTTCAGCAGGAAGTGGAGCAATTTACACACAAGAGGAAGTGGATTTATCTGTGCCTTTACCGTTAACATTTTATTGTCAAAGGAAAATATGAGTTGTTGAGGTGATGGGAGTCAAATATGCAAGTCTGTAAAGAAAAGCGGTTGCACATATAAAACTTCATTAACACTGATAGAATAAGATTTTCCTGGCTAGTATTTTCTCTTGTGCCTCTGCTGGAGTTTGTCTGCCAGGCTTTGTAGGGCAGGGTGTTGTCTGCCACATTGTGTTTGCACGGTATATGGCATGATACAACCTCACTCTTGACTGCTGCTTAGATGTTGCCATAAAAAAAAAGTGATTAATGCTGATAATAGGTGCTAGAATCAATTAGAGATAAGGTAGAATGTACAAATAAGGTAACCTTTCTAATATCGTGATTGCTAGGCACATGCTGAAATATTTTTTTCCTTCCCACTCTTTTAAAAGGAAAAAAAAAAAAAAAAGAAGGATAATCCAGTGTTATTAACATTCTGATTGGGATTCCAGAGGAACAGTGACAGTCTTAAAATTGTCATACATCATTTTGTTTTGAAAGAGAAGCAGCAGCACTATGGCATGTTGATTTCTAATTGAATGCAGTATTTTTTCTAGGCTTGGGCAAGGCCCATGCTGATCCTCTGTGGAATAATGTAGTGATCTTGAGTCTAGATCCTTGTGAAAAGGAATCATTATAATCAATATGATAGTTTCTGTCTGGGAAGTTTGATCAGCAGTGTGAAGGTTTGAATAGATGCATGGCTTAGGTCAAAGTTGAAGCAAAACAGCTGAGCAAACCAAGATGGCAGGTTTGCAGCTCACAGTATCTGAAATCTATAATAACCAAGAGTCTGTAGCCTGCAGGATTATCAATCTAAAAATTCAGACATGTAGGATAGCATTCTGAAAATTAAAAAAGACAAGGAGGTCTGTTGTGTTGCCATCTGTTCCTCCTTGGACTATGTTCTTGGTAACGAAAGGAGGGGTTATAAGCACAATTTGTGGCAATTAAGTTAAATATGAAGAGGAATAAAGATTGACAAATATGTGTGACTCTGGGGAAAACTTTTAATATTATTCTTTGCTGTTGTGTCTGTGAGGTAATCATTCTCCTCAGAGAATGAGGGTTTTTTAGATGTCACTAATCTCTACAGAATGAAGAAGAATTTCCCTTTACCCCTGGTTTGCTTCTCATTTTAAAGACAAAGAAAATTATTGTTGTTCACTTATATTTTAAAAGAAAAATTAAAATCTTAGCACATAACTGATGGTGGGAAAGGTCATATAAGGTCAGATTCTAATCTTTAATACATGACACCCATCACTATGTTTCTCAAATAAACTAAAATTGTGGCTATTCGTGCATGAACAATCACAATTTTTCAGATAGAGAACAACGTGCGCAGAGCTGCTGAAATTATCTCTGCTTTTGTCCCTTAAATTTACCAGGGTTTTTTTTACAAAATTCTGTGCTATTTTTGTTAGAACACACTTACAAATCAAATACAGAATCACAGAACTGAAATAATACCTAGCTGATTCAAACAGTGGGGAATAAGGATGGTGATTGACTTCTCAGAAACCCAGCATGCTGTCACACCTTCTAAGCTCTGTCAAGACTAGAATAAAGGGTGTTTCTAAAATGCATTAGCTAATACTATTTTTTTGCTTACACACCTGCCATGGGGTTCAACTTGCCTTGCTGATATATAAAAGTATAGCTCTCACTCTACACTAGAATTTTAAAATGTGTAAGCAAACTTGTCTAAATTTGTTATTTTAAAACTTAAATGTAGTTGGTGCAAAGGGAAGCTTCCTTTTCACAACTGGCAAGGAAATTACTAACAACAAAAACAACCCTTCCAGAAAAAAGAAAATTACTTGTAGAATTTTACTTGTGTGAACTTAGAAGGTTTTTCCTTAGGGAAGGCATGGAGTACATAAGACTCGTCTACTTACGGAAAGGGCTGACTATATAGCTAAAGGATGTGAAGATTTAATGGCTGGAGTTCTCTCTGGTGAAGCTTGAGACAGTCCCCAAGGAGAAATAAAGAGTGCTGGTAAAATGATTTTGCTCTTGGTATAACGTTGTCTACGTTAGTGTTTCTGTCAGCTTAGTTGTTTAAATTGTGGCTTTTTTTTAACACTCTTCATTGACAAAACTTTGTTATGTGCTGTGCAAATGGAGTATTGCTGTACTCACATGTTAGCCTAAGTGGCAGGGGCTAGTCTAACAGAAAGAGAGCAGACAGACTGCAGCAATTGGGAGTGATCTAAGATCCTCTACAAGAAGCTAATCATTTCTTAGTTTAATCAACAGTGAGGACTTACCAGACCCTTCTGGAGGTAATTGAGAGTCTTGGGAACATTTTCCATCTCCATCAAGCTGTGGAGGTAGATTGGCTGACTAGGGCTTCATTTTTTTGCTCACCCAAACATATGAGAGAGTCTCTGGACTGCAAAGGCTGGTAAAGAAAAATCAGGAACGCTACTAAAATGGTGGAATAGGGGAAACAGTAGGGAAAAAGGTAGAGTAGGGAAAACAAATGATGAGGAATCACTGAAACCAGGTGGAATTGATCATGCTCAGATGTAGAGAAACCTCCTAGGGATGAGGAGGAACCAGCAGCAAAACAGGTGTTTGAAAGAGGCATCCTGAAACTTGTGGATAAGAGGCTAGAAACACAGTAAGAGATATAGAACATGACTAATTGCAGTGGAGTCATTCTTCCACCAAATGAGTTGTTTAAATGCCCAGTGAACTCTCCATCAACACTGGGGGAAAAGGTAAGTAGAGATTCCTAAGAGCTCTTTTGTCTGTGAGCACAAAACCCAGAGAGGTATGGGACAGTTGGTGGTTATCTTGTGAGGACTTCCTGCTAGAAGCTTTTGGGTGTATCACAGCCTTGATGGCACAGTGCATTTGTTAATACCTTGCTAGAACAGGCAGGCTAGCTGTGACCGTCAAGCACCAAACTCCCATCTGCCTCAAGATCAAAGAAGCAGCTCAAGCAAGTAGAAAATATATTTGCTGTACCAGTGTGTCCATTCACCTTCTAAAAGCTAGGGAGTATTGATGGGATAGACATTTCAGGGAGGAGACATGCTGGAGGCTGAGGCAAGCAGTAGGTGTTGTCTCTCATCTTCTTGTCTTGGGAATGAGGTGATAAAAAAGAAAAAAGAATTGTGGAGGAGAGATGATACACCTCTAAGGTTTAGCAGGGATAATGTATTCAAGACAGCAGAAAAGTCATGAAAGAATGAAGTTTAGGTTTCACCTTCTTCCCCTTCTCCATTATTAAAGAGATAGTGAGCCCTCATGGCAGAAAGTATAAAGAGGATGACTGCTTTTGGAAAAAAAACCAAATTCCAGGAAACACCTAATGGTCAGTTAGTTCCTTAGTGTTTCCTTGCCATGTATTGTTATAGAAAACATTTGGAATCTATTAAGGAAAAATACTTCGAGTTCACCCTCTTGTTCTGTAAAAATCAAGTGGAGTATGTTGGGAAAGCAGGGGAAGATAAAAGGGAGCAAACCTGGTGAATCATATATAGCTTAGAGTCTTGGATCCCCAGATCGCAACAGCCTTTTGCAGGTATGCACAAACTTACGTGCAGTGTGGTGAGGAATTTATGACTTGGGTAGGAGAAGAGCCAAACTTGTCCTGGAGCAAGGAAACCAGGACCTGTGGCTGGAAAACATGCTTAATGTCATCCTATCCAGCTTGTGATAAAGACCAGTGTATGATACAAACCCCACATACATCTTGGGGAAGGTTCTGTTACTGTCTAGTTCACATTTAACAATGTGAAATGTATTCAGCCCTCTTGGACATTTCATATACTCATATATATTGGTGAAGGATTTTGAGGCCAGTAGATTGCACACAGATCTATAAGGGGAGAGAAAAAGCCCAGTCACGTGGAAAGCAGGGGCACAAGGCATCACCAGTCTGACGTAACAGAGGAAAGTAAGTCCAGTTAAAAATCCCTTTTCAATTAAATTAGAAATGTTATAGGCCTTACTGTGGTATTATCCAAAGAGACAGGTGGAATTTGTGTTCAGAAGGACTTTTTTTGTAGAACTCTATGAAAGGGTGATGTGTGAGTAGGGTAAAAACGTACAACCTTTTAAAGCTTGCCAGAAATAGTTGGACAAAAATTGAAGTAGTGGTAGCAAATAATGTTTGCTATTGTTTAGCTGTCATCAATAATTCCATTTAAAGAGTGTTCTCTCCAGGGTGTGATGTCTTTAAAAGCAAAGCAAACCCTGAAGAAGGCTGCATGATATGATTTATAATATCCCTTATCATCAAGGCTTCATCTGAATGATCACAGCAACATTTGGTCTGTGTAAGTTCAAATCCTTCATCCAGGTGTAGATAGTACAATGCATGATCAGACCTTCATTTATGCTTCACTCTGCTGAAGAAAATGCTGAGTGGTAGGGTAGTCTGTTTGAAGGATGTTACTGTATTGCATTTGAATTGCACTGTTCTACTTAACCATGTTGTCTTGGCAGGATGTCTTTTTTGATGTACATAATGGCACCTGAGTGATGTATGTGCATAATGGCACCTTGGGGCTAGCAGTGTTTCCCAGCTGAGGCTCCCTCAGAGGATGGCTTGCCATTTGCAACTGCTGATATACAGGATTAACAGGAAATTTCCCATGAGCACTAAGGATTTTTTTTGAGGTATTAGGTTCAGGAAGCATCCAGTTTACTTACCCATCTCCTCCATTTCATGTTGTAATTTATGGATTGACTTTTATCGTCTCATTAAGTCCCCTTTCTGCACTGAGACTTCATTGCAGCTTGGCAGGAGTTGCCAATACATGCAAAGAAGAATCTTATGGTAGAACTGCCCAGAGGAGGACAGAGTGGGAAAGGCTCTGGGCCTCTTGCAGCAATCAAGAATTTCTCTGGGTGACATGAAGCTTTTATCTGAAGTGGAAGCTCATTTAAATCTGTGTTTATCATCATGCTTTTAGTGCCTTCTGAGTTGACCACAGTAAAATACAGACATCAGAGGGCAGCTCCAGGCATGCACTGAAGGTTGGAGTTGTGTCTAAGTAACAAGCAATTTCCATGGAAATGAAAGCTATTTAAAAATCTGATTGAACTGGAAAATGGACTGTGGTTGAGCAAAAGAGAGTGCTAATAAGAACAAAAGCTATCACCTATCATTATTTTCATGCAGATGGTAGCTAAGTCTAGTATTTGTCCTTGTGATAGTCACTATTTGATTAGTTGCTCATTGCTTATGGTTGCTAGTTTCCTTTAGCAATGAATAAAGTATAATTGCCTGCTCAGTTGAGCAGATTTAAATACCTTATCCTTCTTTACAGGTATAGTAGCATCCACAGCATTTGATATTCCAGACAGTCAGACTTGCATAGATTCTCCCTTGGTTTGCTGGGCTCGATAAAGCATCTTAATAGTCTTGGAGTCTTTTAATCACACATACAAGTTAGAAACCATGTCAGTACCAGGATTTACACTCTGGTGTAATTGGCCTGCAAGCAATTGGATCAGTATGCTTTTTCTGAGTTGCTGGTCTGAAGTTGTTTGTATGCAGTGGTTTGGGTGAAGGCGAATGTGATATCAGCTCCTACCTGTTTTGACTTTGTTGAGTCAACTTGGCTAAATTGTATTCTGTATTTGTGTGGTCATTGCACTAGGCACTGGGAGTCAGTGTAGTGAGCTGTTTGCAGGCTAAGATCTGCACTTCGGTGAAAGGCAAGCTAGCAGGTCAATCCAATCCATGAGAACAGGGCAGAGTCAGCTATGATCTGTACGGTCAGTTTGCAGTAATCTTAGCAATGATGCATAATTCCCTCATGGGTAGGATTTTTAGGGAGAATGAAATGCCATAACTGAAAGGCTCACATTTCTCTAGGATTACCGTAGGGTAATAATTGTGGGACTAATTAGATGAGCTAATAAAAAGACTTGCAGTTTAAATCTACCCTGTGTCTATTATCCTATGACAGAGTAGTGAATCAGGATGTTCTGATTATTTAGGCTAACCAGGACTTTTCAGTCCTTTTCCTGATGAACTTCATTACAAGTTCTCCGTTTCCTGCTCCAGGATCTATGCTGTCATTAGTCACTTCATCACCTACTGTGCCCTCTGAGTCCTAAGGAGGTTTGTGATTTAAAGAATGCTGTACTCTTTTCTGGCAGTGTTTGTACTAGTGTTTGAGAGGTGAACAGTCTTTCACGTGGCTGTTATCCAACTCTTTCAACTCTCTGAACATCACCTTCCACCTCTACCTCTGCCCTCCCCAGTGCTGCTCTCAGACTCCATCTGGGCAGCGTTTGTAATGAACAAGTCTGGTCTGGTTTTAGGGCATTCTGTCTTCCTGTGCACTTCTCCTTCATCCTCTCGAAGTAGGGAGAATGTTTGGCTTCCAGCTAACTGATATGTTACTGTTAAAGTTGTCCATATGCAAAAAAATGCTTTCAGAAAGACAGTCTATAAACTATTCCTTTAGAGCTTCCAAACCATAAAGGGAAAAACTGATCTGTAAAGTTCACTTTTATCCTATTAAAATGAAAATGGTTGTGGGTGATGAATAAGAACTCATCCTTTACTTTTTCTCCTCTGGCTTTCCACCCAAAAAGGAAATAAAAAACCCTCTCCATTTTCAGTTGCAACCCATCTTCTTTTCCTTAGTAATGATGGAGTAAACAGCTGCACTGAGCTGTGCTCTTCATCTACAGATGCCACATTGAAAAGATCATGAGTAGGAGAAAACATTCAATACATGGAGGCTTGTTTTTATGTAATGAAAGGTGTGTTGACAGTCACTGAGATTCCATTTAGAGCTTTCATGCATGTTGATGTATGTAACTGCTGACACAGGTCCTCACTCATAGCTGAATGATTTGTTCAAAGATAGGAAACTAAGGCTCGAAACAGTTGATTTTGTCAAAGACAGGTTACTGGTAGAGTTCTCTAAGGACATGTATGAGATACTGTTCTGTTCAACGTATAAAGTAGTGGTCTAGGAAAACAAAAAAAAGGATGCTTAGCAGGTAAGACTGATTGCTGATAATACTAGGGCTAGGTAATACTAGCATGCTGGCTACAAAGAGTTGCACCAGGAACCTCCTGTTACGAAGCGACAAATCAGCTAGTTGGCAAATGAGAGTCAGTGTAGATTGTGAAATTGTTGCCCAGATACTCATTAACAGTGTTTTGGGGGAAAAATAATCTAGTTTACTGGGATCTTGACAAAGGGTAACACACAAGCAATCAAGTCTCCCAAGCAGGATATCTGGTTGCTGGATGGATGGTTATGGAAGTCTGTGTTCCAAGGACCCTCGCTGATGGTGTCTTTGGCTGGATCAAATGAGACTCCCAAAACTGCTGTTTATCTCAGTTTTAACAATGCAGCTAGTCCACGGTCCTGTATGACTACTACAGCATATGCATGATCCGTTGCTGCTGATTATCTTGATTTATGTACAGAACATCTCCTATCTTAACTATGTACAAAACCACTATCCTATGTTACTATTTCTGCACCTGCAGGAACAATTTCTACAGTGCATTTATAAGTCTGTGTACAATTTGGCCAACTCTGGAGCAGGAACAGCCTAGGCAGTCTCTAGAAGGGGCCAGATTTTCCATGCAGGTTGTTAATTGACTCATTAAAACACATGAATTGATCTGTGCAAAGTGGGAGCTGCCTGTGGGACTCCTCAAGATAGTCCAAAATTCCCACCTAGAGTGCCCCTACACCGATTAGTCAAATACTTAACTGCAAAGGCGGCCTGACTTCAGTGAATCACCTTATTTCAAGTTGGTCCATTATCTCATCTATGCAGGTGGCTAGCTGGGGAGTAGCCAGACCACCCAGGGAATTAATAGCTAAGTGTTGTGGGTGTTGCACATGGGCACAGCTGTGCTGCCCAACTGCACTGCAGTTATACCCATAGGACAAGTTTGAATTTCATGCTTGTGACTTAAGTTCTATAGTTCTTGCCACAAAGTCACACATATGGGAGAAGACAATTCTAGTTTGGTGTCTGCATTCCTTACAAACTCAGGAAATTACGTGACTTCAGTTTTAAGGTGATGTGAGCACTGAGACTATGAGGCGCTGGGGGTGAGAGTGCCGGAAAAGAAAACCCTACGAGCCAGGAGCAAACCCTAGAAGAGAGGAGACATGTTAGGGGTGCCTGGCCCTGCAAAAGGCTGCCACCTGGTTCAGACCAGTGACATGTGGTGCTAGTGGCACAACTGAGAGACTGACCTTCTCTTCCTGCCCCTCAAGCTCTGGCCTCAGGCGTTGGTCAGCTTGTTCGCTACTTTAAAGGTTCATCAGAGATACAAGTCTAACTTGAGGTTAGAGCCATCTAAGAGTGCTGCAGGAGAGATCAGTGCAGTAGGGAATATTGCGGTGATTTCTTCTAGTAAAACAGGGAAGGTTGTCAATATGGGCTCCATATGCAGACTTATTGGAGAAGATGAAGTAGCTTGGCTACAATCTAATAGAGTTGAAGCAAGCTGAATAGCAGGGAAGTTTTCTATTGTACTAGACAAGCACAGAACATAACGCACCAGCTGGAAATTGAAGCATGACAAATTCAAATTATAGATAAGGTGTACATTTTTAACAATGGAAGTAATCAACCTCTGGAACAACGTACAAGAGATGTATGCATACACACAAAGATGCTCTTTTAGTTGAAAATCTTTATATCAAGATTGGAGACCTTTCTAAAAGGCATGTTCCATTTCGACTACAAGTTGTTGAGCTTGGTACAGGAATTATTTGGTTTCATTTTGTGGTTTGTTCTGTGTTGGACCTTAGGCAGTGTTTTTTATACATATCTCTTGATGTTAAATTTATGAATACTTGATGTTAGACTGATCACGGTCCTAGCTGTGTCATGTTTTTAGAGATGTAAAAAGAAGTATGCTTATTTGGGTCGCTCCCTATAGTCTTACAGTTCTGTGCTCTTCTGCCCTCCAGCTGACGGTATCTGACCAGATGCCATAGGTTGGTGTGAGAGGGAGATTTTGCTGCATGGATTCTGGTCTTGCGGAATTAGTTCTTTCCCATACCCACTTCAGTCTTTTGGAAAGGTGTCGTCTTTTGAAAATACTTTAATTTTTAATGTCTGTATAGGAAATTCTGTAGTGTAGTCTAGTCCGTAATGAATTAATTATCTCAAAAAAATATTTTTTGGGGGAACGCCGTTGTTTTCTCTGATTCTGTCTCTCAATCCTGTGCACGGTGCATCTCAATCTTCAGGGTCAGGGAAGTTTATAACCAATAGTACCTGTGGGACTAAAGAATCTCCTTCCTGCTCAACACTTCTGCTCCAGAAGAATATTGATTCTGTTTGCTGTTTAAGACAGATTGTTCAGTCAAGTTCTATTCTCAGAATAATACCAAAGTTAAATTTTACACACACACACAATATTTTAAATAATGCTTGTACTTATTTTATGTATTAATGCATCATTTTTCCTGAACACAAAACTGGCTAAATCGAACCCATTTATTGTAACATTTTTCTTTTTCTTTGAAGGTGTGTGAAAGAACATATACCTAATGAGATGTAAAATACTCCTTTTTATAGAAAATGAAAGGTGCTAAATATATGTTTCTGTTTTTACAGGCTAAAGCCTATCTAAAGATAGCTATGGAAATAGTAAGACGGCTGCCAGTACCTCCTGCTTGAAGTGTTTATCACTGAAACTTAACAAAAAAGTGATCTTTTGGCGCGACCAATGCAGAAGAGTCCTGCTACCTAATTATGTGGATGCCATAATTTAGTTCTAAGAACTTTTTTAGGAGTTAATTTACCAGAGGTTAAATTATGACTGTGATATTTACTGTTTTTCAAATCATTGTTTGGCCATGTCCAAATGGATTGAAGTATGCAAAAGATGATAGACAATATTTAACTGCTGGATTGTAACATCATCAAGCAAGAAGGGATGAAGTACATTTTTCACATGTGTCCTGTTCTAAGGTCAAGAATGAAAAACAGCTGCTCCAGCCAAGCAGAATGATGAGAGGGATGCCAAGGCATAAGTCCTCCTTAAAAAATTACATTTGCCATACTCTGATTTCTGTCAGTTTTGGTTCAACTTTTTACTTGGTTAACTACCAAGCTGACCTTAAGTTCTGCAAAATTTTAAGAAGCAAATTCAGTTATGTAACTGCAGTACTTTTGTGTGTTCATCTTAAAAGAAAATTTAAAAAATGCCACATATACTCTGAAGAGTTCTTGTGATGGATCATGAGCAAATTCATTCATTATTGGATAATGTTTGATCATGAGGCAATTCACAGTTTAGTGGAGAATGGATTATGTGACCCTGAGGCTTATTTGTTGACTGCTTTGCATTATAATGGACCCAGACAGAAGACTAGGTAACCAAGGTCTTCACTGAAAACCAGATGTTGTGCCTGAGCTCAGTTTGCCAGGGCATGCAAATGATCAAGATAAATTAAATTTATGATTGCATATTCCTATTACAGTGCAGCAACTTGGAATTTGAATATGAAGATATATTTTTGAAGTAAAGAAAAATTTGGTCTTCAAACTGCGTGGCCTTCTGGTTTGTTTTTTCATTGCCTTATATTTCTGCGATCTTTATTTTTGTGTTGGTGTGTGGAAGTGGAAGAATATGCCTTCAGGGAATGAGTTTCCATTTACAATTAGATGTCTGAGCTGACATTTAAGCTTTTTCATTTACACAATCAAGTATGGGTATCTTAAACATACATCTTAACCATACCATACTGGGAATTTAACCATACTAGGGAGTTCTGCTGTTGATCTCTGTGGGACCAAGATTTTCCCTGTAGACCAAATAATTATTCATAATTTTGGATGTAGTTGTGTTTTCTTATTGAAGTGATACAACATAAAAAGTTGGTATACATTTATGTTAAGAATATTTAAGTAATATGTACCCAGAATTTACGTGGGAAAACTAGACACAAATTATGGGTTGAATTTCAAGCTTAGGTGATTTTGTAACCATGTAAATTATATAGTCCAAAACTGTTGATTTTTTTCTTCAAGTCAATCTCTGAACCTCCTCGCCCGCACCCTCCCCTGTGAGATCTCATATCAGCGTTCAGCTTTTTCAGTAGCATATTATCCCAGGCCTGTAGAATTGACACAAATATTCACTTCCTTTCAGTTGTCTAATATATTTTACAAAAATTAAAGCTGGCTTAGTGTTCTGCCCTTTCATATTCTATTGATAACTTATTGGTTTTTTTAATTGAGTTTTATCTCTACACGTATTATTTATTCACTCTGCTTTACATATTGTAATCGTTGACATGTATGTCTATAAGTAATCCTGTGGCTGTTTTGGCATAGTATAATCATAAATTTCAGTGGAAAAACTGAGATTTCTGACTGTTTTTTGGCAAAAGACTGTGATACTTTCTGAACTTTGGTATTTATTATTTTCGTTCTGTTTAAAAGAATGTCTTACACCCAGTTCATATTGAGACTCGGTGAACAATCAGTATACAGATATAAGGTGGTTTGTTTTCCCTTTCTTTTCTTTCTCATTATTTCTTGGGTTAGTTGAGCGATGAAATTTGCTTTCAAATGTCCTTCTATTTTTACTCCTTTTTACATTTTTTTTTTTTCCTTTTAATTAAGTACTGTGGTTTTGCTCTGTTGAATCTTTCACCTGCAGAACTATTTTGAATGCCTGTATCAAGAAACTGGTTATAATGATTAAATATAGTTTCTAAGCCAGTCTGAAAATTCATATTTAATTAACATTTTTGTGGAAGGATTGCACGATGTAGTAGGTGAAACCTGATTTATTGATTAAAAATTGTCAGTCATTTAAAATATATATATATATATATATAAAAAATTGTACAGAGTAGGTAGGACATTTCTGCATTTAAGGATAGCAATGGTCAAACCAAATTTAAAATGAGAACATAATTGCTTTCCTTTCCTCATTCTCACAAGTCAAAAAGTATCTGTTTCCCAGCCATGCTCCTGCAAAGGAACTGAAGGGCATTGACACAGTGTTATTGCTACTTAATGTTATAGAAACACATACTCATATTTTTTTTTATTATACAGTACACTGTTAAATACATATTAGTGAATTCTAGTCAACATACTAGATTTGAAATCGTAGTTCATAAAATCACTGATACAAGTTATTGGATTGGGGGTGGTGGTGGTTGGATCAGTTGGAGGTTGAGCAGGAGACAGTGGCATTTAACCATAGTTTATAAATATAGATTATAGACTTGACACACAGTGTTGTTTGCTCTTTTCAAGTCCAATATTTTGCGTTCATCTCTGTGATATTTCCTAGTGTACTAGTACGTTTTTTCTGAAAATGCTAATCCTAACAATAGGACCTGGCTTTCCTAAGCTGTGTGGGTAGATGCTCTTTGCTCAGGAGCAATGGAGACTTACTGCAAAATTACTGTGATTGTGGGTTACCAGCACAGAATTATTAAAGTCTGTAGCACTGTAAGCTGCATTTACATGCTGCAAAATCCCACAGAGGAAGAGAAAGAAAGAGGAAGGCTGTGGAGGCACGGGGCCAAGCAGGCAGGAGTGGGGACCGAGGCGAATGTCAGTCCCAGGTTACCTCCCATGTATGTTAAGAGCCCGATCTCCCAGCTCGCCTTGCATCACTGTCAGAGTTATTTGCTTTCCCATTCACGACACGGCCCTTTGTATAGTGACCACAGTTGTTGTGTTTGCAGGTAATTCCTGTTGTTTCTTGGGTGAGGAGCATATGGGCTGTGTCTTAACACAGTGCATTTCCTGGCTTTCACAAGTTTGGGTTTTAATGAAACTCAGAGTATAAAATTGTTTTGTCAGTCAAGTATTTTGCTATAAAATTTTTACTGTGATGTTCAGGTCATTGTGAACTGTTGAGCCACCGAGACTATGGTCTGTGCATTCCTTCAAATGTTAAATTTGTCACAAACAAAATTTTTAATTGTTATTTGAAGCGATGAGAGGAAAGTAGTTTGCAAATCAGTTTTTCTCTACTAATTCAATTTGAGTTTAAACTACAAGCCATTTTAGTTGTTCTGATTGGTGATTGTGGTGATAAAATGACATTAATGCAGAGGAGAAACAGCAGAAGCAGATCATCTTTAGTGTATTAACAAAAAACTCCTGTAATTCTGAACTTGCTTCAAATTAGTTGGACTCACTTGGATCCAATGCAGCAGGTGAATCCCCCCATAATATCTTTCCCATAGTAAGTATATGGTTTTCACCGGGACCTACTCAAACTCCCTGTTGGGTTTTCCCTGCTTGTGATGCAGTTAGTGCTGATGAGAGCAGGCTTTGATCCGAGGCAGGTGCTGCATACTGGTTTGTTGGTAAACTTTGTTCAGGCTGTTTTTGGGCCCCCTGATGTAAACCAAAGGCTGCAATCAAGGGGAAAAGAAGGGAGTAAAGAAGGGATGAGTCTCATGCCAGTGGGAACATCTCCAGGTTCCCAGAGACCCTGCTGTAATAATATTGGGCTTACAGGTGCAAGAATATATGTGGGAGAATAACAGCAGGAGAGCAACAAGAAAGGAAAACTCTTCTGTTGCTTAGGTGAAAGATTAAAGAGCTGTGAGAGGCTCTGCAGGCTACAGAACTGATTCGCAAAGGCTAAAGCACCGAAGATGCTGTGTGACAATATGAAGGGGATTTTGGTACTTACTCCAGCTGTGCAAAGCTTCTGTCAGAGCATCCCCAACCCCGAGACTGGTATGTGAGCTCCGTACCTGAGTACCCAAGTCGCAGGCACTGCTCCCGTCCTTCCAGATATGACTGGTGGGGGTAGGATCTCCATGCTTACTTTTCCACAGGTTTGCAGTATTAGCCCAAGGTGCAAGAAACTTCTTATACGCCTGGCTTTGGCTGAGAAGATTCAAATCCGTAGCTCCTAAACTTAGGTCCTCAGCCACCTGGCTTAGGCTTTGCTAAGGACCGTGAAGGAGCATTCACCACTTCTTCTGATAAAACTGCATCGCTTGTGGAAGAAATAAGGAACATAGTCCTGATCACAGCTAATTATTTTTTAGCCTAATGACTTGGGCTGGGCTTTGATCCTTGCTCCCAGCTTTATTGATGATTTTTACCTAACAAGTCTGTGAATAAAATAATCAATTATTAGGATTATGTCTGGCATTGTAGCTGCTTACAGACTTGAGAAAAGGCTGGGAGGTTCTGCTTTTGGATTTTGGTACCCATGTGTCATTTTAATTTCTCATGGCCGCATCTGGGCCTATATTGTTATTGTCATTTTTATTTAACAGGAATGCTTCCTAGCGGGGAGATGGTTAGGGGGAAAGGCTCTTGCTTAAAGACGCTTAAGATGAATCTGAATTGCTGATTTAATTTCAGAATTGACTTATAACGACAGGAGTTATAATGATGATTATATTTTATTTTGGCAGCATATCAGCCAAGGCACCGGTATGTCAGCCACATATCACAAAAACACAGCAAAAGAAAAAATTCATTCCAAAAGTAGTTTTCAGCCTAAATGTAAGACTTATCTTTTTCTTGTGGGTTCTGTTTTACATTATAAAGATACTAAGTCTGAAGAAAAGGTGTATTCAAAGGTCTGTATTTTTCCATTATCTTCACATATTCAGGGAGGCTTTTTTCAGCAAGAAGAGGACAGGCATAGCTTGTCATTCCTTATCCTCTCAGTTTCTCCGTTTGTATGAGTCTGGATCTGAATACCCACTTTAATCAATGCAAATAAATGACTTCTCCTAGGGAGTACGTGAGTCTTCGAACAAGCTAGTGGGGGGAAGAACATCTGTTGTCCTTTAACATCGTTTACAGATTTATTTGAAGTGTTTTCACTCATACCACTGGGATTTTCTAAAACTTGTGTTATTTCCTGTGGTCCAGAGGTTTTGTCTTTTCTATGAGAGAAAGACAGGAGACTCCCCACACTTGCCTCCCCCAGGTATGCTTCCTGTTACTAAACAAGGTCTATTTTAAGAATACGAACTTCTGGTTACTTTTTCTGAAAAGTGTTAGCTTATTTATAATGACGTTTTAATGGTACTTATGCATACTTTTTCCTTTTTACTTCCAGGGACTTTTTTTTTTCCCAATTAATATTGAAGAAATACTATAATGTATTTTTAAAGCCCAGTTTGGCTGGATATTTGGGAGAAATAAACAGGGTGAGAAACTCTCTTATGAAGCCAAGCCCATATTCTGTAGATTTAATTTGGGAGTGTTCCTCCAGTGTGTAAATGCTGCAAATATTTTTACATCTCATTAAGGGGAACTGTTAAAATGAATGAAAGTTCAGGAGCCCGAACACTTTCCTGCTCCGCAGTAAGCATTTTGAGGGTGGCGTGAGATGTGTCTGTGGGCTGGTCAGACAGGCCGGGATGACTTTACATGTTTTATCTGCTGAATCACGAAGTTTCTACATGTCTCTCTTTAGAGGAGGAATTTCCATATAAACAGGCTTTTGGCTGTGATACCTTGAGGCCTCTAATTAATTACATTTCAGATGGAGTCGGGAGGTTGGGGTTCACACTCCCCGCTTCCTCCTGCAGGATAATAGGACCCAATGGCTATTTTGGAGGGTTACTTTTTAAAACAAGTGTTAAAAGGCTGGGAAAATGTGCCTGGTAAGCATCTAGGCTTTGAAAACTTAGCCTAATAAACCCACATTTATTCGTGAGTGCCAGCACGACTGGCATCTCTTTTGTAATGCCTTAATATCCTAAGCTTTTAGAAAGCCTGTGAATTTGTTGCTTRTTTGCACTTTTTTATAAATGCATGTTTTACAAATGCATTTCTTATTAACACAGACACTGCTACTTCACTTTTGGCTTAATTTCTCTACAGTGTAAATAAAACTCTTTTTGTAAAGCAGTTTTCCTTCACTATTGGTAACGCATCTGGAAAGTTATTCCTCTAGAGAAAGAAATGACAGGGCTGTTTGATGCTGAATGCCTTCTTCCCTGTTGGGTTAATATAGGAAATTGTAATCGCTGTCTCGGTGAATGTTGTTGGTTTTGTTACCCTGATGGGAAATACATCTTTGCTAATACAAAATGAAACTGCTGATAAAATGCCTTTTAATTATTAAGAGCTTGTAGCTCATGAACATTGAAAACAGTACACGCTAGAGTAATTTATTTAAAATATTCCTATTTTTACACTTTTTAAGTATGGTTTTTAAGAAAGTAGTAGTAATAAAGACATTTGGACAAACTCTCTGCTGTTGAAATGGATTGCTTTCCACTGGCTGAAAAGGTCTGCCATTTTYACAAAAAATATGACTCAGACAGGTTAAGTATCATTATTCACCATAGTGCCTGTGTACAGAATCCTGTGTATGAATCTGCAGTAGCAGGTGACAGGAGGGAAGAGGGATGACGTACCAGTATTTGCCTGGAAGGACCTCATGCCAGGAAGCAATAGGAATTTGTTTGGCACAGCAAAAATACAAGCAGAGTTACATTTTTAGCGAAGGGAGATGGGTGAGGGCAAAGCAGGGGATGTCTTATTAGTTTGTAAATGTGGCTGGCATATGAAAGGAAATAAAGTGTTTATACTCTCAGAAATAAAATTGGGAATGTATCTGTCCCACTTCTGCCAGAAACGTGCAGCCAGGGAATATGTGACCTGGGGTGCCTGGCATCCTGGGGACGTGTTGATCCTGGTGCTGCAGAAAGATGGCAGGACAGAATCATCACATCTCTGCAGATCGTCAGAGTCCTCATTTATGACACAATTTCTGCATGTTAGGGAAGCTATTGAAAAATACATTTACAAGTGAATAGGTGAAAACAGCTGCCACGGAACGCTACTTGAGAAATGGGACGTCTCAGTTCTTGGTCAGTCTTTTTTACATCAGGTAACGTGCCGTCCCAGGGTGTTTGTTTATCAAAGTTAGCATTTTAGCTGTCTTTACCACAGGAGCTGAAGTTGAATACAATAGCAAGCTATATAATCACTGCAAAGTACTCTTCCTGACTCTTGGGTGATACCACCAACCAAGGAGTCATTTTGAATAACTTACTGAATTACTGTACCAGAGCTTAACATATAGTAACCTGAAGTTTCATCCTATTCCAGTCATTTTTTTCTATACAAAATGTTTCACGTTTCCTTTTCCAGCACCTTACTACTGTCGGTTGGTCAGATAAGGATAAAAAGATTTATGTACAGGGGCTCCTAGAGGGAATTTCATGCTTTGAAGTGAGATTATGTAATTTTCTTCAAAACAAAATGTTGAACGATGGGGTGGTTCTTTATTTTCTGTTTAGTTTTCAGGAGCTATGGTCACCATAAGATAAGATACCAATCGGACATAATTTTGGATAGCTTGTAACTCTTCTAACGAGGCACTAATCATATCTTGAGAATACAAACACACAAGCAACATGAAGCTCTGTTTTTTTTGTATATGAACATCTTTATTTAACCTTATCTTCATTGGCAYGGGAACGATAATGAACTGTGGCAGATAAAATCTAAAGGACATTTGAGAAGCACATGAGTTAATTGTCACGGCTAAGGATCACAAAAACATACCTGTTGAACCCAGATTTCTGATGCAGCATGTACATGCACTGACACTGGAGGAGCCCGCAGCATTCAAGTAGTGCCACAGAAGTTTCCACTTCCCAAGTGAACTCCAAACTCATTCTGTGATTTGCTATTGAGAAAAGTCACACCCTAAATGGTGACAGTGTTGAATCTAGACTGTACGCTCGCGTGTCCCTAGCATGGGAAGTGACTCACCAAAATGTTTATTCTTCACATTGTGGTCTACTCTCCCCAGGAAAACAGGGATCTATTTACTCTGTAATGTATCAGTGCTTCTTACCAGACTGTACAGTATCCCTGCCGGGGCTGGCCCTGGTCAATATTTGTTAGTAGCTGTTACTCTGTTTGGAGAAGGACAGTTGCTGTGTGTAATACTTGGGAACCATGTTCTTAAATTGCACCTGGCTGCACCTGGCCGTTGTTACGGGCTGCGATTGTTGCTTTGATTTACTTGTGGTTTGAGTATTGCTGCATTATTTGTAGGCAACGTGTAGCCCTGCAATTCTAAAGTGTTACCGTTCCCAAGATAAAATCCTGCACTGAGAATGACCCTCTAGCAATGACACCTTAGCCTTGTAACTCCGTCGCTTTGGGAAGAGCTCTGCATGGGCACTGGGAGAGTGTGGCAGAGCCGCCCACTCTCCTCTTTGCCATGAAGGACTTACTAGGGCCTGTTGGGACACAGGGATAACTGAGGGCCGATAAAATGGTATGTGGAAATAGCCTTCCATGTTATGTTTGAACACGGCACTAGTAAGGAAGGGAACTTGGAGGAAAGCTGGAGCCTCTCTACTGTTTCTCTGGCCTTTTCACGAGGAGGACCCCTCTTCTGCAGCGCTGTAAATAAGAAGTCACATGGCTTTGATAAACTGCGTTTTTACTATTTGTGTTACTGTAATCATAAAAAGGTAAGTGGGCTTTGGGTGCACATTTCATCCATACCTATGTTGCATATTATTTTTCAATTAGGTTGAATATGTCCTGATACTTTTGCGTCATTATATTCTGGTTGCCTGTTAACAGACTGATCACTGATTATTTTAGTAATATTACTTACTGCAGCACTTTGTAAAATAGATAATTATTTCCCCCTGTACATATTATGAAAATGCCCCGTTGTGCTTTCATGCATGCAGTACCTCTCTTGCTTTCCATTGGGGCTCAACTGCAAAAATAGGAGAAGAAATACACATTTGGTTTCTTTTTAACTAATTGTTGTACGTTTTGAAAAATCCTTTACTTATTGCTTGACAAGCACACGTTAGAATACTTACAGCAAAATGCGAAGACATTTCTAACTAATACACTTTTACTGTTCTCCAGGTTCTTTTGAGAGTGTGTTATTCATAATCCTTAAAAAGAACTGTTTTCTTTTCAAGAAGGGGCAGTGTTTAATATGTTCAACTAAGAAACAAAACTCAGAAAACCATTTATGATACAGTTTTATAATTTCTGATGGGGCATATGAAATGCATATTTTCTATAACCTGTGCTGTCTAGCTTAGTGCTACTAAAATATAAAATAATAGAGCCTGACATTCATGGAGAGGAAGTGGTCAACATAAAATGCAAAGAGGATGATTTGTTGATTGCATTGTAGCATAGAGAAAGTAAGAAGTTGCCTGCATCTCAAAGCCAAGCTCTAAGAGTAGTGATCTTTGCAAATTAGAAATATTATGACTTCTAAGCCCTAGTTGTAAATAAGAATTCATTTCACTCCCGTGACGTGTTGTGGAGAACTGGATCGCTGTCTCTCTGTAGGAGGCCAGTCAACTGCTTGACAAGTCTGGCAGCAGTGAAGTTTCCTAGCAATGAATGCCTTACTCTTCAAGAGGATTATTGCATTTTGATTAAGATCAATTTATTGGCATTACTGTACGCAAACAATTTGATTCAACCCTTGAAATTGCTGAATGTTGACCTCCAGGGATTTTGTCCTGTAGGACATCTGAGACTTTAATTTGGCAGGTGGTCCAAAAATCATTGACTGACCTCCAGTCTGAGGCACACAGCTCTGCTTATGCATGGAGGAGGCATGTGTTGCAGAAGTTGCACTGATTGATCATCTCTCCCAGGAAACCTCTGCCTGGCTCACTTGTTTCCCCTAAGGGAGTTGCGAGCATTCGTGCTCTTTTAACAAGCTACATTGGAAGATACTCTTGTGAAGCGGCGATTCCACAAGAGCAGAAATACTGTCAAAGCTAATTCATCCTGGAGCTTGTATTAACTGCTCGTTACCAGTGTTTGTCATTATGTTTTCTTCAGCTGTTGTTTTGGTGTAAGCAATGTCAAGTGATCTGACAACAGCAGAAAATCACACTGCTTTCAGAGGGTTCGATGCAGTTTAAGTGTATTTCTAGCAGTTAACAATCATCTGCAGGCTAGCATCTCTTTCTGGGGGACACCTATTCTGCAAAACATTTTGTAAATGTTGGTGTTTGTAATACACACCCTGGACCAACCCCCTTCCTTGCCTCACAGGGGCTCAAAACGCTAGCTCCCTCTGCAATGGGGAAAACCAGCCCACTTAATTCACTGTGAGGGCTATAAAACGGAGGTGCTTTTCCTAACATTTCTCAGTATGGGAAATTTTCCCAAGTGACCCCTTGGGAGACTGTGGGAACAGGCTACCAGCCCTGGGGCTCAGAGACAGGCTGGGCAAGGCTCATCTCCTAGAGCCCACGTTGAGGGCACAGCCTGTCCCTGCTGCTTCGTAATGGATTTCACCCTTTAAATTCTCTGTAGGTTGTAAATCAAACCCAGGCGTTACAGACCCCTTTTACACCCTGCCCAGCACTGCCTGCCCGTTCCTTGGGATTGGTGAGAGATGCGTGTGTCAGGTGCGATCTGCTCGGGTGCCGCACCGATGGAAGGGGAAGGTGGTGACAGTTTTCAGCAAGGGACGAAGCCCTGCATGCAAAGGCGAGTACTGGGACTACGTGGAAATACAGAGATCCACACGAGTCTCTGTGTGTTTGCAAACTAACTGCAGGTTTTGTTTAAAGAAAAATGTCCCATAGAAGTGTGGTTTTCACTAGGAGGTGAGGAAGAGGGAGAGCAGAAGAGGTGTAGAGTTGTGGTTGCATAGGGAAGCTCTCACGTGTGTAACTAATGCAATAATTCTCCAGTTCAGAAATTTGCTCTAGGTCCTCTCTTCCAAAGAGAAACTTCACTTTTTTTTTCTCACAGTCACCGTAAGAATCACCCTTCCTGCCGTAACTTCCCAAAACAAGGGGATGTTTCTTCTCATAACTTTAATATTGCTGTTCTGTTTGGGGATGAAATAACAGCCTTTACTAATCTGAAAGAAAGTAAGTGGCTTGGGGGCAGGTTTTTTATCCCTAAGGTTCATTCTGTACTGCAAAGAGCTTACAGATCACAAATATGTTGAGCTGTTCTGTCATGTAGAGTCACCTTTGTAATGTCAGAGTGAAGTCACGGTGCTAAACTCTTCAGCAGCTCCGCACAAACAGTTTTGCGGTAGGATGACTATCATTGCCTGGTCCTTGTGCTCCGTCAACAAGGTTGTTTCTTGAAGTGGCTGTAGAAGAATGAAACAACACATAGCTGTTTATCTCCTGATTATCTAATTATCTTTGATAAGAATAGGATTAAAAAATCAGATTGTATTTGTTAGAAATTTGCTGAACTGTTTCTTTGCAACTAACCACACAAAACATGTAAACTGCATCTGCAGAGAGGCAGATACCAGAAAAATGAACACTTTTTTTCATAAAAAATTTTCCCCTCCAAAAGTCAGTGACTTTCTTTTCTTTTGTCTTTCATTATTTAAAAGAAAAACCAAACCCAAACCTCCTTGGTTCTTACCTTTTTCTGCTTTCTTTAAATGACTCAGTTATTCAACAGAGAACATTGAGCTAGGTCCTAGGTATAGGTTCTAAATTGCAGAGGCCTTGGAGCCGCCAGCAACATTTGGGTGAAGACTTTCAGAATGTACCAATCCAAGCAGTATAGTCATTTGAGGTAGATTCCATTAATTTAGTTCTTTACCAGAAAATACCCTTTTTTCTTGGCTTTACCTTCATGACAGATACCAAGAAACTTACGTTTCTTGATAATTTCATATATAATGCCTACCCATACAATATGTTAAAAGAAGATTTTTTTCAAGACACTTATTTATTCTTCTAAAATATATATACGTTTTTCTTTACATTTTCAAAACAGAATTGGTAGTATTAAGGCTTTGATTTTCAAACCGGAATGAATTGCAACTTATTTCGTAAGGATTTTTATTCCAAATTTTAGTATATTGTATCCAGGCCATTGTTAAAATTATTTCTGCAGTTCCTATTATGTGTGTGAATTTGAAATGCTATGACAAAAATAAATAGGCGTGCAATTGCTTCAGATCTTTTTCTAAGTATATAATGATAGGATATATACCGCATATAATTGCTTCTAAATCCAACTACCTGATTGTGACTATGTTTTTGTAATGCTCTCTTGTAAAAGCGTACAATTTATATTTCAGGATATGCTGCAATTTACATTATTTTGACCCAGCTTATGCTAATATTGAGATTTCAAAAAAGAAAAGGGAGCAATCTTCCTCCCCCTTTTTAAAGCACAGTGTGAGGCTAGGTAAAGTACCACAGTGTGTACTGGGTAAGAGATCTGCCCTGCAGCCTCTGTTCTTTTTGTCCAGTTTTGAGATGGCTTGATCAGAGGCCCCTGCAGTCTTCCCCCAGGATCTACAAAACAAACAGATTTGTCACAAGTGTTAACAGCAGAGGCAAGGAAACTTGGTAGATGTGTCATCTGAGAAATCCACTCTGTTAGATTGCTAAAATAAAATACAAGGAGATGGCATAGATCGCAGCTTGGATTAGGTAGCTGTCACCAGGAGGAGGAAAGTTGGGCTTCAGTCCAATTTTGTAATGTTAAAAAAATACACAGAAGGAATGGAATTATCTCAGTCTCTGATTCAACTGCCTTAAATACAGTTTGTAAAAAGATACCATTTTGATTTGCATCCTGAATAAGTGATGCCTGCATACCTAGAAGGTATAATATTTCTACAGAAAATACCCACGTACTCAAATTTGGCATACAAAAGAATCCCTGCTCCAGGGAACAAACAGGTCTGAACTAACTGAATGCCTGTGAAGAGATGTAAACCTGTCTCTAGGAAGGGATGCAAACCGCGCTACCAAAACTATTTGGAAGCTTTTTCAGTCCAGATTCCTCTGTGCCTATAATTTCAGCATACGTACAACAATAAGGCATTTGTGTAGCTACTTTTATATAAGGACACAATACTTGGTACATTTAGTTATGTATTGTGCCTAATAATACTCCACCTACACCCTGTATGCTTTCATATTTACTTTGCATATAGACCTGACTGTAAACATCCGTGCTAAATGCCTGCACCTAGGCATTGCTGGTGTCACTGCCTGCGCCCGCGTGCAGCGGAAGCTCCTGCTGTGCCTCACGCTCCTCTTTGGTAACCCTGAGTTTGTTTGGGGGAACAAAATGTACTTCCGACAGAGCTGTAATAGAAGAGATACCCTCTTCAGCTCTTACAGTAAAATAACCAAATGAAGGCCCTACCTCATTGTTTTTGAAGAATTCGATTTTCCTATTCCTTTAGATGGGAGCACTTTTCTTTCTCCTCACCACCATAACTTTTTCTGTTATGCCAGAGACAGTAAAAGAAGAAGAAAGTTTGTGATTTAATATTGCTTTCACAGAACAATTAAAATACTTTATCTATTAAAATGGTATTATTTATATCGATTCAGCTGCCTAGATATGACTCATGTAAGGATGGAAATGCATTTTTATAGAATAGTGGGCTGCCAAGCAATTGGTTTGGAAAATGGTGAGTGGAAATCACTTCAAAAGAGGAAAGGTCATCTTGAGTGTGTATGAACAAATACTGCCAGATATTCTTTAAGAACAGTAGGTAACTATCCATCGCTTCTATTTCAAAGTTGCTTGGCACGGCCTTATTCTAGTATTTTCCCCATGCAAACAAACATCTAAAAATGCTTCTGCTTATGCTCATTAGCATAAACACCTTCAACAACACATTGAAAGTGACTTCTACATCTGGTTGCCTTGTAATTTATTAATAAGCACGTGCTGTTTAATAAATKATTATTTTTTGTAAAAAGCATTAAGAATTTATATTTGAGATTTTCTTTTTCTTTTTAGAGAAGTGAGAAAATAGTTTGGAGTTCGATTTTTTTTCCTCTTTGTATCTGCTGTAGATACCTATATTTTCTATCAAGATACCAGGTAGCGCACAAAAGGGGAAACTGCAAAGGTCGAGGAAAACATCTTTTCAATACAGTGAGACAGTGAAGTGCTGAACAGGGAACCCAACCCTGGAAGGTCACCGTTGACTGTGAATAATTCAAAGAAGCAAAACCAGTACTCAGTTTTATATTACGATTTTGCATTAGAATGATGGTCTTAGCCTGCAACAGTCCAGTCATCCAGATTTTTTTCTGATGGCTGTTACCGATTTTTTTTTCTTTTTCCATACAGAGATGTGGTTAGTTAGAGCTTACGTTTTTAGCACTTGGATTTGTGTTTCAAGGTTACCTCCTTGTGGCTTGGAGCTTTGATGAGCTAGTTATAACCTCTCTGTTTCCAATATGCTTTTATGCATGATATACCTCCTTATATGCATGGCATACCTACTAAAGAAATTAAAATTATCACGCTGGCACAGTCTGTATATGGCCTGTCGGGGCATCTGGACATTTGCTGAGTATCGATTTTTCTGCACAATGTGAATTAATGGAACATTCGAAATCCTGAAGTCTCTTCTCTGACCTACTGCTTTAAACAGCATTGCAGAGGGAGCATTATCAAAATAGGGATCTGAGTGATTGACGAAGGAGCCAACCGTGTGAGTGCTTGGCGTATTTGCACAAGTTGGGACAATTAAAGCTAAGCAAGAAATGAGAAATGACAGGCCAAGTGCAAAACACTGTTTTATCCAACTTGAAACCAGATGACTTCAGACACCAAAAGGTTCCTCTCCTGTGGCAGCTTTCAAAGAGCCCTCACAGACTTCAGCGGGCACCAGCTGATGCTATGAAGAGAGAATTCAGTCATCGCTGGCCTTTTCTGGCTTTATTTCCAGGGGAGAAAGAGGTCAGAGTAGCTAAAATAAAGTCAGTATAAGGTCTCAAAAAAGTTAGTATTTTAAAACATGTGTTTTTTATTTCTTGTGATGTGACCTCCAGTTTTAGGCAAACGAAAGTGAAGGTGAGAACAGAAAGTCAAGAGCTAATATTGACTGGGAGTGATCCCAAGTTCAGTACTGCCAGAACTGAATTTGCAAACCATCAGGCTGCATAAAACTCATGATCTGCTTAGGGAGAACTAAAAAATCAGCCAACCAACCAACCAACAAAACCTTTTTATTTGCCTACAGTTTTTGAGACTCTATTTGAGACTGTATTCACAGGTTTCTGCAACTGTGGAGACTAGAACCTTACTATTTTGTGTTAATGAAAGTCAACATAATAAACTCCCAGATCTGCATTTTAAGGAGAAAAAAAATTAGGAGTATTTTAATGAAATTGTGAAAGTTSGCAAAATTGCAGGTTGTGGAGATACAGGGCAAAACCCCATTGCTCTTAAATTATTGCTTAGATGCTGACAGAAGGGATTAGCTTTCTGTAGCCCTATTTTAGTGCAGCTGCTGTGGCCATTGGATGAATAAGGTTGTAAATAGGGCTAATCAATGAAAGAGGAAATCCTGTGGCAGCAGACAGTGGCTGCAATGTGACAAACTATAAATATTAAGTGAATGAAGATCTTGGACAGAATGACTCTTTGAAGGAGCTCACCTATCTCCTGAATTAGATGCACCGGAGTGAAAAAATGAGGGACTTTGCTGGATGCAGACATCCTCATCCCCTCTGACGTTAGACAAACACAGAAAATAGCCCTTCTGGAATACCGCAAGATATGTACTTACTTTTGCAGGAGGCCCAAACCTGCCCCGATGGGCGTGGGTGCTGCAGGAGTACCGGGCAGGGGCAGGGTGCTGGGTGGGTGGTGGTTCTCAGCGCTGCGTCTAACTTCCTACTGACACTCGAATGAAATGGCTAGTGGGGACTCTATGCAATAACCTAATTGCTTTGATTTCTGCTCTTTTGTACCAAGTGGATCACTACGTATAACACTGAGACTGAAATAAGCTGTATCCCTGATGCGTAAGACACCAGGTCAGCTGGATGGGAACCTTCTGGAAAAATAGTGTTTCATCAATAAGTGGTGACTGAATAAAACCAAGTCTTCACACGTTAATTTCCATTTCTCTTCCTTCCCTCTCTCTAGCTCCTGTCCTGCCCTCCTTCCTACCTTCTTATCCCTTTTGTTCCTCCAGTTACCAGTGCTGCAATCTTCCCATGGCCATAGCATCTCTTAGTCCAAGTTCTGCTTCTTGCTAGACTGGCATCAGGTGTTCAGAGACCCTGGAAGTAAAACCTACCCTAAGACTTAGGAGTTACTTTACATGGCTTACACACAACCTCTATGTCTACCTTTTTTTCTTTTTTGTCTATGTAATTAAACCTTTTTTTTTTAATTGAAAATATTTACAAACAGGCTCTCTGCCTTTGTTTCCCCAGTGCTGGGCCCTGCTTCTGCTGGGCTTGTAAATATTTTAAATTTAAAAAAAATTAAATTTGATTATATACTAATAAATTCTGCTGAGCTTTTTACCTTCTCTTAGAATCCTTCATCTTGACAGTGCTCCTAATGTCCTCAGATTCAGGCATTGTCTCAAATGTGCATAAGCAACCTGAGAGGTGAGAAGGGGTGACGGATCCATATGAATTTACTTTTTTGACCTTTTGTTCAGGGCTTTTCTTCATACGTAATGCTTTCCTGTTTGTACTTCCTCTCGCTTTCTTCTTCCTTGGTCTGATGAAAGACTGCTAGCACAAAGAGCTTCTCAGTAACAACAGCCTTTGTGTGTGGTGAAGGGCAAAGAGGTGAGATATTCCCATCCAGGATAGAGGGAGAGGTGAAAAGAAGGACGCACAAGGAAGCGTATTCGCAGCATGAGCATTAATAACCGGTGTCTGCTAAACACGTAAAGGTTGGTGCTTCTGGCCAAGTAAAATCTCTTGATCACAGTTGCCAAGTGAGTCAGCGTGTTTTCTGTATAAATTTAGAGGTATGGCCCAAAATTGCTGCTTGTGGCAAGTGACAGTTCTTAAAGCTCACCATCAGCTTCCTGTACTGTTCGTATATTAGTGAGATGTCCCTTCCACCCTGGGAGCCCAGGGTGACTGACTGTTCACACAGACTAGGAAAGCGCCAGTTTTCAAACGTCCAGCCGGTTTGCATTTCCGTTAGGCTTCGGTGCACCTACTTTTGACCATAGTTCTTACGTATCACCAACCCCTGGGTACTCCTCAGTCACTCCTCAGTATCCCCAGGGTTTCTGGAGATTTTGTAACTATTTAATAAATTGCGAGATAGTGGATATTTGAAATACTGGTCAGATCAGTGAGTAAAAGTTGTTTTGGGAGCTCAGAGAACCACTTGCTCCGTGCCTGTGAGGAGCAGTGCTGCTCCCCTCCTCAGCTCCCTCACAGGTTGCATCTGGGATAATCGGCCTGCGGTGCTTTCAAACAGCTCCACAGCTGCTAAAAGCAGTGACCCGAGCTGCACAGAGCGAGGAGAAAGAAGGCACGGCTGTAACGACTTTGGGGCTGATGTGGGTGTTGGGAGAATGGTCGTGATGCTCCCAAGGGTGGTGGAAAGAGAAGCAGTGATGGAGAGAATTATCTCTTCACTCCAGTGTCCTTTAATAAACCATAATCTGCTTTGGAAGCTTATTTCTGAATGCTAATAAAATGGAATTGCATTTCTGGAAAGTGTCAATATCAGCACAGTATGCAGACTTCTATACAGACTTTTATAGTGAAAAAAAAAAAGAGAAGTTCATAGCCTCTTTTACTCTAGTAATCACTGCTGTTAATTAATAAGTCTTTGTTATCTCTAAATTGAAGTAATACTATGAGCTACTCGTGCTTGCTGCTTAGCTTTGCTTAATTGTCCAGACATTTGACTCAGCAATGACTAACCTAGATGCCAAGTCCATATGCTAATACGTTCCCCTGCTCTTAGGGGACTGTTAGTTAGCAAGCTGCCCATTTAATGCTGAACACGTGGGAACTGCTGTGTAGTGTGAATATGCTGGCCCAGCAGACTCGTTTCAGTGCCAAAATGCTTCACAATCGGACATAATTTTTCAGTGTCACATTCCCTTTCAGGCAACTCTCCTGACACATACAGTCCTTTTTTTTCTTCTCTCTGAACCACCATTAGGTGCTCAGAGATCCAGGACGTAAAACCTGCCCTGAGACTTGGGAGTGCTTTACACGGCTGCACGCCGCCTCCCTTCCCTTCCGATGCCGAGGTAGAAATGGCCATGAAAGCATTTAGTTGCCACTTTTCCCCCTTTCCCTTTAGCTTCACAGTGGCCTCTGAACCTGTATTTCAGAGGATTATACTGGGAGCTTATGGGACTAAAATATAGGTGAAGTAAGATGAAAAAGAAATGAAGAAAACCCCCAGTTCTTTAGTTAGAGCAGATGGTATCGTTTGGCATGCTAACAGGGTGATGCCGTGAGTATGATACCCCTAACAGATACAGCACCCTACCCCTATGACTCCTGATTGGCGGTGGGGTGTAACCAAGGAGTTTCATTCAGCCTGATCAAGAACCAGCCTGCACATGCTGCTTTCTCAAGCTGTAACAGCAATGCACTGTGAGGCTGCCTCTGCTTGAGGTAGTACTTCGTTGCAGTTGTGACTGACCAACAATATAAGCAATGTGAAGTTTGCAGGGGGAGAGAGTATCTTTTTGGAGATCAGCTGGATCCACCTTTCCAGAGGTGGAAAAAACTGATCAAGCCCTCAACCCCAAAAGTTTGCCTCTGGGTTGGAAACAGAACCTTCAGTATAAACTCAACATACTGATGTTGCAGTACTGCTGTAGAACTGAAGAAACCCCCAAACTTGTCCAGCCTTTCCAAGTCCACCGATTGGTGTAACAAAAGATGTTACCTCTACCCTTAAACTTCGTAGGCATTGCAGTATCCCTTCTAAAGGGATTAACAACAATTAAAAGTTGTGAGCCAACTTTACTGAAAGGAATGGTACTTCCTAGCATCACTGGTTCACTGGCACAATGGACTGGATCCAGTCTGTCACGGTCCTTTGAACCCCCTTAGGTGGGAGGACAGAAGCAGCTGTGTCTCCCACCAAGGTGTCACAGAAGCTCAGCAGACTAGAAACGCCAAATTAATGTATTTTCTAGGCCCTTATCTGGGCTCTCTTCCCTCCCAGCACAGCTCGCTCTTCAGGCTGCAGTGGGCAGTTCAAGGGTAACAGCAGACTCCCCAGGGTCTTTGGTTATTGTTGGGCAAATCCAGCTCTAGATCTTTATAAAAAGCAAAGAGTGAACAAATATGAAATAATAAAGTGAAAGGTGAGAACAGGGCATTGGTTGTATTGAATCATACCATCAATCATCACCTTTGCTCTCTTTTCTCTGTTCCATTTTTATGGACAGTATTATTAGTGCATGTGCGCGCGCGCGCTCTCTCTCTGTTCCTATAGCATTGCACTGACCCATGGCTTCGCTTACCTTTTTGTGGGGCTCTACTGTGGTGAAGCTGGCAGGAGCTTTCCTTCTCTTCAGTATTCGTACCCATTTTTATTTGTTCCTCACTTGCTGAGGGTGGAGCAGTACCCCCTGTTGGTGTTGTGCTCTGGTCAGGCAGAATGAGGTCTGTCAAAAAAAAAAAAAAAGAAAAAAAAAGGGGGCATTTCTTTCCTTCTTGGGGGGCTCAGCGACATTTTGAGGCTTGGGCTTCAGTGAGGCAGTGAATGGGACTTGGTATTTTAAAACTAAGCAGAGTGCGTAGTCCTTTCACAGGCCATGGTATCACGGATGACTGCACATTGTGCTCTTAGCAGTTTATTAGTCTGACGTTTCACTTGCTATCACATTTTTGAATGGAGATTACTGCATCCCCAACAGGCGAGGGAAGCCCCAGAAACAGGCTTAGTATTACGTATGGTTGGAAACTTTTGGACAGACCTTTTTCTTTTGAAAAATGCTTATTCATTGAAACTGAGTTGCGCAGGGGACATCGTTGATTTTGGGGTTTGGTTTTTTTTTTTGCATTTGCTTTTTGCTGTAGATTATACTACTATATAACCCTAATTTTAATTGGTACGAAATTAAATGCAGAATAAAAAAAAAAGAAGATGAAAACAAGAATGAAATGTTTTGATTTACTGGATTTTTAACACTGTTTTGTGGGAAATTCCAATTTTTTTGTCCGCTCTGGAAGGAAACAACTTTTGCAACATCAGCAGTTCATGCAAGAGGTATTTTGAAATTTGACCAGCACTGTGTGCTGATCTGCATTGCTCGTCCTCCTCTTCCCAGTTGGCTGTGCTGTGCAACTTTTGCTGTGGTCAGTGGTGTGACCTGTTAGGAATCATTAGAAAGGTTGTCTAAGTATCAGCCTGGAGAAAAGAGTGTGGCAGCAGCGAGCAACTTCTGCTGAGGACAGGCAGCAAGGGTGCCTGGCTAATGGAAGGAAAATGGAGGAGCCTCGCTGGCTGCAGTCCTGGCTTTGGAAAGTCTGAGGGGAGAGTTTCAGTAACTTCATTTATTATTTGCATGCCAGTGTCCTCTGCAGAAAGGAGAGGAGACAAAGAGAGTCCCTAGGGAAAGAAGGCAGAAAGGGGAAAGGACGACTAAAGAAGGAAAAGAGTTGATCAATTTTTCACAACAAAAAAGTAGCAAAATTACTGAAAACTTTGTAGGAGGAAGAAAAGGGAAAAAAAATTCTGAGCAAGTGAAGGTGAAGGAGCAACAGGTGACTCAGTGCTGCCTTAAACGTGCTGACAGAAAAGACAGGATGGCTATGATTGAGAGGCTGCAGAAACTGAAATTATAGAGAAAAGTGGGGAAAAAAAGGAAAGAGGAAAATCAAGTGAGGACAAAACCAAAGAACATGGTGAGATTCCCTTCCTAGTAATTTTGTGGAAACGAACAGTGGTTCTGGGTATGAGGTGCTATTTTCTGTGTATTGAGAGAGTGGTAAGCGCCCTGACTTTCGGTACATTTTGCTGTCCACTTCAACGTCTTGAGAGGCATGGTATTGCCCTGAAGTCTGACAACAGGAACAGGCTATGCTGTGAAATTCCATCAGTTTTAATTTACCTGGCCACCATGGATGTCACAGGGCAGGAGTATCATGCAATTGCTCTTTAATTATATGATTAGTTAATAGGGTTTCCTATTAAACACCATGTAACTACGTGGAGATTACCATGTAATTACCTTTAGTAGATCCAAAACTAATTAGCATATAACCTGTATTCTTGCCTTGTGGTTCAGAAGGCTATAATCTTGTAATGATACGGTACTCACTGTGGTGTTAGCCTGCCACTACACGCTAATTTCCATGTAGTTAAACGCACAGTAGTTTTCATACAAGTAGTATTTGTGCCCTGTTACCAGTTGTCTTACAAACTTGTGCCCCTGTTGGCTTTGACAATGACTTAAACCAATTAATTACATTTTCAAATTGCCTTTGTGAAATGCTTTTGTTGTACCCCTGGCTTGCTGCTACGCTGTAAACTCAGCTGGATGTGAACTGTAAAAACAACCATGAGATAGGCGACTTGATGAGCTTCATTCATTTGCTTCATGGCACCAAATCTAGTGCAAAATGTGCGCTCCCATGTTACTGGTGTTTACTGTACATTTGTGGAGAGCAATGACTTCTGGGTAGTAAATGCTGCAGGTAATGCACCAGTTCAATAATCATAATAAAATTGTGTGTACTTTAAAGATAAGCATCCCTCTCCAAGTTTTAGTGGAGGTAAATTCTTTCTGTGTGTTGTTTCTCTTCTAAAATTCAGCTGAAATATTGGTGAGCAGAGGTAGCTTGCTTGATAAACAGAGGCTAGGTTATATCTTTTAGTAGATGAATAAAAATATTTTTAAACTATTGGCTCTTATGTTTTTGCATATGTAAAAGCAAATTAACTGTGTTTATTCTGCAGTGTATTCTTTGCTGTTCAGTTTCTAATAAAGGGCTCCATCATACCTCTCAGCTGGGATAGGACAGGAAAAATGACCACCATAAATATAGTTGTGTTGATTTTTCTGGGTTGGTTTTTTTCCCTCTTTTTCTTTTCTTTTTCCTTCATTTTACCCACTCCCATTGCCTTTGCAGTGGTTTTCCCTGGCAGAATAGAAATACAAATCATTTTCCCTTGGCCAAGAGTTGAGCAAACCTAAATTGTACATAGCAGTACTTGGTCTGTGTAAAACACAAAATTTTGCATCCTATGGGCTATAAATCTGTGTCACTTTATACAGGAATGGTGCGAGCTACAACTGTTCCTCCTTCAGCTTTGAGACTTACCCAGTAATTTGCCATTAAAATGAATAGTGTTTTTCAGGGGTTGCCTCTTAGCTACAATAATAATTTCTGCACTSATAATTTTTACTGTGCCTAGTGTGTGATTTCAGAAGCTAATGCCAGTTATTAGGATGTCAGTATGTACCTTGTCAGTGGCTTTTTGCAATAGCTCTCCACCCCATCAGTCTTCATGACTGGTGCCTCTAAAGACTGTTTGGTCAATCAGACAACAGCAACATTTTCACTGGATATTTAAAATATTAAAAAGAGGAGGAAAATATTCAAATTAGTAATGCGGGAGGTTGTCCTTGCTATTTTTACTTTATGCATTATTTGCAAGCAGGAATTTGGACGTAACCACAATAAAGGGATGCCCCAAACCCCTGAAGTTATATGTGTATCCACCAGCAGGACTTCCATGCCTCTCAACATAATGCGGCATGAAATCATTCTCAGACACAGCGTAAACAAACTTCTCAAACTCCCATCATAGAGCAGCTTCAAATGTTACAGTTTTTTATCAGGATCTCTGGCATCGGAGATCCCTGGAGCCCTGCAGGGAGAAGAAAGGGATTGCCATGGCCGCGAGGAGCTTACCTGGGAGCCAGCCAGGGATTTTCTTGGCTGAAATACAGGCAAGAGGGGGCACATTGGGACCAGACTGCAGCATCAGTGATAGACTTACCCACAAGGGTCTGTGCAGGCATCCCCGGGGCCACGCAGGCTGATGTCGGGCCGGTGCTCACGGATGGCCCAGAAGGAGCTGTCTGCCACGAACGGCACGGCCGCGTGCCATCAGACCTGCAGGGAAGTGGCGTTGAGCCATGATGTCTGTACACAGGCAGCCGGCCTGAGTTTGAGGTATGTGGGTCTTGTGGCCTATCAATTTCTCGTTATACCCATGCATGCACAAACTCTCCTAGGTGACCGCATTTGAAGTTGTGATTAATTACAAATAGGGTAATTTGCTGCACCTGCACCTGGGCTCTTGCCACACTGCCGTGTCTTCTGCCCCTCTTCACCTCCTGGTCTAGCCCCTCTCCAGCTGAACTCAGGCTCTCACCTGGTTCATGTCTATCTTCCCAAAGTCCAGGTACCCAACATCTACCCTCCTGCAATGCTTCCCATACGGTTTACAGTTTTTCTTGAACCTAGAGTAACCTCAAACGTGTAAATCCAGTCTAAAAAACTGCTCTATTGTTCCCCGCTTTGCTCAGAGGGTCTGCCAAGCCCAAGGACRGGGGGACCTGGAGGACACGGGCATTTTGAGAGTGGTGAGTAAGCGGTGTTAGCAAGGTGGGCTGGTTGTGGTTTGGGTCTGTTTAATTCTCCTGTTGCCCAAATGGCTTGTGCCCTGTTAGCATTCTGTCACCTGCGGGTGCGATAAATGCACTTCACATTCCCACCTTCAGGCTGCCCGTGAAAGTACTTGATAGGAGCAGACCCGGACTGAGACCCACAGATCGCTGCAGATCCCACTACCCACTCTCTGTATCTTTCATTTTGACAGTGACATTCTGCTGGTTTTGAGTGTGTAGTTTTTTTCCCAGCCAGTTCTGCACCCATGTTCAAATAGTTTCATCTAGACTATTTCCCTAGCCTGTTTGTGCTAGGGAATGTCGTGCGAGACAATGTCAAAAGCCTTAATAAGTCAAGATATATGACATGCGCTTATTCTTTTCTATCTATCTGCTATGTCTGCTTCTTTGTCAGAGAAGGAAATTACAATAGTTTGACGTGACTTGTTCTTGGCAAACCCATTATTGGCTTTTACTCATCTCTCCCTCTCTCTTTTTTTCTTCTAAGTTCTTTGAAGTAGTTTGTTTATTTGCTCCAGTATTTTTCCTGACTACTATAAAAGGGTTTTCGCTCCTGAAACCTTCTCTGATTTTTTTCATAGTTACATCAGTTAGCTTAATAAAATGCATTACCTCTCCCTATTAACCCTTTCTGGTGTATATCTCTATACTATCTGAGCTACAAAACTCTGCTGCTGCTACAGTATTTACACAGACTGGTCTGAAATTTCCTAGCCCCTCCATTCACCTCTTTTAAATAAGAGCGTGATACTGCTTTTTTTTTCCTTTTCCTGGACCTCATCATTCGCTACCCCTGAACTCCGAGAGATAACTGCTAATGCTCCTGACACTATTTCACCTACTTCTTCAAGTATCCTGTGATGAAATCAGCCTGGCCAGGTGAACTGAAAACATCCAGCTACTCTCAAATGTCTTTTTCCCTCTTCTAGGCAGAGATATTAACCCATGTGTTGTTGGTACTACTAGTGTTAGCAAAATGACTACAGCTAAAGGAATTCGATGCTTTGATCTCTTTCAGACCTTCTACTGACAGCTTTCTTCCTCTGTGAGCAGCAGACCAACTCTTTTCTTGGTCTTCTTTTTACTAATAACCTATTTATAGAAATATACTCATGTTGCCATGGATGTTTCTTCCTAATTGTATCTCATTCAGTCCTTTTCTGATTTTGCCCCTGCCTTTATTTTATGTCCATTCTTCTGTGACCTAACTTACACTTTCAAGTATGTTTCCTTCTTGTGTTGAGGGCAATGAAGAGCTTATGATACAGACAGATGAGGAGATGAGCACCACCTTGTACTTAAGTAGTCTGAATATTTAATAAATACATGAGATGCATAAATATAAAACCACATAGGAATTCAGATGTGCAAATGGACAGAACTAGAGTTAGAGAAAATCTTCCTGAGCTACATGTGATCTTTACAGAGAAGTGGTTGGCTTCTGCAGCAGTTAACATCCAGCTTTGCTGCATGTTGTTACTTCGGACTGATGATGCGATTTATCATTTCAGAGTAGCTCTAGGAACTGAGATGAGGCAGCAACACTGGAGAACAGAAAATTCTCTCACCTTACAGGAAAGCTGCAGGATAAACTTTGAGGCATCTTTTATCTTTCAGCTTGTTTGTATCGACCTTCATTTTTCTCTGTCATTTTTCTCTATCTCACTTCTCCACTTTTCTCTCCTCATCTGTGTTGACGTGTCAGAAAACTGTGGAAATCCAYGTGGAAGCTGGGAAACCCCAGCACGTCACAGGCAAAGGTAGCAAATGGCAGGGAGCTAGCGGGTGCTCTTGCTGCGGTGCCTGTTAGTGGGCTGAGAATGAGCCAGTACCTGTGAGGTTATTGTGGTGGAACTGGGATCACTGGTGGAACTGGGATTCTTATTACCAGAGAGCTGGCAACTGTGTTAGTGATAGACCTGCTTGTGAGGTCCTCCTTGACATTTGGAGTGAAACCCAGAGCACAGCAGGACTGCATGTAATGCCTGAATCTGGGATGCCTATACTCGCCTTAAGGAAGAAAATGAGGAGAGGAGCTTGGGCAATTCAATCCTAACCTTGTTGCTTCTCTTTATTTGAAATCTCTAAAGGTGACAAACCTGTGGACTCTTTACCACCATTGCAAAAAGGATCAGAGTTCCTTTACCTGTGGATATACTTATTCTCTGATATCTTCTTTGAAATAAACGATCTGTAATGAAGCAGGTTTCATCTGGGGTGCTTGACTGAAATCTGGTGTTTGATGAGAAGGCGAATAGAGCGTTGTCCATCTTTGTTTCCTCTCTGGTCTGTGATGTACTAAATAACTTCAGGCACATGTTGTGCAGCTTGTGCTGGCATTGAACCAGAAGAAGCTTTGTGTCTTCGCTAATGAAATCAATGCTGTTGGGGGCAGACTTGGTGCTAACTGTCAAGTTTAGTTCATGATGTTTTGTGCTGTCTGCTTTTGTCCCGTGTGCCGGTATTAGGTTTCTGCAGGACACAAAATCTGGCTGCCTGGAACCTTTTTTTCTTTTTTTTGATGTTAACTTCTCTCCTTCTTTGGAGAAATCTGTGTGATTTGAGTTTAAGACAATACTGGTCCATCATGGGGCGATGAGTATAGACATGGTTGTCTAGACTCCTAAATGCAGGAGAGGGACAAATCTGTGGGATATATTAAGTTCAAATCTGGGAACAGGTGCAGCCTCTTTCTGGGGTAGCAATGGGGATATGAAAAGAACAATGTCTTAGAAATGACAGAAGTTTAGTAACAGTGACAGTAAGAACAAGTGGAGTTCACTTTTCAGCAGAATATGAAACTGCCAGTGGCATTCAAAGTTTGATTTCTTTAAGCTTCCTGTTCTCACAGGAGCGCTGGTACTTTTCCCTGTTCTGAATGGAGATGGTGAGAACATCCTGAAAGAGTGATAGCACTCCCATTTTACTCATGTCTTAACTAGAGCTGTGAAGTGACCTATTGACCGTGTACTGGTGATGAAGCTGAAGGAATATCCTGGGTCTCGGTTTTCCTTCCCTACCTAAGAGCGTAAGAGTCATTTGGCGGTGTCACCCTCGGACAGGTTCATGTGATGACAGATACACTGAGGGCAGAATCTGTACTTTCATCTTTTATTAGTTCTGCTCCCAGATCTCAGACATTCATATGGGACCAGATACCTTGGCTTACCTCCTTCTGGATGGGGTGCTGTGATCTGGATAACATAGCAATGGTGGTTTTTGAATATTGTTTTTGAATTGTCCCAAAGAAAAAGGAAAAGTTGTCTAACAYGTATTTTAATTTAGTTCAGAATTGTTTATTCATCTATACTAAACTTTTTCTCTTCTCTTTTTTAAAATGTGGATTTTCAGAGTACATTTCTTCCATCCATCTCTCTGAATCTCAGTTGTGAGCAAAATACAGTTATCTATCAGCAGCTGTGCATGAAGAACTTTGCTGAGGAGCCAGTCTGCTGCTTTCCAAACATTTTCTTGTTTTCTTTCTTTTGCAGTGACTTGGTAGACACAAAATCACCCTGAGCACTACGGTCTGTTTGAACTCTATGGTTATTTTGCCACACTTGGAATAAACAAGCATAAATTGTTTAGAAACTTCTATTAGCCATGTTTTTAAATAATTCTCTCCAATAAGTCACTTGAAATATTCACCCTGCAGATGTTAAAAATTTAGGTGTCAAAATCATCATCTGCTTGTGCTGCTCCCTCCAACCCTGTTATGGTAGTATTACTAAATTGTGTCATAATTATTTACAAAGCTACATAATTTAAATGACTATAAATCTCATCTTTTGATAACCCTTTCAACTATAAATCTTTTACTTCTCAAACTACTATAGAAATAAATTCTGGAGAAAAAAAAAAAAAAAAAAAAAAANAAAAAAAAAAAAAAAAAAAGGTGAGTCCTAGCAAAGAAAAAAAAGGCCACGTAAATACCAAATATATAAGATGGTACTTGTACTTTTCAAATCAAAATTGACACAAGACTGTTATGAAATGTACTCTACCAATGCGTAGATATTCATGGACACTGTAAGACTTCTGCAACACAAAAAATGCACTATTTATGTGCTATTCATGTTTTATATTCATATGGCATCAGAATTTACCTCAATCTGCTATCATACAAAGCTATTGCTGAAACAGATAATCATTAGAACCATTATTACATTTTCACATATCTGGCACAATGTTTGAAGATGTACAGATGTAATATAATGCATTGTTCTAATCTGTAGTGGGATGAACATATGTCTTACCAACCTTTGTCACAGACATTTCACAGCCTGGGTGTCCCAAAACCTCTACAGTGTTTCAAACAGATCCCGAGACAATTATTTCTCTCATTTGAGCAAAATAAATTTAAGTTTTCATTCAACTTGCTAGTTACATGAAACTAATTAAGTACCATCATTTCTATCTCTAGGTTTTTGCTTATAAATCTTCCAAGGGTTGTGTCCGTAGGCTGAGCTCGCAGTCATAATGGCCAACTTAAAGCTCCTCAATAAATTTGAGTTAATTTCTGAGTCTTTGCTGTTTCTGTAATGTGCATTTGATAGAAACTAAGATAGTGCCCTACTGACCACATTAGAGCTTCGATTTCAAGAGGAGACTTGAACTGCTCCGCTTGTGACTCTAGTACATTATATAGCAATACAAATGTGCTTTGTATTGATGGTATCCCTTACACAACAAAGCTAAGAAAACTGGACACAATTGTATTCATGCTGTCCCAAATATCATTAAATAGAAATCACATTTACATGAGAGCACAGACAAGGGGGAAAGAAAGTAGCAAAATAACAGATCAAAGGAAATACTTTTTCACAAAGGTGCGATGTGATTTTGGGACTCTTAACCAAAATAATTTCCAAGCACAGAGTTTAGCAAAAATTCAAGAAAAGGATTAAACATACAAATGAATTTCAAGCAGAAAACATTGCTTGAATACAATGATGGGCAACAGAGCATTATGATTAGCAGAGCATTATATATAAAAGCAAATATTTGTGCTTCTGTATTTGGACCAGAGTCTTAATGGCTTGGATGAAAATCATGTCCTTTTCCTTTACCTCTCAAAAAGCTGGGTGTTTAATCTAAGCTAATCTTCTAAGCATTCTCTGTAGTACCAGGGGAGGAGGAGAGACAAGGAACTATTTCTTTGGCATTTTAAAGCTCTGTTTCGGCAACGAGCTCTCTATTTATCTGCACCAGACCAATACTTCATCAGGTCCAGACAGCAGGAGCTGCACTGCTCATGCAGAGCTTGGGTAACTAATGCCATCAGTGAGCGAGGACAGCTGCATTCGGTACTGCGGGCCAGGGCAGGTACAGAATCAAACCACACAAAGCTCCTTCAGGACTGTGACATGAATATGATCTATGGTGATTACTTTTCTAATATCATCTGTGTCTAGACAGATGAGTATGTTCTTGTTAGCTGATGAGTTGTGTTAATGGCATTGGTAGGAATGTGTCTTCAGACAACCATTTACTTCCTCTGAGAACTGCATTTATGATGTTCCATGAAGACTGTACACAATTCGATAGATGCTGAAAAGCCTCTGAATGTTTTTCGTAGTCTCGATGTTTTATTTTAAATAGCATGTCATTTACAAGACTTCCAAAGACAGATAGCTTTCCCTGCTAGCTAACAGTCACTTTGCAATTATATGGAACAGACGTTGAAATGATGATGGTGGCGTCTCACTGCTACATTTTGCTGCTGCTATGATCTAATGTATTTCAGCAACAAGCAATTCCCCCTGCATTTTGTATTCATCAGATGTCAACATTAACACACTGTCACTTCTATCAGCTATACTCACTTTTTTTCAAACTTGAAAAATGGATTTTAATCTAGAAAAAGTGCCGCTATATCGCTGTAACTGTAAAGGTGGAAGTTACCCAGCGCGAAGGTAGAATGAAGCCTTACCATTTAAAACCTTATCCTGAGTGTTAAGGTATGTATATTGGCCTTCATGGAGCTAAGTGTGCTGGGCCAAATTTTGCATGCTGAATGCTTAGCCTGTGTTGTTCTCTGTAAGCATCTGCTTTTGACAAAAACACCCAGCTGATGTGCATGCTGACATTTGTAGCTATAGTTTTAGTTTAGATTATTGAAGATGGCTTAAAAACACGTGTTGATGTTCTGTCCAACTCTGATCAGATTAAAAAAGGAATGAAAAAAAAAAACCCACACCAGATTTAGCTCACAGATACCATCACACTAATGCTACTGAAAAATTCTCTGTGAGGTTCCAGCCTTTCCTAAATATGCTGCACCTCCCCAGGGGACACGTGCTTGTTTATTTCACAACGATATCACTTATCCTTAGAGAAGTTCACAGTTCACAGCACATTCTGTATCTCCTTTTTTATCTCTATGATATAAAAGCCTGTCAGGTTGGTTTTTATAATGGAACAAAGCATGGAGTTCTAGAAAACAAAGGAAAGGTATTTGTTTGGTTTTCATCCCTGTGGCTGTAAATCAAGAGATCAAAGAAATACTGAAAACACATCGTACTAAAACGGTGAGTAAAGTAGAGAGAATTTTCCAGGGGTGATTTGGATATTAATACATGTGGAGGAACCTGAAAAAATATGAACATCTTGCTCTACCTATCTATTTATTTCTCTATATATATCTGGTTTACAAACACTGATGGCTTCATATTGCAAAGAACGTTCTTTTCACACTTCCTGCTGGTTGAAGATTTCATTTCTTGTACATCTCTAAAAATACATAGAAAGATAAAAAAAAATCTGTATGCAGCAATTTACCACCATGCTGGGACTTCCTCTGCATATGCTCAGTGTTTTGAAACTGCATCAGCAATGGAAAACTGCGCAYGCAGCATTTATTACTGACCTGCACTAACTCTTCAGTCACCAGGCAAAACTCACCACTGGAATTTTTTCCCTCTGCTAGTTTGTACCAAGACTGCACCTTTGTGCACTGTACGCAGCTGAACAGTCTTCAAGATCAAAGCCTCATGCCTGAGCACAATCTTGTTCCTGGCATGTCATGCCAGGCCCTTTTCTGTGCGAGTGCTTTGATGCAGCAGCAGCAGTCAGGAAAAATAACATACCAAGAACAAACCGAGAGAGGAAGGAGGCAATGCAATGTGTTCTTGTGTCTCTAGGCTTCTGCATTAAAGCTAATATGTGCAAACTCCCTGGTTTGGGTAAGTTTCTCTTCATTACCATTGTTTTCCTTAGTTACTGTTTCCATCGGTCGTGCCTGGAGACCTCATTCTCACATTCTTGTAAATACACCAGTGAAAACATAAAGGATTCAGGCTGAGAACAAGAGACTATTTCCAGCCATTCCCAGTGTAGGAGGAACGGCACACCCATTGATTCACCCAAACTTGCACCTGGCCATCAGCAAATGGAAATGTTCTGCATGATATTATGCAATATCACCAGCCTAGGAGGTTTGCAAGAACTATGAAAGCACTTGTTTCCCTTCTATGGAGCTCTTTGCTCAGGAGTGGCTGTTCTCAGTGACTGATGCTCAGCTCTGAGTCTCCTAAGGGACCCTCATCTTACTCTGTTCTGCCAGAAGAGGCCATGGCACAGGGTTGAGAGCGGGCATCACAGATGAGGCAACTCAGAAGAACCTCTAGGACTTGTAAAAAGACAGGCATGGTTTCCAAAGAGAAAACTATCGTGTGCACAGAGAAAAAAAAACCCTTATGCGAATACCATAAAAATTCAGTAATGCCAAGAAACATGGGGGAAAAAGCAGGGCCACCTTTGAAGTCAATGAGTGGCAATACAGGAAAGTACGATGCAAGTCATTTCTCTTTCAGGCACAGCTTCTGGATGGAGCCAGAAAAAAGCTTTCTCCATTTTTCCTCCTGGTAGAATAGGACTGCTAACAGCCTGGCTAGCAGTTACACTGAAATACCACGTTCCTACTGACACTATCTTTTCACCTCAAGAAGGTGGAAGTGCTGTGGAGGAAGTCTCCTTGGTTTCCTCTCTGTAGAGAGGACAGAGATGAACGATTGCAAAGAGAGGAAGGCTTTTGACTAGAGTCAGGGGATGGTCCTTCAGGTCAATTCTGGGAATCTATTTGTGCAGCTGCAGCCAAAGCAGCTGAGAAGGTACCACAATACAGCAGAAGACGTGATCACCCAGTTTCACAATGGTACTGCAACTTCTGCTCCCGGGCCCAGCTGTGACCTGGGGTGTTGCAAGGTGTGTGTTGGCAAGCTTTCAGCTGCAGACACCTGTACCCCAGGTAACACTACAAGRGTTTCATGGCTTTGGCCTGTCAAGCACATTTTTATCCAACTTCTGCAGGTGAATAGGCATTCATATAAAACCAGAAGAATAGTGGCTTGATATTAAGCAGATTTATGATCTCTTTGTGCCTTCAGCCTTTACCTAGGGGAAAGTCCTATTAAATTGAGTAAAAATTTGCATAAGCTGAGATTTTAGGAATGAATAAGAATGTGGATTAAAATTGCTTTTCTGTGTTTATTTATGGCAGCACTAGTTATATACTAGACAAGTTACAAACACTTAGAGATGATAGTGAGGAGTTCACTCCATGAAAACAAACACTGGATTGCATTTAGAGAGACATACAATAAGCTAAACAACTAAAACAACTACTCCACTTCAAAGTTGTCTTCAGTACTTGCTTCTACTGGCCTGTCCGTATGGATCTGCCAACTGGTAACCAGTAGGCTGAGAGCCAGTAGGGAATACTGAGATTTTCTTCCTCACTTGAATTGATGCTTTCTTTACCTTATTGTGAATTACTGTCAATAGCTGATTTTACTGAGTTTGCCTAGGCTCACAGCTGTCCTACTGTAAATGCATGTTCTTCTTATTGTTTCCTTCGTATCTCTTATTTCTTTAGGTTGCTTACTATGATTACTTAAGCTATCTGCTCTTAATTAGCTGTCTATGAGGAGATGTCATATGGTGCCAATGAGCAGATTTCACTTTTTCTTGGTTTTTGCATAATCCAGAAACCAGTATGTGCCTGGGGGTGTTTCTCTAGCACAGTTGCTTACTTCCATTTTACTACCATCTCCAATTTTATCAATAGAAATCCTTTTGATTACTCCTTTGCCAGATTAGCAGGAAAATCCCCTTCTGAGCCACAGGTCATGTTACTGGGTGTGGGCAATGCCAAGCTTCTGCTTTTGCTTTCATTATATTAATACAACTTTTCCGTTGTCATATCAACAGGAGTAAGTGTTGATAACAGATAAATAGAGGATGGGTTAAATTCCAGAAGTGTCTTTAATGTTTGTACTTTTCAGATGTTGGCTGTAGTAATTGCACTTAAACTCCCTATCTGCTTTCCAGCTTCAATTATTAGCTGATGTCACCTGTGTTGTAAGGCTGGAATTCACTAAAATAATATGAAATGGATCCAAGTACCCTGCAACTGTTGTTCTCTCAACTGAAGTTTTTCTCCACTTGGACATACCAGTTCTTCAAACGCTGACCCAATAGCAGGACTTAGTACCTGCATCAGCATTTAGAAAACAAACAAAAAACCCGAAGCAAATAAAACCCTGTAATGTGTTGCCRTTAGAAGATCTAAACCAGAAAGCTAGTGCACACACTGTATTGTCTAGGAGCTGTCTGCATCATGTGATTTTTAAAGTATTATATCTGCAGCGTTAACCATTAGTAAGTCATTGGAAAAGGTCGGCATCCTTCGAGAGGTCACATTAACCTAGATGGGTATATGCTTCTGACTGGAAACCACGCTAATGAATTGATTCGAGCCAACCAAATCAGTCCATTTCAAACTTTGAGACTTCTGAACAAAGATCTGTCTAACACCCACTCAATATGGATCACCCTTAAAAGTCTTCATCCTGTGCCATGAAAATTCAGGGGAGTTTTCTCTACTGTCTTTCATGGAAACAGGCTCAAACATGTTATCCTGCCCAGAGTGAAGTCAGCATCAAAACTGGCAGACTCTACGTTCATTGCAAGAACATAATAGTCAACAGTTTAACATCTGAGAAAGCTGAACAGAGAAACACCATGTTCTCCATTGCTACAAAAAATAAAAAGCAATAAAACAATTTTTTTTTTTCTTAATTATCAATAAACAAAAAAAATTATGTTAAAATCTTTTAATTAAGATTAAATCTCATAAATATACTTCGTCTAAAGATTGCAAATATGTAGTATAAACACTTTTTTAAAGGTCTACACATTTGCCCAATATATATTCTTATTATTGTTTGACCAACTTGGATTGGGTGTAACTTGTTGTATAAATGAGAAATGATTTGTGAAATGAAAAAAAAGACTGTTTTCCTCCAGACAATGACCTTAGATGAATAGGTAAGACTTGCATGTCTTTTGTTTTTAAACGTCATCCTGTTTATACAAATATTTACATTCTGGTTTAAACTCTTTATTATTTAAAATAACAGTGAACATTTATTTAATGAAAGAACAGTATATAATAATGTAGTACTCACAGAGCCAATAGAGACTTTTCTTAATCTTCTTCAAAACCTTCTCCTAGATAAAAGCTTGTCTTTCAGTTAAGGGCAAAGATATTACACCCTTTGACTAGTAAATACGTGCACATGATCTGTGTCCAGTCATGTTTCAGTTATAACAGGGATGCAACAATCTTGGTGCCAAAGCATTGAATGTAAACATCAGAGCAAGGTTATGTTGACTTGATTGATCTGAATTGATGAGCTGCATTAATAGTCCAAGTTTCTCTACCTCATTTGCATTAGATGTAATGGAGAGAGCAAAAAGTGATGATAAGAGTCATTTTTCCCTATAAGGGAATGAGCATGTCACCATGTAACTCAGTAGGGTCACTGGGAACTCTGCCTTTCTGGAGAATTTTGGCCATCTGCTTCAGAAGTGATCAGAGTTAAATAAATAACAAAAGCGACGAGCAGCAAAGGCTACATGCAAATCATGTCCGTTTCCTTAATGAATTGTTTCAGTCCCACTGTCAGTCCTGGAATGTGTTAACTGCACAAGCTGTAATAGAAACAAGAGAAACTTCTTTTTTTAGTGGTGTGCACAGCTGCCAAACTTATTATCACATCACAGACATTCCCCACAAGTTGTGTATATCCTGCATGCTTGTGCTTTCTTATCACTGAACGTTACAGTCTATATTGCACTACATATTGCTCAGCTGCTTCCCTTTCATGGAGGCTCATTTATCATGTGTTTTGGCTTGTGCAAGGATGAGGTTAACGGTCTTCTAGTTGCTGCCTGATTCACTCCTAATTTTCATAACTTCTCAGTATAGTCAACTGTATTTGTTCTTAATGAGTGTATTAATGATACTTAATCACCCTGTTTAGCTGGGAGAAACACGGGAGCCCCTGACCATACATCTTTGATCACTGTTCTCCATGAAAGCCAAACACTATCAGAAAAGGGTTCCCACTCCCCTTCTTCAATGATACTGTCCCATTTCTTCTGTCCCATCCCTTCCCAAAGCTGTATATTCTTAAATTTTCCTGAATGTATTTTCCGTATGCATTTGGGCTTTGGTCACTCTGCTTCCTCAGGCATTGTCCTCTCTCTCTCAGCTTCAACTTCTGTCCTTCACTTGCTTTCCTGATACACCCTAAGTAATTCAACTTACAGTTTATTAGACCCACAGCTGCAAGCTGTGACAATACTGAAATACAAACATATAGGATATATTCATCCTGTGCACATTTTAAATCCAGGTAGGCAAAATGTAGAACACTGCTCCTTCCTCTTATATGTTGATGAGGAACAGGGAGCTGGGCCAGCAGGGGTAAAACTTCTCTGGAAATGTTACTGGGACTTTGTCCTGAGGTTTTCCTTTTCCCAATGGATTTAAATACTGCACTGCAGTTATGTTGCCACCAAACATAATACTTTGCACCAAAGCTGAAGGGGAAGTATTCCAAGGCAGAATCCAAGTTTCTCCTTCCTGTGCATGTATGCTGTTTTATCTACTGATATTTCTCAGAGAGAGCAGCCAGGGGATAAAATGAAGAGCATCTTCCTTCAGTGGTGCAAAGAGCCTGTATTTCAGCAATAGAGGTCCATCTCTTGGCATGCATTGCCTAGAGCTTTACTTTTCTGATGCACTTTGTTTTGCTTTCTATTCTTACAATCTATCAGGCTCTTTCCTGGAACTAGTGCCTCAAGACCTTTCCCTTCTGGACACTGCTTCTACCCTCCCCCACACTAACTGCATGTCAAACTCTGCCAGCTCCTGTTTTAAGAATGCAATGTACTTGGGAGCCGACAAAAACATAATTTGCAGTGGCATTTCATTGATGTGCCCGGCTTCCCAAGGGTCAGGGTAAGCGCCTGCAACAATGTGGCCTTCCAAAAAAAGCCAGTAAGTTGCTTTTCAAAATCAGTAATGCACAAATAGCAAGTCACGCTCCTCTGCCTTGCTCTGTCTCTAAAACTTCGAGTTCTCATCTGTCAGTATTTTCTCTGGGATATCTTGTATCTCAGTGTAATCTTCCCTGCCATTTTCTTTGACAATATTCACCAGAAGTCTCTCAGGCCATTAAGGCAACTCGAGGTGGACAAGATCTCCTCCATTTTATTCACACCCTGTGTTCTTTGAAGARATCTCTGGATGTCTCTTTTCATAAGGGAGAACGTATGCAGCAAACAGCAGGTAGCCATAAGCCTCCTTCAGTCATGTACATGTTTTGCCTGGAGGTCTGATAATTAGCTCAATAAAGCCTGAGATGTGAAGTTCAATACGATTTGAATGCCTAAACCCATTAGGTTTCTTTTAAAAACCCAACCTTCATTTGCGATATATTTTAATTTTTTAGGCTAATTAATCACCTGGACAAGGGCCTTTAAAAGACATTAATCTGGAAAACCTAAAGACATTATTGGGTCCGTAGGTCTGGGATTAGGGCCGTGGCATAGTGAGCCTTTTAACCCCCCATCCATCCCCATCATCCTTTGAAACACACTGCCTGAGCAACACACGGTTAAAGGAACAATCCAAGCCCAAAGCTGTGCTTCTGTTTCAAAATCTTCAGGGCTTACCATAGCAACTGCAGCTACATCGGAGTTGTCCTGTGTCCTTGAACTCTCAGCTACTGGTTCCCAGCTTTGAGCTGAGGAGCAGTTCGGGTTGACTGGGTTACTGCTCCTGGCCCCTTTCAGTGCCAAGTCAGACCGATTAGGTTAAACCATATTGGTAATGGTTTAACTTTGTAGTGAAATATATTAAAGAGTTTCCATGGATTCATCTTCTGCTTCTCATCACATCAAAACAGCAGGAATTTACTGTCTGGAGCAGCTGTGACTTATTTACTTCTTAAACTGCTACAGCTGTTTCCCAAGCAAACTGAGGAGCTTGGCACTGATGCCCCTGTACTTTTCCATTCATACAGCCTTTGAAGAGGAAGGTCAGACCCTCTTAATAAGCCTCTAGCCCTCTGAGGGCTGAAGGACTTCCTTGCCCATTGGAGAAAAAGCATCCTGGCCTAAGCGAATGGGTTTGCTGTGTGGCTGAACAACAGGTGTAGCGTGAGGCTCTGGTATCTGTCCCAGGTCTTAAATACCGACATGCAGTCCAGAGCTGCTTCTGGCTTCAGTCACTTGACATCATTAACTCCTCTTGCCCTATCACTATGACAAAGATCAAGCAGCTTCTTTGGTAAACCCAACTCTGGGAAATGGGCACAGGCTGTGCAAGTACCAGGAAAATTACGGAGCTGGCCCCTAAACAACTGCAACCATCGCTGTACCTGATTGATTGCTGTCGTAGGCTTGCAGAGGTCTGCTCATAAACCAATGCAGCAGTCACGAATGGTTTACATCACTAGGATCTGAGCCTTATTCCTAAGATCTGTACTCAGCATAGTTTGCACAGGAGATTTTGCTGCACTGGGACACCACTGGCTCCCTGAGAACTCCTCAGAAAAGCACAGGGGGTGAGTGGGACATGGGGCAGCACGATGACAGCCAGACAGGACATCGGTAATACTGGCACAACGGCTCTGTATGCACTACAGAAAAATACTCCGAGGCCGCCACTGCCTTTTCACGTGAATGATTGATTCTCTCTGTCACCCCTTCTATCCCAGGAGAGGCAAAACAATCCAGAGGAGACTGAATTACTGAGCATTTGTTGAAAATAAAAGAGTGAGGCTAATAATTACCTCAAGCTCATCTTAGGAGTAAAATAGCAGTAATCAAATGAGCTGGGGATAGAATCGAGCCCTGTGCCTATAAAGGGACAATATGAAAAGAATAACAGGGGCTTTATACCATCATCATAATCAAGTTGAATGAGTGCACATTAGCCATCACATTGATGTTAATAAGAAGTGAAATCTTCTTTTCTGGTTGTAGATTAACTAACAAGTGAATTCTATGCATTAGTAATAGTGGAAATACTTTGTTTAAGCCAAAGAAAATCAGAAACTGTAGCTCTCTACCACCCGTCCTCATGAAGAAACTCAGCTGCAAAGATTTTTCAGCCAGTATGGAGCAAGGCTGCATGCAGGGCAGATCCCAGCATCATCCAGCCCTCTAGCAGCATTCGCAGACTGACACAGCAACCAGCTGCCCATCCAGCTCTCCCAAGGCTTGGCAAGACTTCCAGGGTCAGTGCAATGCAAAAAAACCAGCAAGTTGTTCTGCGCAGTCACTTGGAAGTGCAGGTTACAGTAGCAGGGGATGGCAGAGCTCTGCAAGAGAAGCTACAAGTATTTCAGCCCACGGGGGTGTAAATCTCTCTCTAGTCAGTGGCTGCTCTAACTGCTTTGGGACAGCAGCCAGCTGGATATTGCATAGCTGCGCTCCTGTCAGGGCCTGGGTGCTAGGCCTCTTTCCAAAGCCTGGCAATTAAACCAGGAAAACATTCAGTTGGGGGATAATTTAAAACCTTAACTGTAGTACTAACCAGAACAGGAAATTCCATCATTCAACAAGATCGGTAATGGTTGTTTGCCCTACAATGAAGGGAGAAGCATGGAACAAAATCTAATGCTGTGAATAAACCTCTGCCCCCCTGGTGAATCAAGATTCACCTTTGTAGATATTTTACTGGGTAACTTCAACCTAATCGTAAAGAAAGAGGAACAAAAAGGGCTCTTCCCTGCTCCCCCACACAAGTGTTTGCTCATCTGATGGGCGCTTGTGGGCCTCACTGAGCTCTCCTGCGGGATGCTGCTAGCCAGCCGTTGAAGTATGGCTGACCCCTGCTCGTTGTCTGACCAAGGAGGTGCACTGCTTAGAGCAAGGACAGTGAAAGAGCAAGGCTATGTTTGGAAAAGAATCTCTGTCACGACATGTCAGCATGCAGGTGCAGTCAAGATGGGCTGTGTTTGCTGAAGTGAAAAGCTCCAAAGAAACTGTTGATGGCTAAACTGACAGGGTTTCAGAGTAATGTTTCAGCACATCAGTAAACTTCAGGGTGTCAATGGATCTGGCCATCAAATTTTTGGTGGTTTCTTTTGGCTTGTGAAGAAGCATGGAGTGATTGTAAAGTGTTTATATGACTGAGGTCCAAGAAAGACCTGTTGAGCTTTGCTCTGAATGTTGCTTTGCTACGTATAAGCACTGGTATCCCCATTGGAGCAGGGACTGAAGCCCAGGTCTTCCCAGGTTGTGTCCTTACTAAGGATATTAGATCATTCTTTTAAACTCTTTGTCCTAATGAATATTTAAGTGTTTTATCCACTGTTTCATTCAATCTCCTCTAGCAGCAGGAAGTGGTGGTGCTAAATGGCCAGGGAAGGCTTTGAGAAGGAAGGGGGTAGTGTAGGTAGCAGCAATGTGAACATCTAGCTGGAAGCTACTCCTACTTTCTCAGAATATTTTTTTTTTCCCATCTGCTTTTTGTTCCCGCCTCAATCTACTGTTTGGGCAGAGCTTGATATGAAAAGTGTGTGGTGAGGGAAGTGGGAAAAGCAAGGGAGAGCCCTTGCCCTGGCTTCTCCCCCTGAATTGCTGACTGCTCACCTCAGCTTAGCCAGGCTGTGAAGTGCCAGAGGGCCTGCCACACTCTGAGTGGTTTTATGCTCTGTTTTGCAAGACAGGAGTGATGTGACCTGGACATTGATGTCTAGAAGAAGATGTAACTGTGAATCTTTATGGCAGTCTAGAAAGTGGCAGCAAAGTCCATGAGCACGCAAGCTCCAGCCTTTGTGCTAGCGTTTCTTGCTAGAAAGCTTAGGTTGTTGCCTGGTCTGTCAACTGATGTCTGTAAACCCCATTCTTAAGCACCTATTTCTCTCTGTAAGACATGAAACTGTGGGCTCAGGACTCACTAGGCAGCAGGATGCTTAAAAGTTATGCCTTAAAATGTTGAACCTAATTCACCTTTACAAATTAAACCCCTATTTATTTCCTCTATACAGTACTGTTTGCAATCCTGCAAGTGCAATTAACTCATGTTTCAGTCTCTATAGATAAATAATGCTTTTCATTTGCTTAAATCCCTCTCCAAGGGCTTGCCTGTTTGAGAACTCGTCAATAAGGCTGGCAGGGTGACTGCTGTATGTTTCTAATCCTTTAACCATTTGTTTACAAATAACACTTGGGTGTCTATGCTGTGCAAATTAGTCAATAAGAGGAGAATTTAACAAAAGGCAAATGAAGGAGGATTCAATTTTAACAGTTTATTTTTCAATTTCCAAGAAAAGAAACAGAAATTCCTGTTTTTCAGGAATTTACATCCCTTAGTATTTGCTGCCAATTCCTTGGCATTCCTTTTTGAGACACTTGCTCTGGGTAGCTGTCAGAGTCCAAGTCAGCAAGGTAGGGTGAGGCGAAAATATCTGTTCCATACTTGGGGATACCTTGAGTGAAAAAACCTCACAAACTTAATTTAACATCACTAATATGATTTTAGTTCTAAAGCACTCAATTTGCATGCATGGTTTTCATTTGTACACTCTCATTCATGCACCTCAGTGAGCATGCCTAGTTAAACCTAACTCCATTTTGCAAGGGAATTGCAAGCACAGATTTGAGTGCCTTCCGTTGAACAGCACACACCTGCAAATCTATACAAAGTCAGGACCCCTGCCATCTAACACAGATACTGGACTACACTGTTCGGTATCAGTAGTGTATATATTGTTTTTAAATTTAAATTAAATTCCATTAAAACATCATCCATATACGAGCTCTTCTGTTATATCTTAGAGGTAACTATCAATTTATTATTAAAATTAGGTTAAATATACATGTACATAAAAATAATCTTATCCTGAAGGAAAACAATACTAGAAGCCATTGATTTTCACAAATGGCTTGATTTTGGTTGATATCAGTTTGGGGTACCAAGCTTTAATAGATATGAGCATTGACTCTGTGGAAAGATGCCTCAGCATGTTTCAAAAGGTGCAGGTTTTAAAAAACCCAAACAGTAGTAACTTGAAAATAATAGCCTATAATATTCTGTAGCGGGACTCTCTAAATGCAGTAAGTGTTGCTACATGCTTTTGGGTTATTTTTGCTAGAATGCTGTAGTGTTTTTATAAGATTGTTTAGACAGATGTTCTTCCTTTTTTTGTACAAGAACTATTTGCTCTTCTGAGGCTCAGAGATATTCCTTCTGATGTTGAACTGACATCTGGTCTCTCTGTGGCAGGATGTCTGCAGGTAGAATTGCTGTGGAAATACATCTGTTGTTAGATAATTTAACTACACAAAGTTTTAGAGTTGCCACAGACAACAAATTTATAAGCACACAAATCCTGACCTGTCTTAAATGTACGTGCTAGTGAGTGTGAGAATTTAGGGACTTTTCAGATCAGATTTTTCTCTTAGATGTTTCTGCTGCATCTTGAAAGTACAAGGACAGATTAATCTGATCATTAATATGACACTTAGTTCTTGAGAATCTGAACCGTTATACAGCAATTTTTCTATGAGACACTCAAGTCACCAGACAAATTGGAGAACTCCTGAACCAGAGGGAGCAGTATGAGAGATACTGAGACTTACGGTTGCCTGGTTGTCAGACTGCTCRCTCCATGGTTGGTCAGTCAGTTTGTAGGGATGGATGAGCATGGGAGAGGTCACAACAGTGCTTATCCTCACTGCCCTGTCCCACTAGGATGACGTAGTGGGATAACAGGATAGACTTTCAGTTCAAAGAACACTTTTGTATGCAAATCAGTCAGTATCAACAAATACAGAGCTGGTTATCTTTGGTGTCTACTGACCATTGAACTGTTTTCACTTTTTCTTCTTCAGATATTCAAAGTTTTACACTACTGAACTTGTCTCTTTCCAAAATGCAGAGCTCTCATACTTCAGTCCAGGATTTCCACAAGGAAAACATTTGGGTGCATGCACTGTGCCATTCATGTGCCATAAATCCAACTTCTGAATGTGTCAGGCTTGCTGTGCATACATTTAGAGTTAGCCTGAGCATGTTTAGTTCTTATCTGCTCCAACCAGGATACCAGACATCCAGAAAAATAGCCAAAGTCCTCCTTTTACATCCAGACATGTCCAGAGTAACTCAGACACACAGCAGCCAGACAAAGAATTAGATTGTGGCTCATTCTGTGAAAGAAGCAAGGTGGTTTCCTCATGCTTTTTGAACCCCTTTGCAAGGACTGCCTGCATCAGAAATGAGAAATAATTCTATGTTTTTCTGTACAGACCGATGCTACTATCTTTCCGCAGCAAACAAGGCTACTGCTTCTCCTGTTTCCCACATTCCAGCAAAAGAGGGAATCCTTTTAAGTGGTGTGGAAGGGCTTGCTCCTATGTGGTGTCAGCCCCCTGGGTCCTGCACTCCTGTTCCAGCCAGGTCAGGTGTGAAGCTGCCTCAGTCCCCTTCAGATGGTTATTTGCGTAAAGCATGAAGTCTCTTGCAATCATTCATCCTTCCCTTTGGCAACTATGAGTTTCTGTTCAAGTTTTGTCATTTTAGGAGCAAGATGGGAATGAAACTTGGCTGCCAGTAGAACAGGAGAAAGGAAATACAGCTTTGAATTATCCAATGTGTAATGGCAAATGCTGTCAGAAAAATAAGGTGCATGTCTCTCGTAACCTAAGAATCTGCCTAGGTTTGGCGCAAGAACAGGATGTTTGATAAGCAGCTCTCTGTTTACAGTTTTGCTGTCCCAGCCAAATTAAAACTTTTACCTATGTGTGCTGCTGGGACTACCTTTGACAGGATAGCTGCCTGCAGAATTCCTGTGCTTACTGGGTTTACTGGTGTTTGTAATTCAAAATCTGAACGTATAACTGGGTAGCAGGCCGTTTTCCTATTTCGAAACACTGAATGCTAATTAAAGATGAAACTACCCTCTAATGAGTTCTGTATTCACTGGACAGTTTTCACTGTGGTACCTCATTATTTCAAGTCATATAATTGTCCCATTACAGGAATTCTCATACTGAATCTTATTTCCTTCATGTGAATTTCCATAGGTGTGCCATTTTAAGCCACTACTTCAGCTATGAGACATTTCAAATGAAATAGTGCTATTTAAAGCCAGTGCTTCTCAAGGACAGAAAATCCTTTTTCAAATCATCCCTAGTCAATCAGCTAAAAGCATCAAATTTGTCCCAATCTAATAGTGGCTCCAAAGAGTTAAATACATTCCTCTGGAGCAATGCCACTGAGACAAATTAGATATTCCAAGCAGAACCAGGTTCATTGTGTAGTTTGCACATGTGAGACAGTATTACTCATGGAGTTTTTATCAAGAAAAGATACTGAACTTGTCAGAAAATAGTATGTATTGGGCTAATTTGTGCAATTCTCATTCATGCTTGTGAACATTTGCACAAATAGACCCATTGACTTCCCAATGAAAGTGTTTCATTATGATCATTCCTATTACAGTGATCATTATGTGATTTGAAATAATAAAGCATCACAGCCTCATTGACTTCAGTGACACTACTTGGTCCACCAACATGAGTAAGGCCTGTGCAATGTAGTTAAGGGGATCTTAATAACAAAACCTCTGTTACCAAGTTAAATATAATCCCCACCACAACCCTGCCATGGAAGAGTCACAAAACTGCATGGGTGCAAGCTCTCCCATCCCCGCACACACACACACACATCCCCCTCCAGTTTTTCTTTCGGAACAAAACCAGCTGTAATTAGAGGCTGAGTTTTACAAACTGAAAGGAGCTTGTAGCAAAAAGAACAAAAGTGCTAGTGTGCAGAAGCCACCCTGCAAAGAATGTTGGCAGGAGAGGAAGCCAGACCCTTCCACTGCTGTAACCTTAAACTATCATTTGTTGATGTTGATGTATTTCTAATAAGTGAGGAAACGAGAACACAAGAAAAAGGGAGATGGAGAACTTGAGACCTTTTGGAGACTAGGCTTTTCACATTTTTATGTAGCCTGGCAAGGCAGAAGGAACTCTTTATTGAGTGATAATAGCATACACTGCACAATTTACCCTTATGCTTATGTGAATGGGAAGTGCCATAATCTGCAGGCTTTTCATTTCACAGAAGTGAAACCAGTAAAGAAAAAATGCTCTGTTGCTCAAGTCCAAAGTGCAGACAGAAATGGGATTGTGGCTCCAGTTTCAGAGAGTTGATGCTTCTTCACTGAGTGAGCTATTTAGCTATCAGATAAAAAGTGGTGTGATCTGGAGCACAGCAGTGCATAGTTACTTCAGTGTGAAAATACTATGAAGTTTGGTCCTTCCATGCACACTAGGAAGAAGTCTCAGTTAAAAGAAAACACCATTTCAGTAGCAGTACTGCTGCCTAGGGAGCTGCAGAGCCTGATGTATGGATTAGTCTGTAGCCTTGGGCTGAAGGGTTATCTTTATTTGCAGAAGAAAAAAATCTCTTAGGCATCTTCTAGTGTGTGAAGAAAAAAAATGAGTGTCCATAAGCAGTCACTTTCTACCTGAGGATCTCTACGCACCTCTAGAAATATGCAGTGTCCTTATGCCCATTTGATAAACAAATTGTGACCGACAGAAGTTGTGGCAAAGCCATGACCAGCACCCACATTTGCTGGCTCATTCTCTCTTCCACCAGAACATAGCACTAAAAGGAGTTTTCTACGTCAATTTTACAGCAGCCTTCGACTTTGAATGGCCGAGATGGAAATCACAGCTGCAGTGAAGTCAACAGCAATTTTGTCCCTCACTGCAGTGTCCCAGTTAAGTAGTAGATATTGTAATAAAGATATTTCACAGCCATCAGCTCTGTATGAATTAGTAGCAGCTGTCAGTTTTTATACTGAAAGATAAAGGCCAATAAAAGACATGGTATCTTTTTAAGTTGTAATGCTGTAAGGATGAAAAATTCAGTCCGTTCCAAGGGTTAAACCCAAGCTTCTTCTCTAAAGTTTCTATGGCAACTAGATGCAATCTATAGTGATATTGTAGCTAATGAAATGTTTCTTCCAGACCAACAGGGCAACATGTAGCATTCAGTAATGAGGGATGCCTTTGGGGAAAGAACAGTGGCATCAAAGCTGCCTTCCAGCAAACTATATTGCATGCTAAAAGCCTGGGGTAAAGTGTGTCCTGAAGTCCAAATTCCCTTCTGTTTATTCACAGTGCTTCCTTCATGTCTGCTCTGATGATGAGAAACACTGGTAGTGAGAACATTACTTGAGAAGGAAGAGAGTAAGGAAAGAAAATATATTTGATCACTTCCTTAATTGAATCATAAAACGAAAAAAAAAGCTTATAAAGAAGATATTTTTTGTGTGTGTTGAAAGAGGTTTACTTTTCCTTATAAACGGAATAGCTAAATGATGACATTTGATGTCAGCATATTATGTCATATCTATATGTGCATGTGTGTGAATCGTGTGGATACAGATTAAGTCTCTCTGTCCTTGTCTTGACTTCTCAGAAGCTGAAATCTATGTTAGCCTCAATGCAAAACCCAAACCACACATTTTCAGCCCAGATTCATCCCATCAGATAAAAGACAAATCAGATAAAAGATCTGAAACCTGTGCATGTGTATCTGAGAGATGGAGGCAGCAGCTTGGACACAACACTCTGCACCTGAGTGGTGACACAAACTCCCCCTGGTGCCCTCTGGTCCCTTATGGCAGAGGTTGACTGTGCTGCCAAGACCCTCCGCTCCTGGGAAGCAGTTCCTTCCCTGTGCACGGGGGCAGAGCTCTTCCCCTGATGGAGAGGGAAGAGATGGGGGTCAGGGCAGGGCTTAGGAACCGTCCGGTGGCCTTCTGCTCTGCTTGAGAAGGCCTTTTCCCTCCTTTGCTCTGGGGCAAGGCTTTGCAGGCYGCTTAGTCACTTGTTCAAAGCTGTAGCTTTGTCCTTGTGGGCTCTCCAAACTTGCAAGAAATCTCACAAATATGTAAGTAAATATGACCGCTGATACCTGACTTTGGGTGTCCAGGTTTAAGATGTTGGCTGTTGAATTTCTATAAATACTTTTCCTACACACAGCTCGAAGAACTGTATTAATAAACCGTCTATCTGGATCTAATGGATACTTCCCAAACTGCCTCCCTTCAGTGCCACATGAATGCAAGTGTCAGAGCATGAGAGAAGGTATGAACATGCTCTCTCCCTAGTCAAAAGAAAGAGAAACGTAAAAAACATGTCCAAAAGACAGAGATTTAATTTCATGGGATGAAAATTAGTTGTTCTATATGAATGTGCTATGTTTATGTTGTACATGATATACCTACTATGCTGTAGTAATACTGCTGTTACAGCTATGACGGCCTAAGGACATAAAGAAAGCAAACAGGGCCTCCAACACTGAAATCCTTCTTCAGGGCTTGGAAAATAGCTTAGATGCTAAAATGCTGGTCTGCTTCTTCCAGTGCTGTAAATGGATCCACTAAGGATAAGCATACTTTTTCTTTCCACTCACCTGGCCTTGCTTCAGACACGTGTGCACAAAAAGAGAATAAAACAGGTTACAGGCAACACAAATTCTTACCCTGGAAAGAGAAATGGGTGGCTTATTTCAGTGGGAGAGTTTCAGAAACATACCGAATAAGGACTTCAGAAGTTGGCCTTAGGGCTGTAAAGCGAGGAGCAGGCTTGTGCTCCGTGCTCGCACGCTGGCCGAGGGGCTGCAGGACACGGTGCCATGGTTTCTTAGCCACAAGGTAGATGCTTCATTAGGCTCTGTTTTTTTTTCCAAAGCACTGCTGAACAGTGAGAAGGCTACATCCTTTTAGCTGGGCCTGTCAAGGATCTCCAGCTTTGTAGGAGTGACTCCATGTGGCATTAGATGCTTTCATTTAGACATCTGCATTTGAAGATTTTTAGCAAATCTAGTTTTAAATGTATAAACTGTAAAAAAAAAACAACCCTCATAGCTGTACCCCTGCCTATGTACTATTAAAATACAGTGGAAAAGACTAAACTCATCTCTCGTGGCGTGCTGGATAAAAAGCAGTGTTTCCTTAGGCAAAATTACCGAGAATTTTTTTTACTTTCTGGTTCTTGAAGTGGCATTTACAGCCACAGGAAATAAAGAACAAGGTACCTTAAAACGTCCTTGTAAATTTTATATAGCCACTTAAAATGAAGCACGGTAGTAATTTATTTCCAAAAGGTTGAACTTCGTAAAAATTTTTGTCACTCAGTGAAGATTTCCTTCTCTTTAGCCAGGTTACATTAAGATGCATAATGCCTGTTCTCTGAAAGGCCTCGTGTCCTCTGTCTCTGTTCTTGTTGCTCTGGTGTTCTCCTTTCTCCACTCATACCAAATACATTCGTGGTTAAAGCATTGATAGTTAAAGCAGTGTTAGGTCCAGAAACTTTATCTTCATGGACAGGAATGATATTTGCCATTGTTTTAGCAGCTGCATAAAAAAATGTCCTACAGTATTAAACAGAAACACTCAGCTTTCTCCTGATTTTGGAAACTGTTTGGCTCACTAAAATAAAAACAAAACTGTGCAGGCAGTAATTTATATGCCTGAGAGAAGGATTTGTTGTTAAAAAATGCATTATGTTAGCAATAACAGTATTCATTTGAGTTAGATGATATGCAGTGGGAAGAGTTGAACACTTCTAAAACGATACTTTTACAGCCTTCAGTTGTGTCAAATACAACATCTCACTACAGATCTTTTGCTATTATCTATCTGAGGTTCAGAATAGTATTTCAGTTTGAGATTTCACCTCTTTAAAAAACAAAGCAATCAACACAGTCCATCAGGATCACAATAAAATCTTGTGTGATCAAAATTCAATGTACAGTTCACAGCAAATCAGAGCCAATCAGAGAATTCCAGTAGCACAGATAGTCATTTTGGTGTAAGGGTATTGCATTTGTCAGCATGGCAGCTGCTGTGCTATGAAAAGATCACTGTGCATAGAGCTGAGGCACAAATAAAGCTGGCCTGGAACCGCGTTAAGTCTGCTATGGCCAAAGACATTAGGGTCTTCTGCAAAAGTAAGTCAACTTTGAGTTGAGTATGCATTTTGCATTTGTATTGATTTCATGCAAGCTTCATTAGACAACTAGCCCATAAATACACTTGCTTTTTGAGAACAGTCTCAGAAAAATTAATGTGTATGAGCACCGATCAGTTATCTGATGAATTGTGTATTGCAACAACAGAGAAAATTTTCTTTGAGATGGATTATGACTTTGCCTCGCAATGTGTTAGGAAACTGAAGATACTGAATATGCGCATCCAGAACATCTCAGGCTAATGACTGAGGCTGCTGAGACCCTGTCCTCTCCTCCTGCCCTGTGTCAGCCCTGGCGCTCATGTGGCTGCACAAGTTGTTTCAGAGAAGTGATGAAAACTCATCCTACGAGAAAAGTCATTACTTCTTGGTTAGATCAGCTTTCTGGAGAAGCAAGGCTAGGAACACACATCCAGRAACAAGGGGGAAAGGCTTAGGTGGACTTAAGTTGCCTTGGAGGCACTCTCTGAGGCTGCTTTTGCATCCCAATGGCAAAATTCCTGAGAAGGGGGTTGGAGGACCAAACCTTTTGGGTGTATATTCAGTGAAATTTGTTGCTTTCAAGAGGCAGGGGCCTGGAAAGCCATGGCGTGAGGAGGCTTCTTCACCTTTGCCCACTAGGTTGATCTAGGTAAGTAGATCTGCATGTGTAGCTTTTGCTTGCCTTGCTCACAGGAATTTGGCTGGTATAGAGCTACAAACAATTCCCATGGTGAGTGGAATTAATTCCTTCTTGGATTTCTACACTGTACAGATAGAAGGTAGAAAATAGAAAATTCCTTGCTGAATGTCTGCCCTTTCCTGTTCTTCACAAGTCATTTTTGTACCATACCTAAAGAAAGGGTGGTCTTACACTACAAAAACAGTACACACACAATCCCTGCCCCTTCCATACCATAGCAAAAGCGCTGCATACTGACTGCAGTTTGCGAAGTCCCATATTGCTGTTAGAAGTGGCCTGTCCTTGCTCTTTCATTATTGATGCGTTTCCTCACTGCGCTGAAAGATTCTTGACTCACAGAGTTTTTCAGCACATGACTCTCCTCATAGTGAATCAAACACTGTAATATTGCTGAAGTTCATCATTTATCAAACGGGCACAGGACTGAATTCAGATCCAGTGTAAATGGATATATAAAGATTACTGTACATGTGGTTTTTCTGCGTCACACTGTTTTCTGGCAGTATAACGCTTCATATGAGCTGGGCCGATTGTGGCTGGCACTGCAGCTCTAGCAACATGAGATATTAGCGTATGCTGTTTTACCACCATACCTACAAACTCAGTGTACAGCAGCTTTGATGAATATGATTGTATAAATCCTGAGATACCTATAAAAGCACTGCAAGCATTACAATGGGGAAGTTTTTTCCCCAAAATACTGGCAGTGAAGTATGTACAGGGAACTAGGTCTGGGTCCTGAACTTGTTCCCTAAGTCTCCCTGAGGAGAGCTTGTGTGAGTTTTACACAGAGAACATGTTTGTCTTTTAGGAAGGACACTGCAGTCTTGGAGGCAGAGGTGTAGGGYAATGAAAACCAAATATAACGATGCTTCTCAGACATAGGGAAGGTTGTCATGATAAAAGACCAGTTGAGTAAGGAGGCAAAGATGATTAAAAAGAATACATTGCACTCAGGAAGCAGGCCCCCTCTTCCTCTTCACATACTGCTCAGTCATAGTAGGTATGAAGGTCAAGGCTCTTCAGTATTCTCCTGTCTGGACTCAGCACCATAGCTAACGGCTTGTTGTTTTACATGACGAATTCTTTGCTTCCCCAAATAAATAAAACTGTCTGTATTAGGTTTGTCTATCAAAAAGAACATGCACAGATTTGTATAGCTCCTGACTCCACAGGAAGCTCTAAAGCGGTGGTGGTTTTTTTTGCTTTTTATCTCTGTCATACCCATTAAGTAAAAAAAGTAATGAAAGGAATTTAGATAATGCTACTTTTCATAATTTAAGGAATCAATTACATTATTATCACTATGAAACTACAAGTGTGCTTTCTATTGCTTGGTACTTCTCCTAGAAAGACCACAATGTAATGGCCATCCTAGAACCTGGGGATGAAGGAGAAGCCTCATCTTGTCTTCCAGGACTGTTATTTTATATTGACTCCTTTCTTGTTGGACTGGAGTTGTCTTTTTTGTCTAATCTTATTCCAGAGCAGGGACTGCACCAGGGCAGGCCCAAATGGGCAAGTCATGAAGTCAATTAACTGCATATATACTGGATATCCCCGTCATCAGATAAAATACCTCTAGCAAGTTCATGTGCTCTGACAGGCCTGATTCTCAGAAAACAAGGCTGGTGGCACATCAGGTCATAAGCTGGCATGTACTATCATGCACCAAAATAAAAATCCTTGAGAACCTAGAGGCCTTGTACAGCACTGAACAAACACAGAGCTGGCTGAAAAGCTGGGGAGTGAAGTGACGTGACAGGAGCAAGTATGTTGTTACCGCTATCTCCAACATACACTCGTAGTTTGTCTCATTCCTCGCACCAGGTAAAGCACCTGGAGCGGTACAAAGGGGTTTTCAGGCTCTGGGGGGGTGCAAATTCCCTGCATGGGCAGTGGGGCGAGGGCTGGCGTACCCCTGCCCTGCCCTGCCCTGCCCTGCCATCAGCAGTGGTGTTGCGTACCAAGCAGCAGAGATCCTGGGCAGCTGGTGGTAGAAACCTGGCTGTAAATGAGGCACCCTTCCCTGATTATGCCAAAAGCCATCACAGCCTCAGGGCAGCAAATGTGCAACGCTGCCGCACACCCCGGTGTAGTTCACTGCCTGCTAGCAGGAGGGACCGCTGCCTCCAGTAACCGTGGCATCCCTCGCCCTGCTCCCAGACTGGAACCAATTACTGTGGCTGTCCTGTCATTTTATTGCATGAAACTATACTACTTGGTGTGCACAGATATATACTTTTTTTCTTGAATATCCTTCTACCACCAGTAATGTCACTAAGTGACCTAATTCCTTCATTCACACACATTTATTTTTAGTGAATGTCAGATAAAATAAGAGCATCATTGTGCAGGAAAGAACAAACCAACTGTATGAACTTCTTTTCTAGAGGTGAACAGTCTGCGGGGAAATTAATGTCAAATTTTAATTACAACATCACAATAATATTTGACTCCCACTAAAATTTTTGCATTTCAAATGCAGGGGAAGAACTATAGTCTACTCTTAAATGCATTAAATAAATAAATACAAATGTATACAAAACTACATTTGAAATGTGTAATTTAAGTATAAAATAGCTTAAAATGCAGCTGCTGTTCACCTATAGAGGAGAAAGGAGAGACGTTAATTAGTATAATTTGGCAGTTAATTGTCATAAATGTTATTGAAAGATTCTAATCATAATCATGCATATCTAAGTAAATACCTGGAGACTATTTAGCATTCATAAACTTCTTTATGCTAATATATTTATATATTCTAATATAATACATTTATATTATGTGTGCGTATAAATATATAGAGAGAGCTCTCTATACACACACCACATACGTGCTATGTCCATGAAAAGAGAGTCATCTATTGTAGGTTTGCATCTATTGCAGATTGTTCTATAACTAGAAGTCTCCTTTTCTTTTCCTTTCATATGCACCAGGTGTGGTAGACATCGGCGTCATTGAAAATGAAAGCTAAAACTTCCAGCCTTAAGTCCAAATTTGTCATTTAAAAACAAAATTCCAGTCAGTCATTTTACATGTAAAACAAAAGTTACATATTTGTATGTGCATGTACACATACATATTTATGATTACAGTATTCATAATGGTAGTATGGTAAGGCTGAACATCTTTTTGAATGCTGGAGAAAAGACTCAGTGATGTGAAAAGTGAAAGCTGGCCTCAAATCTTCCCTGTATGCAAGCTTGTTGCTGGTTGAACTTAATCAGTGTAAACATTTTTCATTTTGAACGGAACAGAAAGAAAAAGGGTCACTAATAATAGGTAATGAAGTAGAAAGATAAATTACCTGAAATCAAATAATGTATCAGATTAGCTAGTGATTAAAATAGATTTTTTTTCTATCAGGAGTCTAACCATTAGTTCCAGGCAATAGTATTCACTGTGTCAGCTCCAGGTTTCTTATAAGTTCATGTCTGTGGCAATCACCATTTAACCAGTGATGCACTGAAAAGATTTTCTAGATGTTAAAGGCTAGGCTTTGATTTATGCAGAGAACAGCCTCTGCACTGCAGTTTAACGGTGTGGCCAGGACCCAGGCTCCGTGAACCTGCTTCCCCCAGAGCCTTGCAGAGTTCACATCCAGGCCTGAACTCCGTGGCGTTGGTCTGTCAGCCCAGGCAGAGCTTTCACTGTCCAAGTGACAGCCCCTGATTCCCTTCATTGTTTTTGCCACGAATTTTCCAGTGAGACACGGGAGTTGTCAGGGAGAGCAGATTAGCTGCATTGAGCGTGAAGTAGATGCAATGTAAATGGTGAGATTAATTTACAGATACTTTTTATTTTTGGGGGGAATGATATTTTGTGCATTGGATTAGCAGTAGAAAAATATTCTAGCTTACCTAATAGATTTTTGTGGGGCATTATGAAGAATTTCCTGTGCAACACTTAGCATTGCTCATGAGGAAAACAAAGTCATGGGCAAAACCTCTTAAGAGTACTTGTTTACTAATTCCTGCTTGGACTCAGTCAACTATAGCAACTTCTGCTTCATGTCACTTGCCATCTGCTAGTCCTCAATTAGACCGTCCCCTGGGAACTGAGCCGCATGGCTCTGCCCTGGCTGGGGCATGCTTATTCCCATGGTTGGTCCTCGAGACTCCCATGAAAGTGCTCGATGCTGGAAGGGTTGCCCAGCCCAGCTCTTAGTGGCTCTCCAGAGGGACCAAGCGGATGGACCGTGTTCGAAGTGGTTGCCAGGAACTATTCTCTCAGCGAAGGCAGCACCTGTGCCAGGCACCCTTGGGGTATGATGGAGCAGAGAGGGTGGGTGTCCATGCGCTGGTACGTCCGACGGGGCAGAACTGCATACTCTATTACACTTCACTGACTTGCCACTCCTAAGGGCTTTTATGCCAGCGCTATATGTTAGAGCAGGTCCTTTGCTACTTTAATGCCAGGGTCTTATCAGCCTAAATCACGGACGTTATCTTAATAGCATCATCTGCTGCTCAGCTGAGTGGAATTTGGACTCGGAGAAGAATTGAATCCCTTCGCGTTACGAGAGAACATTATCTTAAAGCACTGCTAGAAATATTGTATAGAAATATTCCTTTGGAAAAGCTCTCAGTGTCTGTCCAGTCTCAAGAAGTGCCTTTGCAGGTAGGGAGATGGAAATGTTGCCATTTGAGGAGTGCTGTCCTACTGGAATTTAGTTGGCTTGGTTCTTCAAATGTTGCCTTTCAAAACCAAACTAGTGCTGCAGCAGCCTACTAGAGATTCCTCATGCTGGAATAATTTCTTAAGCAATAATTTGCAGCTAAAATAACCAAGCAAAGTTTAAAGTCATATGCCTGAATTCTAGGAAGAGGACTGAAGTTCTTCTGCTCTTTGGAATAGCAGTATAGTTTATTATTGCCTGTAGTCCATACGATTAGGATAACATGAACATGCTCATAGGAAGTAACTGAGGAAGTGACCATTTATGCTGTTGCTGCCCAGAAGTCTAGAGCATATGGTTATTTATTTATCCACTGCAACAATTGCCCTGTAAACACGCAGTACATTCTTGGAGAGAAACAAACCAGTATCTCTCAGCAGGGAAGAGGGAGCCCACTTGTGTGTCCCACCCAGCGAAGTCGGCCAGCCATTGTTCGGGGCTGCGCTCTCTGTTATCACGCCCGTGCTAAACACAGCCCAGAAAGCCACATTCCTGTGTCAAATGTCGTCGTCCTCGGAGTCCAGATGAGAAACTTGAACTGAAGCAGGTGAAGTCGTCAACAAGGAAGTGTCCCATTTGCCTCCTGATGTCCATGTTAAATAAAAAGGGTGAGAAATTAAGCAGAGAAAATGATACTAAAGCAAAACTGTTATTAAAAGGATACAAATTCCATTAAGCATCAACAGCACTGAGTTCAGTAAATAGAAAGGTCATCTTTCTGTCTCTGCCTCACTCCCAACTGCAGCATGACTCAGAAGAATAAACAATTGAATAGGTTTTGTTAGATGCCTGCATGCAGATTTGTCTGGGTTTTTTATTACTTGAAATTTCATTCAGTTCTCTGTACCACAAATAACAAAATAAATTCTTAAAAAATGCAATTGTAAAAGCAATAATTTTTTGCATATGTTTAACAATCAAGTGTCCTGATTTCTGAAAGATTTCAGCCACAGATCATTTTATTACATGTCCCCGCTTCGATGGAACTGTAGAAATCGAAGACAAGAAAGGGAAGGGAGAAGTGAGAGGAAAAACCATTGTAGATTTGTGCATGGATCTAGACGTTGAAAGTGCATACACAGCAGGTGTGCATGTGCTTTAGCGATAACCATACCTGTAGTAATGGTTGTCATAGTCTGAAGTGAAGAGGAATAAAAGGAAAGCTGGACACCACAGAAACTTCACTTAAACCATCAGATTTGGGCTGCCTCTCTCTGCAGGGCAGGCTTCTTTCCAAATGTTTTGTGCCCTCTAGGGCAGGCAGAAAAATCTATTCCTTGTGACCTTTTTAGAAAAAAATGTGTAAGTAAAGTTTGCAGTATGATATTTGTATGCAGGGATTAGCTCTTGGTTTCTTTGCTTGGTACCTTAGGGTATATTTTTAAAGCACTACACAGAATTTCAGTCTCACTCATCAACTTCTGTTGACTTTAAACCTCATGAGTCACTTTGACAATATATCCCAAAGGCTTTCTATCTTACATTGGCTTTTATTTCAATTTCCCTGCTTTTTGGGGGTTATTTCTGAATTTAGGGTTAGCACACATGGGAAGTTGGCTTTCAGGAGAATTTTCGTAGCTTAGAGATGTTCTGCTTTCAGCTTTTCACACTATTATTTTCTCTTCTGGTTTTCTGTGTGGAAAAAAGAGATTTTTGTTAGTATCTGCAATTTCTTTTGCTTATTTGGTTTACGCATGCCAGCAATGGCTGCATTACCTCAGCGTCACTATGCATGGCCCCCTTGTGAATGCTATTGTAACTTGTGTGTAACTGTAAAAGTATGTACTCGGTAAGACCCATAGTGCTATAATGGCTAAGCACTATAAATAAGACCTAGCAAAGCATTTCTAAATTATTTTCTTTGCAGAATGGCTATTTTCTTCTCTCTTAAGAAAAAATTCCCAGCTGATTTTCCATATCAAATCTTTCAGTGAATCACATGATGTGATAAACCTTTATGAAAGTGATACGCTGCTCCATAGCAGCTGGATGCACATCGAATCCTCTGCCTGGTAATCTGTTAAGGTGCCCAGACTGGTGGATTGGCCATTATTTGTGGCTCTCACAYAGAGGTTATGTCAAACAGAGAAATTCATAAGGGTGAGAGAGACATTTTGTCTGTCCCTAGAAGGGATTTCTCCCAATTTACTTCATTACTCTTCCAAAATGCTACATAAATAAATAGCGTTAAGAAGGGGAGCTCAGTGAGAGAGAGGTCTGTGTTCTGCTAAATACGGATGGCAGCTAGAGTTACCGTTAGTTCCTCTCATTGACTGGTAGCACCAAGTGGGCTAAAAGGCACGGCAAAGAGCCAGCTTCCTCGCTGCCGGAGAAATCTCGGCCAGCGTTAGCCACCTTTGCCAGGCTGTGCCATCATGTACATCCAGGTATAGCATCAAACAAGCGTTGACAAAAGAGTAAGTATTTCCCCTGAAGCGCTGGGCAGAAAATAAACAGCTGGAGCAACTCTCAGTAAATTCCTTTTTCCTCAATAGCATTCTGGTAACAATGGGAAGAGGAAGGAAAAGCCAAACAAACAGTATGTCTGTTATAATTGACACAATAGTCTCATTTCTCCTCTTGTGACTTTATGTGGTCGTATACAAGTATGCAAATGGCAATAAATACTACTGTTACTAAAGGCAACTGCTCCCCATCTGGGTATTCAGGTAGCAAGATGGTGAAAATTCAGGCTGAGCATTGTTTTCAAAAACATTTTCTACTTTGCCATGAAATATCAGCTGATTTTCCATTTTCCCAGTGTCTATCTCATCTAACTGACAAAAAGTTGCTCCAGGATTGGTAAGCATATTGAAAACATGGAACAATATCAATGAAATTCTTATTGCAATTGGGCAGAGAAACTACACTCTCAGCCTCTCCTTACTGCTTGTAAAGGTCTGGGCTATAAGTACGGCATACATGACATTGCTGCACATCATTATCGACAGTATTATTTTCATTAAAAGAAGCATTTTCTCTAGTGTTACTAACCATTTCTCATCTGATTTTTGAATCAGCTGCTTTACTGAACTCTAATTAATGTAGGTGTACTGCATTACCTTTGGCTAGAGAGTTGCTTATCTTGGAAAAGGAAGATAAGATTTTGTTACTATTTAACTATATTAAGTAAGCTTATGTTATATTCCATTCCGTTTTCATTGTGCCTTCAGATCTGACTGTTTTCCCCTTCAAAACTCTTTCTAAAGCTTTGCGTTTTGTTTGGATCAGTCTAATGGGCCTGTAGTGGCCCTGACTACTCTTCTTTCTCCTTCCCTGCTACTTGTAGCTACTACATAGGTGATTTTCTGGTTACTTGGTACCATTCCATTTGATAAATTTATTGCTAATACTTGGCATCAGACCTTGAATTTTCTGTGGCCCTCCTTTTGAAATTCAGTCAAGGATATGACCTAACCTTTCACACGTGGAGATTTGTTTCCAAGTCAAGACAAGTTCCATACCCTTTTTCCAACCTGTCCCTGCTTAATTTTAGGAACATACCTATATGTTCTTTAATAACTACCTCTTCCTTCTTGTATAATGAGCCTAATTTTATCTTTCCCTGCTTTTCAGTTTTATGACTAAAGGGCATTGTTTTTATTTCCTTTGACTATTGAATATATTGACTTTGTTCTTACACCTCCTGACCAGTAAGATGTTTGTTTCTTGGCTGACTGGTCTTTTTTTGTCATTTCCTTATCTTCAGTAATGTKTTTGAGACTTTTCTTACAATCTTCTGCCTTAGTGTATCAGTTCCAGACAGGATTGGCACCTTTGACTTAATGACATTCCCGCCTTCCTGAAGAAAGAGGTTTTTGAGCTTTTTTGCCTGGCTGACTTCACTAGTCCCCTCACTTCCTTAAAGTTTGTCCTTTGAAGTCTGGAGCTATCACTATTATGTGTACTGCAACTCTCGCAGGAATAATAGTGTAGTGTAAACATCCATGGCGGCTTTGAATTAGGTTACTCATGCACTGCTCTAACTGTAGCAGTTAGGCTTGCTCAGGCTAACTTACTCTATTTCTTAGGTAGGTTTTGCAGCCTGCCCTGAGCTCCAGGCTGCTTTACTTCACCTCCTGCTAGTGCCCAAGTTTATTACAGACTGCTGAGTTACAGCCTGTGCTTTTTGTTTTTTCTTCCATTCCATTTAAATGGCATCAGCTTCAGATCATTCAATTCAAGGTTATCTCCTATGACCAAGTTCTTTTATAAATGTCCGCACTACTAACAAAACCAAGCTTAAAATAGAATTCTGTCCAGTTGTTCTAACAATTATTTGATGAAAATATCTGTTGGTTATTGCACCAGGGAATAGCTGGCCTCTGAATTATTAGTGGCATTTCTCTCAATCCTTTTGCTTGGAAAGCTAATGTCACTTACAATTTGCCTCCTTCCAAAGCCACAAGTTTCTCTTTATGTATGTGGAATCTCCTCTAAATAGTTCTTGGTCAGAGGGAGGGTGGTTTTGACTAGACCTCATTTTGTCACTTGTTCCTAGGCAATAGTCTCTGTTTTGGCTGCTGCTTTTTCTACCATCTGAATAGTTGGCTGTGTTTGCTCTTAAATATCTTCATTTCTCCTGTGATGGAAAAGTTACATCACTTGTTCCTGATCCAAAAGGAAACAATAGATGGCTATTTCATTGGTGGACTTTCTGCTCCAGTTTGGTACCCTACCATTATCTCTTTGTATAGCATCAATCCTGGCCCTAATGAGCTAATTTCCTTTTGTATCCTTCTAACTGGTAACAAGTCTTTGCAACACTTCTCTATAAATCTGGCAGAGAGGCTAGCTGTTGCAGTGCCTGCTGGTAGTTGAGGAGCAATTGTTATTGACTTGTAGATGAGAGGCACCTCAGGGATGTGCTCTTAGGTATCGCCAAGTTGAAGAGTAACAAAGAAAGTCAGGGAGAGTTCTCTCAAGGCCACAGAATAAACCCCATCCTTGTTCCTATGCACTGTTTACCCACTGACATCCCTTCAATGAAAATCAGATGAAAAACGGGTTTCTTAAGGAAGTCATGCTTTATTTATGGAATTTGGTTTGCTGTTTATTTATTTATTTTGTATTCTCAAAATTTTTGCTGAAAGGGTGGAAAATTGGTGCCTGGAAGCAAATTTGGAGAAAATTCAAAGTACAAATTTAGAAGTTTTCCTTGCATATTCATGTAGAATAAATATTCCACATTTTGTCACTGTGTTCAGGATATTTTCTGCCTGAATTCACAGATAGTCTGTGGGTAAGTTTTAGAAAAGGTAGTAGATCACCAGCCACTCTGTTTAAATAAATGTCATAATTTCAAAAGGAAACTGAGAATATTAACTGTACAACACAAGGATTTGTGTTCATATTAATTTTATTTAAATATCTGTGAGAACAATAGTAATTTTTAGAACTCTTTTTGAAACAAGTCAGTAAAAAAATGTGTCGGGTGAATAAAATCCACCAGTTAGAAGCTTTCTAAGTAGGATCTGTTAAGGAGGAGGGAAGTGGTTTTGTGCGTCTTTCGCACTCATGATGTACTTTAACTTGAATGTGAGGCCTCAATTGCTCCACTTAAATTACAGTTCAACCTTCACCCTAATGCATTTTCATTTAAAAATGAAGTTTTGATTACAGATACTGATAGAAAAATTCATCCATTCAGAAAATCTAAATCTTCATAAAACTGTTTATTTTTGAGCAGTATTCTTCAAAGTTAATACAAGCTATTTACATGCAGGTTGGGCATTACCTACATATCCATGTTTTTGATTCCTTTTTCCTCTCCGTGTGTATGTAGGGAAAGGCAAAAGAGGAGAGAGGGAGAAAGAAGGAGAGACAGAAAGTTGAGAAACCTCTGCTTTGATTGCTGATAAAAAGTTTTCTGCAGAAGTCACTGGTGTTCAAGGAGGCTGTAGAGAAGTTTATCCACCACTGCCAATAAAATATTTCAATGGTTTATAATCTCAAAGAGAGAGCCGCTTTCAAATTTGTTGCCTCTTTCTATTACAAAATCCGCAGCTGGCTCTTCAGTGTGCTTTGCCTTATATATTACGTTAATCAGTTCCCTTATTTTTGCTAGGCAGCAACCACTCCTTCAAAAACCCCACCTAATTGAGTGCGCTATTTTGGGGTGTTTTGTCTTGCAGCTGGGAAGCCAGACTTTTTGCAGTAATCTGTAGTCTCTGCTTATGAATGAAACAACTTTGTAGCTTCCTCAAGCTGGGTTTTTGGAAGCTATTTGTCAAAGCATTTTTCATAGTTCAAGGCAGAAGCCTCCACTGCGGAAGTAATGGAAAACATTTGGTAACTAGTGGAATTTGTTGATACTAGTTTTTCTGTTTTTAATCACAGAGGTGGTCTCCTGCTGGGAGTTTCCCCCTTTATATAAATCCTCTGTAGAGAAGACATTTCATGTCTCTCTCTTGTAAGACGTTTTGGGTTCTCTAGATTCTTTCTGAAAAGTCTTTCTTTTTTCTCCTGTGACTTGCTTCTTTTCCTTGTTTCTTTTCTTTTCCTGTGAAAACTATACATATTCAATAGTATTTTTAAAAGTCTAAATGATTCTTTTCCGTTTTCTGTCTCCTTCAAGGCTTTAGCTGTCTTGGAATTTTACACTCTCTGTGTTATTAATGTTTAGTTCTTAGCTTTCCCTGCCCTTTCGCCTTTATAAGAGCAGTCTTCTGGTAACTAGTGTTTCACAGTGCTGGAGAGATTGCAAAAATATTGACATGCTCTTTTCTCCCTCTGAAAAACTGCCTGAGACAGATTTTTCTCAAGCCTGTTCCATTTCCAATTTAGTCACTAGGCTGCATCAGTAACTCTTCCTCAGTTAAGATTGTTTAAAGCAAATACTATATTTTCCTATTAAAGTATCTCCTGATTTCCCTTTAGAGAAGCGCTGCTACTAGAGATTGCAGGGCTGGCTGCACAGCATTATGAGGTATCAATTTTTCCCTCACCAGCCGTGAATGAGCCTGATCATGGCCTTCAATTTGATTATGAGTGTTCGGATGAAGGTTGGCTGAGGGTGGAGGAAATGTATAAAGAATGGCTATTTCTGTTCACAGACACTGGTGATAGTGGGTAGTATAGTCTTTCTCTCTAAGGAACAACCATGTCAAGTCCTTTGTTTGTGCTCTCTGCTGCTTTGGCAGATGCCCAGGACTGATGGGTGCAGGGTGGGCAGGCGTGCTCCTGCTTGAGGAACGGGGCCAGAGCACCCGGGGGATCACCTCCACTGCAGGAGGAGTCCCAGGTGAGAGCTTTGCCACAAAGGACTGGTGACAGGAAGCTGGATGCTAATGCCAGAGCCAACACAATCGCCAACTATAGCACCACAGGATTTGGTGCAAATTGAATGGTTAGGATTTCAGTAGGCTGAAGTCTGGAGGAGGAGAGCTCATAGTGACTGCTGAAAATCTAGAGGTGGTAGAGCTCTATCCAGAGGCGGTACAAGTCTGATTATTTTGTTGTCCTCTTCTCCTAATGTCTTCCATGTATCTCATCAAAATTTGAAATTTTCAAGGGAAATATTGACCTCTTCCCACTTTGAGAGCATGGTGCTTGCTAGAGTGCTGGGGCCACAGAAGGCAGGCAGTTACCTACTGGGTTGCCTTCTATTTGGATCTTTGCTTACCTCCTACCAATAAATAATGGTCTGAGAAGTTACACTTGTGGTATTTACAGCCTGTTCTGTAGAAACGAAAGGCATCTTTTCTATTAAAAGTGCAAGTGAATGTAGAGCATTCCCAAAGGTTCTTGACTTTGGTAAAAAGACCCTTTACCCAGGAGACAGTCTAATCTTTTAAACTTCCTTCCCATGAGACCATTTTTTAGATAATCCATCTTTGCCTGCTAGCATACTACTCTTGATAATGAGCCTGTCATCACATCAGGTTAAAATGTATCACTACAATTAATTTCTTTAAAATATATTGTTCAGAGGATAATGAGAACTAAGCCCTATTTTAAAGCTGATCAGGCAGTGCAAGACAAGAATCTAATTCTTTTCATGAAAAGCAACTGACTTTTACTTCAAGACCAACTACACTTCATTAAAACTGTGATAAAAGCCTGCAAAGTAGAGCTGAAATATTGCAGCTGTGAGTTCTCCAAAGTAAGAGAAGAATTTTTATATTGTTTCAGTATGACACAATGTGTATGTAATGGATTAACTCTATTTCTAGACACATTTGGACCTGAAGTATTGATTTTCTTCCTTCCTGTTCATATAACTAAAGGAATTTGGAGCCAGACCCAGCAAAGGACTTTTAGGCAACTTAGGTGGAACTTAGGTGGAATTTAGATGCCTATATCCAACATTTTAGTGCTGAAAACCTCAGTTTCAATTGCCAGCTGATCTTGAAGATACCAGAATTCTTATCTTTTGACCTAAAGCTTTCCAGGCATTTTTTGCACAAGCTCGAAACTGTCTCAGTTCTGTGCTCACATCTAATCAAAATCACAAGCTAGAGAGTAGATGCTTTTCTTCTCAGGGACTTGAGGCTGTAGGTATTTCTGGGATGCATTTAATATTGCTGACCCCTCTAAAAATAAATTTGTGATAGCCACCACCTCCTTTTAAGGCACAAGAAGAAGCACGTGCCATTTCTTCTACAGTAGCCTAGGGCACTAAGGTACCCTAAGAGATCCAGGTTCAGTCCCTTCCCTTCCACCACTTGAGGAAATCAAACAGTGTTCTCAATGCATGGCATATTCTGAATGGGGAAAAAAGGGAGAACTGAAGAGGAGCAGAAAAGTGATTAAAGATTTCACTGAGCTAAGAAGGAAGAACATAGGAGGTGGTAGAACTCTGTGACTAGGAAGCTAAGGTAAACCTCGTAGATGGTAGGGAAGTAAACTCTGCTTCCACATGTCTTTTTCAATGTTTAATGTAAAACACTATTTTATATTATCCAGTAATTTTTTTACCAAATAAACTGATTCAAGGCAAATTGATTTTTAGTATTATGGTGTTATTGTATTATGGTGTTGTGTTCCGATAGAATGTTGTTGGGTTTGTTTTTTTTTTTAAATGAACTTAATGGCAAAAGGTGCAATAAAAATACAAACCAATACAGGAAGGGTAAAACAAGCACAGAATGATGTGGTGTATTTATCATGTGCTTGTAGCTTGCAGCAGTAGTTTGCCAGGTAAACTCTTCAGGAAAAGTAAGAGTACCAGGAATATTATGATCTCATTTGTACGTCATGGAAATACTTTGTGATTCAGGTGACAGCTGAAACCCACTATCCTTTCTACAAATAAGCAGTTCAAACACATTAAAATTCTAGGGATATAATTTTTATGAATAAACTTAGAGTAAGGTTTCTTATTGTTTAAAACATAAAAGTTAAAATTTCTTAGCTAGTAAGAATTTCCTGTACATGAGAGCAATCATCCTAAGGGATGGCTTCGGCAGCCTGGCAGTGTATGTAGTTAGAAGCTCTGGGTGGACACTCAGGGACACCCGTAGCATGACATTATGGAAAAAGATGGGTTACTAATAGTTCCATATGTAATTATGGAGACATTCCTATCAACTCATACAGCGAAATCAACTCGTCAGACACGGAGGAGGTCACTACAGGGGATGGCATTACATCTGGGAAGCAAGATGATGTTGTATAGCTTTTGTTCATCAGGAATGCAGACAGCGTGGTGATGATGAGGACTTGTCTGCTGGATGCCAAAATGGACTGCTGAGAGACATCTATGGGACAGAATCGCAGTGCCACAGGAAAATTGAAACGTTTGTAGGGTTCTCTGTGAAAACAACACAATGATGCATAGAGAATTTAATTAAATTTAGAAAAGGGGTTGAAAGCAAAACAAAAAAGATTACAATAACACTTTGTGGACCTGTAGTGTTCCCACATCTTGGCTATTGCATTAAGTTTGATGATTTCATCTCTAAATGAATATAGAAGAATTAGGAAAGAAGAACAGAACAGGACAATAAAAACAATCAAATGTTCTGCATAACTTCTGCATGAAGCTAGAGTAAGACAACTTCAGGGGGATGATAGACATCTGTAATATCATGAATGAATGGAAAAAGAAAATGGGAAATAATTAATGAATATGTCTCACAGTATAAATGGGAACCTGATAAAATTAGGTTTTAAAACAAACCAGAAGAAGTTGTGCAATTGTGTGAGTTCAGATGTGGAACTGAAGATGTTGTCTAATCCAAAAAAGGGTTGGAATAATCTATGAAAAATAAGGCATCTTCTTAACATGATCATGTAGATCCAACATCTAATTTAGGAAGTCCTCCTGTTCCTGACCTAGAAAAGGTTCATTCAACATGCTTTTGCTCTGACTCAGTATGAATTTCTCAGATAAAGAGAAGACTGGCAACATGAAAATTGTAGTTGCTGGAAGAACCATGCTAACAACTTTCATGGACATAAAATATTGCACAAAATGGCTTAGAGGAAACTGTGAAAATTAAAACAGAGACCCTCTATAATCTTTCTCCCCAGCCCAATCAAAATTTCTGAAAACTTTCTTAGTCCTAAACTTGAAAAAATGCATTTCCAGAGATGCTGTCTGTAGCTGGTTTAAAGTTACTTATGAAAGCCTGTTACAATGTTTTAGGAGTGCTGTGAGACAGCCTGCAAATTAAGTCACTGTGAGCCTTTTGTAGAAAAAGAGTAAGGAAGTTGTGGGGAGAGGAACTTCCTTACTGGCCCACAGTGAGAATTTTGATAACACCTTTTCTACCTAATCTTAAAGCCAGAAGGTTTTTTCGGTACAGTATTGAGAAGAAATGTTGATTTACAGAAATAAATGAGTTCCTTAAAATATTTTTTTAATACTGCAAAACACAAGAACCATTAGAAATATCACTCCCAATGCTAGAATGTGTCCGTTTCCCCTGAATACAAGCATTTTCATACAAGTCTAACCAGGATTAGGCCACCCTCTGAGGCTATGAATTTAGTGATTGGTTTGTGAAAGGATATTAAAAATCACTGAAAATATTACTGAATTCATTGCCTGATCTGCCAGTAGGCAGCATCTGAACAAAAGTGTTATTTCCCTTTGTGAATCATGGGTACTATCGATTGTCTTTCCAGTAAATGTGTAAAGCTATAGAAAGAATAATATAACTTTGCCCTGTAAGTCATATTCTGAGTGAATGAGCTTTTAGAAGTGGAAGTTTTGGTGATTTAAATTTACAGCAACCCAGTCTGAATTTCAGGAGGATGCGAGGATGCTTGTTAAAACTGAACCATGACAGAGTCTAGACGGCTTAGCCAGTGCTCTAGGAGTCACAGGATGTACAACTATTATTAACTAATAATGAACAGAGCTCCTCTACCTCTCTTTTAGCAGATCCTTCCTTGAGGCTGAAAACATGCAACTTCCCTTGAAACAAGTGAGACTTTAGATTATTAGAGCTGGGTGAGAATAAATAAATATGTATATTAACTTTGTATCTGTTGCACTGGTAAGACATCTTCTCTTATTTCGTAAGAGCTCAGTGCTGCAAGCTGTTGAGCATTCTTGATGTACGTTTAAGGAGGATGCTCAGCATTTTCTACTAGTTGGTTGGCATATTTGAGCCCTTTATGATCTTTTGATTACCAAAAGGTAATCCCAAGGTGGTGTATGCTTAAAAATGTCAATGCACAAAACTTACCTGTCTTTCATGAAATTTTAGCAATAAAGGAATTCTTGGAAAATATGCTGAATCCCTGATGTGGAAAGCAACATTTATTTAGGTTCCATTGCATCCAGTAGTAACTTACCTGTTGACTTCAATGAAATGGGAAATTATTTCAGATGAAACCCAAGTCATATCACTATAAAATTCACCTTAATTACTCTGCCTTAACTTTGGAATTGCTTATTTGGAATGACCATTGCACAAGTACATCATCTTGCTCAGTTTGGGTTTTTCAGCTCGCTTACATCTAGGTATATAATAATATAATGTAGAAAATCAGGGGAACTCAGGTTAATGAAGCTGTATCACTGCTCTATCAATGATAGGGAAAAGCACAGTTGTGTGTTTGGCAAGTGTAAGAAAGTGAATGGACTAATATACCTGATAGGACACAGCCAATATTTTGGGTTGACCCGACCCTCTCTCTCTTTTCAGCTGCAGACACTTTCTTAAGAACTGAGAGGCATGATAACAATGCTGCTTTTTGAAATATTCATGTTGAATTATTCATTGCATTTTAATAAAGAATAATCATATCCAACAGGTGTTTTTCCTCTGGCTTGTTGAATTGCATTATAACTAGCCTCCAGTTATTGGCCTCAAGGAAAGAAGCAGTAGAACACATCAGCCTTGTTTTAAAATAATTACTGCAATCCTACAGTGCCTGTCAGTTGTTATTTTGCTGTTTTAAGTCAATGTACAGTACATGTACAAATAGGACTCTGAAACTGGGAGAAAAAATGCAACCTATGAAATAAAATTTGAGAAGAAAACTTGTGGATTTAGTAAATATGATTGCAGTAGAAATGAAGGTCCCATTCCACACATTGTGTTAAAATCCTTTTGAGCAGAGGAATAATGAATTGCTAGCACAATGATAAAAGGACTAAGGATTATTGTAATTTTTCTCCAAATAATTGCTATGATATAAGGATGTATTTGGGGACCTCATTTTGTGGCTTTTACGTCAGCATTTAAACAAGATTAATTTAATTTAAGAAGGATTAAGTAAAATTTCAATAGGAATTGAAAGTATGTTTTACCACTCTGATTCTTTTACATTTCTAAAATACAATGGCAGTTAATAAGACGTTAGTGCCATACCTAAGTGATAACTGCTTACCTATTTAAATCGACTGATGCAGCACGACCTTCTGATGGGTCCTGGATATTAACAAAGGGGAAATCCAGCTCATTCCCCCCTCCCACACTTGTGCACTTATAACACTGCACAAAGTCTGCAGGTCAAGGGAGAGCTTGAAAAAGAATTCCTCTGAATTTGGGCCTCTCTAAAACCTACAGAAAACTCATATACTGGATGGGTCATTTTGGAAGAGGGCCTAGTGATCAAAGACGTGCATGTGCATGTCCACCTCTTCAACTGACGGTTCCTGTTAGATCCCTTCTCCCACACCCTGCTCAGACTCCAACTCTGAATTCAATCTCTGTCCGATGCCTGTTCAGGAAGATGCTGCTTGCTATGACGGAGACTGATACTACCACTATTCTTGCAGCACATGTAGAAGCACTTAGTAGGTGGAGTTCTTTGGTACCCAGATATGACCCTCCTGAAGGTAAGTCACCTGCACCTAACGGCAGCCTCTGTGACAACCTTTGAACAGTATCGTGCAGCTCTATGCATCAGTTTAGGTCAGGGAGTTAAGAGGCATGGTCTTTTCAGAGGTGATAAATTACTCAGAGAAGGCTGAGGACACACACTACTGAAAAGTTGCTGTATTCCTCCTATTTTTTTCAGTCTCTCCCAGGCTAACATATTAGCAGGACTGAGAGCTGTGGACTTCTGATCAGCTGCAATGCACTGCAGCAAGACGTTGCTCAAGCATGCAGCTTTCCTTGAGCTGGTGCAGTGTGAGGTAGAGTTGTTCCCTGTAGTGGACTCAGAATATGAAAAATTTATTCCACTGTCCTCAGATCTACCCAGTGGAATGTAAAGACAGATGAAGAAATAGTTTAAGATTAAATTTGTAGTTATTAAACTTAGGTAAATATGTAGACTGTTAAGAGGACTTTCCCAACCATAAAAACAATATACATGTTTTTGTTACTGTTTATTCTTGTAACTCCAAAGCTGATAATTTTTTAATAATCTATACCTCTGCAGTGTTAGAAACCCAAGGCCAATTTACTTRTGCTTCTGCATAAGGCTGGGAAGATTTTGTTTCTACTTTAACAATTAAAGATGCTCTCATAGCACAGACATGGACATAAATTGTTATAATTTTCACATTGTCCCCTCACAGAAAATTATCTTCAGAGCACACAGTGCTATCCAAAAATTGAAAGATGACATGAAAGCATATTTTCAGATTTGGAGACTAATATGAATAAGAGAAGATTTGTTGGACAATAGACTAAAAGAAATGAAGCTTTGTACCACAAATGTTGGGTGGGAATAGTACTCATCATAGCTCTTTTCACAATCTGCAGCATTTTCAGTAGTGTTTCATAATGTGAAGACTTGACGATATACCAGCACATAGGCAAATGATAACTAATATAACATATTTATTCTACTTGTTTTTAATTCATGTATTTTGTTATTTTGGTACAGTCTGTATGTTAACTTTTTTAAAGAATAAAAGCATTCCAGTTAGCTTTTTATACACAGAACATTAAAATAAGAAAAAATGTAGTCCTTGCATTTATTCAGAAATAATAAAAATTATCCATTTAAAATATTAATGAAAGCTGTTGAGTAATTAAATTTAATAATTTTGTACATTTATTCTTCAAATTATTCACTAGTCTTGTATTAGTGAAATACATAGATAATGAAAAGTAGAAAATAGACTTCACAGTTCAATTAAAGATAAAACAGAAGACACTTTAAAGGTTTTCCTTTCTATTCTATTTCTATCCTATATCTCTCCCTCTCAAATTCAGAGGGAGGCAGGAAGTCAAGGAGTTTCTGCTGTAATAAAAAGGCACTTCCAACACGTACGTTCCCATTTCTCCCTCTCAGCTCCATGAAAACATTTATTTCCCTTTCCTTCAGCCAGCAAGGAGACACACTGTGGGTCTGATTCTCAATCCAGAGGAACTCTCCATGCCCATCAGTGAAGTTATTGTGAATTTACTTTGAACTAACTGAATTGTCACTAAAATCATAATCCAACTCTACATCCCTGCAGGAGATGGAACAGCTGAACAGGAGTAGGCATGCAGGAAAGTCCTAACACCCTGCCCTTTTCTTCCTATTTTCCTCCTTTGGCATCTTCACAATTCCTTCTGAAAGTTGGAGCCACAGGACATGGGAATCCTGCATTTACTCCAAACTGAGGATTCAACAGAGGAAAACGACTATTTTGCAACAAATTTAAGAGATGAGCTTTTTAGATCTTGTTGCCTTGTTTCTCATGAATTGTATTAATAAAGGCACCCATTGTTTTCCTGTCAAGTAAGATCTGGAGCAAGGTTATTTAAGAATTACAGAAGAGATCTGAATTATTTTAATATTATTTTCTCTTGAACCAGATGGAAAGTATGAAATGTTTCTTACCATTTAAGTCTTTTTTCTTATGTCTCTTACTGTTCTAATGGCGAATGATTAAAAGTTACTGAGATGAAATATCAGTCTAAGTGAAGTTAGTTATGGTGAATCTTCCAGTTGTAGCTCAAGATTTGTTAGATCTAGCCTGCATTTTCATTACACACTTTAAAAGACCTACATCAATTACAGGATTCCTTAATCTAAGAATGCATATGTGTACAGACTAACATATCTTCTTTGGAGAGATGGTCCTCAATTTATAGGGCTTTATCTCTGTTAGAAACAATACAGTTGAGGTCCTTTCGGAAATCTGGGCCCTAGTGGGATACTTAAAAATGCTCAACGTGTGTAGATACTTAAAAGCTCTGTAGTAGGTGCCTATGTGCATCTTCAGTTATATAAACATTTTTTAAACACCTGAGAGCTGGAAATTCAGCTCTGAGTCAATTTTCAAAAATGAAATTTAGGTTCCTAAAGTAATTTGTATGTCTTCATAAGTTTTACTCTGTAGCCATTTTTCATGGTTTTGATGTATTGCATCTGTCAGTTACTAACTAATCTAATGAACATATCAATGTAGAAATTCTTCTAACCTCAAAATATAAGCCCTATGATAGTGTCCCACAAATGCTGGTTCTTATCTCATCTGTACATGGTTTTTATTCTCATCTTTTACAAGGTACATCTGTAGAAGGAACAAGCACACAAAATGTACAGTTATTCAGTCAGTATCTAATTGTGACTGGAACCTCCTAATTGTTCTACCAATACTAATTAACCATCAGGGTCCAAAAGGTATGTGCACACTATCTTCTGCTTGGATTTGTAGCTTTTTTTTTTCTTTTGGGTGCTTGAAGCAGCCAGTGACACAGTACATCAACTGTGTGTGTCACTACAGAGGAAGATGCTTGGGAGTGTGTCTGTCACCATTGTCGCCTGCCATAATTAACTGCATGCTAAGAGCTGTAAGCAACCTGGGAAGCTTGATTGCATCATGCATCAAGGAGAGGRCAGCCCAAGAATTTGTGAGTCTTTTTAAATTAAAAAAACCACCATGGCCAACCAAAGAAATAACTTTAGATACCGTCCTGGGTTCTGTGTGTTTGATCAAAAATGCTAGGTTAACAAAGTAAATAATGACGGTGATTTGACAAGGAGTGTCATTATAAAAGATAAATTAAATAAATCAAGTGATCACTGATAAAATTAATTTACACATATTTAAACTATGGTTTGATTTGATCATGCTCAGTGTTTCTGGTTCATTATGATTATAGGGTCTGATTTCCCAGCGCTTTACTCCTGATTTATGCTAAAGAATGAGGTATATCATCGGTTTCAGACTTTCTGTTTTAACTTAATGCTAAATTAACCTTAAATTATGGGTTGGATGTCATTACATTTCTGATTCCCAAAATTAAAAGTGTGTTTGAGAAGCAGAGAGGGGGAGAGAGAGAGAAAGTGCAAGGGAGAGAGAAAGCAAGAGCGCGATGTACTGCCCAGGTGCCTCTAGTAAGAACTGTCTCTAATGCTGGGAAGCAATACATTACACCGCTGTCCCTACTTCTTTTTTATTTGTGAATGTTTGCCAGAGATTATTATCACGCTGTTTCTCATCAGAGCTGGAGTTCTAGTTTATCAAAGTGTCAGCATAAGGACTAACACTAGGGCAAATTTGCCGCAATATGGCTAGACTGTGAGCCCGGGTCTGACAGCAAACTCATTAGAATGAAACCTATCTCTGTAGTTAAAAAGGTTTTGTAAAAATTATTGGGCAGCAAGGGACAGATTTTACAGGTACTTAAGCCTTAAAGAGTTTAGTGTGGTGTCTACTATTATCTATTATTGTTTTCAAAAGCATCCGCGTGTCCGGCACTGTTATTACTGGGAAGCAGGCATACAGGTATTTTGAAAAAACATAGTGATTTTTGTTTCTTGTGTTACTGCATGCCTGGCACTGCAAAGTGTATGCGATTTCTCTGTCACGGGGGCTTCACAGGATGGGAGGTGCCACACCTGTCAGGAGTCTCCAAACCTCTTCCTTAGAGCCCACGCTCATAGTCACAAGGAGAGCTCCATCTGGATTTATGATAGTCCCCCCGTTCTGTTTTTCAATTGTTCTAATCATCAAGGAATTAATCACAAATATTAGAGATTTTCTAATTATGATGCATATAGCAAATACGAGCATGCATAGTCACTCTTTTTAGAAATTCAACTCATCTAACAATAATCGAAAGAAATGCAGAACATTGTGCTATTTTGCCCAGTTCCCCTTGACAGCAACTCTGCACCTATAAACTTCAGGTATTCCTTACCCCAAATCTTAATTATATTTGAGCTTTAAAAAGCTCTCAGACTATTTGCAATCTTTTATATGTTTAGTATATTCATGAACACAGAAATGCAAGGTTCATGGCTCAGAGTAGGGGACAAAAGGGAGGCAGTAAGATGAGGGGCTGAAAATACCAATGAACTGACATTCATCGTTATATCAATGATAGCACATAGCTGTAGGGACACTTGCAGTGAACTGTTTGGCAGCCTAACTCCAAAGGAGCACAACAGAAGGCCATCACAGAAGGAGTCGCAATGCTTTTTTACAGACTCCAACTCTTGTTTTGCAGGTCTGAATCACAGTATCATTCGCAGTTATATCACCTAGCCTTGCAGAATAAAGCTGAACAGTTTGGGATTGTAATTCCCAAAAGCACCATTAATGCAAGTAATCTCACAGACTTCTCCTGGGACCAAATCTTCCCCAAAGTCACGAACCCTTGCTGTATGCTCTGGTGACTAACTGAAACTTTACCTATGCCTATAAATTGATCATTTATGTCAGCAAAGTTTTTACTATACACATTTTTTCCTCAAGACATGTGTTTGGTTAGTGGAACTAGAGTAAAAATTTCATAGGGTGATAATAGCAAAACTGAATGGCAAACAAACACCTTTACTGATCTTGGACTTGCTGCCTGGACATCATAGTGAAAGACACACTGGAAACTCGTGAATGGATGACTAGTCACTGTTCTCTGTGAAGCACTATGTTGGTACTCAAGTCCTGGGCCTGAAGTGCTTATGCAGATAAAACATTGTCCATTGGAAGTCTGTGGGAGTTCTGCCCAGGTAAAAGTTGATGGAATGGTCCCAAAGAGCAGCCATCTACAGGGGACCTCATGGGTTAAGGTCACTGCTGACTTTCTACGGGAGAGGGATAAAGGACCTTCTGCCAGGAGTGCTTTCTGGGTCTAGTGACTCAGACTCTGGTATTGTTGATAATCACTGTGGGCAGCCGCTGTGATGAAAAATTACAAGCACATCTTTGAAGGGGTGTAATTTTTGTGATCTAAGGATTTTTTTGTTTAGAAATAAAAGGCAAACCACACATGTTTAAGACAGTTCCTTTTTCCTGCCACTGAAGGGCTGTAAAGATGAATTTAAGTAACTTTTTTGTTTATTTTTCTATGGCTCTGGAGCCTGTATCAAATCTCTACTGTTACTTATTTTGTTTTAGAAGTATCTTAAAACATTCAGTGTTCACGGAATATTTTCTCCAGAACAAAGACTGTTCTGAAGGAGAACATCAAATGCTAAAATGCTGCGTGATCCAAAATTGTTAGTTTTAAAAGAAAAGCATTTCCTCCTTTTTGAAAGTTTCTGAATTATTACGAGCTCCTTTCTGTATCAGCTCTTTGCTACTACAAGAACTGTTCTGAATAACCAAAAATTAGAAAAAGAAAAAAGCTAGTTATAGAACAAAAATCCCTGAAGAAAAAAAAGATGATGCAAAATAACAACTAAAATACTGTCTTCTACCAGGTCTGTTTTTAAAATTGAACTTTACTTTCTTCTCTAGGGCTGTGACCAGACTTTTATTGCTAAACTGAGATGTTTCATCCAAGATCTGAATAATACGGTAGTATACATTAGACGCAAAAGAGTATATTGGGGATTGAATGCTTGCCTACATAATCAAGGCCCCCAAGACAGTAACATCTTGCACTATGAGCGCTATGTATAGGTGATGCCGTGTTGAAAGATGCTGTACTCGTACATGCCATTTATTGCTATTTGTTGTCATTCCTTTTCAAGATGATTCACAGGACTTAGAATGAGGCAAAAATATGGTTTTTGTAAGCATATGTCACTATGCAAATTCACTGGTTCACTCTCTAGGTTGCAATGGACTGTGAAAACTTCAGCTTACTTGGAAAACGCTGTTTACCAGCTTATTTATTAGGGTTTGTCTGTGAAAGGCAGGTCTACTTGAGCTTTGTCCAAAGGTGAGAATTTGGCTTTAAATATACTTCATTTATTTAATAAAACCCTCTGTTGAATAATTCTGACTCTGATTTTACAGCTGTGTGAATAAGTTTCTGTTATTTTTCAACTTAATAGCTTTTCTAAAACTCTGCTATTTCACTCCTGGTCATTTTGAACTTACATGATTTCATTTGGGGGGGATGAGATTTTGTAGAACTGTGTTTTGAAAACGTGCTGTAAATCTGTTGTGCAGTTCATCTAATTGCCCCCTTCAGTACAGGGTGCAGCTTCATGTTATACATCTTTCAGTTTACCTGCAGTCAGATGCTAAAAATGACAGTCCTGTTTTCATTGTCTCTCTGTCCCATATATTTCCACTCCATCCCTTATATAAAATCTAGGCTGAAAAGTGACTTAATTCAATTCACTGGTCTGACAGTATTTTAGTTGTTATTTTGCATCATCTTTTTTTGGTCTTGCTTTGGATGAGTCAGATTTCTGCTCAAGTGGTAAGCTGGTCCAACTCACCCTACAGCCACTGAGTTAGTAGGCTGAATGTAAGCAAAATGAGCGGCAGACCATACAGATTATGTATGACACAAAATAGCAGTCTCAATGACTGTTCTTTACTCGTGATATTAGCTATGTCTGGGCCAAAGTCCACTGCTCCATGCCGCTTCAGCCAGCTGCATCTACATTGCCTGTAGCAGCAGGTTTTGAGCTGCACTGGTTTTGATCTCTGAATCTGCCCCTCCTCTGCCGGAGTCGTCCCTCTTGACAAGCCAGCATAAGGGTGATAAGGGAGTTTTGGCTCAAGCCTGCATGACCATATTGTCATGCTAATCTGAATACCAGAATTTACAGCCATTTTTGTGAGGCCAGCTTGTAAAGTTGCAGCATCGCACTACAAGGGGCCGGCCAACACACGCAGCAGAGTACGGCGCTCTCAGCATGGCTGCGGTGGGTCACCCTCGGCAGCAAGGATCCAAGCTCCTGGCGTCTGTCCTATCTACAATGGAAGTGGTAAGAGAAACAAACAGTACTAGTTTGTATTTTCTTTCTGTGAAAGAATATGTGTAATATAGGACTGAAAAAATACATACAATCTTTATTTTAACTGAGGAATTTAATCCTATGTAAATATATCGCATTTCACTAAAATAATGCAAGTATATATATTCATGTAATTAGAAGACAGTTATGTGCCTGAAGGACCTTTTAATGATTTTATTGTTAGACTTTTTCTCTAGAATGAAGAAAAATGGATGTGATTAGAACCATCTGAAGTCTCTGGGATACGTATCCTATGTATCTTCTGCATGTAAATTTACATATATTTTGGAATGTAAATACAGTGACAGCCTACTTTATATGGGGGGACATTAGAATCTAATAAAAAGTATAATAACAAAAAGTGTTGATATGAATAATAGAAGCTTTGTGTTTATGCAGTAGAGAGAATAAGAATTTATATTAAATTAGGTAACTGGAAATATGCATAATTTTTACCATCACTAGAAAAATTCTTGGTGGAAGTCAGTGAGGGTGGTTGGTTACCACTGTCATTTGTCTGAGTGTTACCAAAAGAGACAGTTGACTAGAAATAAAATACAGCAAATATTTTTAAAAGAAAAGAGCAAATCACTGTGCAGTTGCTCCTTTATCATTCATAGGATGGGATGCATATTAGTCATCATAAATGCTGTGCTGGGGGAGTAGACGCTTTAAAAGCTTTCTTCCTCTTCTGGAAACATCTTGGATGAAGAGCGTAGAAGGAAATCTCTAGAGAAGAATAAACTATCATGTTTATAAGAACATCCTATTGACTGACTAATTGGAAGGATACTAAAAAATTCCCAGGGGAAATGATCTAGAGCTCTATGACTTTTACAGACAATACTTAGAGCAAATTTTTTTCTAACGGCAGATAAATCCATTTAAATTGAAAATACTCTGTATCAAACTTCCTAATCTGACCATAGATTCAAAACCAACCAGTGACAGTGAAGAAAATGATAAAATTAAGCGTGTGGTAGAGAAAAAAATTCCTGTACTGATAGTGTGGCTGTAAGTTCAAAGCTGCTTTACTACCTAAATTTGTGAGAGTTTATTTCAGTAGGAAAAGAATCAAATACTGTATTTGACAAACAGAATGATTGCCTTAGAAGAAAGAAAATGCATGCTTCATATCTACAATGCCCTGACAAAGGGTTTGTCTCTCCTCTGCATTTCATTTTCATGCCACCTCCTATTGCAACAAAAGTACTGCAAATGCAATCAGAGCGATGTCACTAAGGAAGAGTCTGCAAGCAGAAGCTGAGGGGGTTTTTCTCTTTACAATAGAAAACATGGGAAAACTCATGAGCCTTTCAGGGAAGGGATAGGGAACGAGCAGAGGAGCAGGTCAGTGAATCCAGCATTTTACTTTTCTGGAGGATTCCTGCACCAACTATGGCCCATCTTTCATTTAGTTTCTGATCTCTCATCTCTTCTCTCTCCCCTCTCTCTCTGTCAAATTTCTTTCTCTCCTATGGAGCCAACTTCAAGGAAATTTCAAGATCATCGTCAAGAATTTACTGTGTCAATTGCCGGCTATTTAGAGCTATCCTACAAAAAGTACTACTTAGCCTTTGTTATAAAAAGTTTACCTGATTATAGCAATATCTGCAGAAAAAAAACCCTATAATTGTTACTGACTGGAATGTGATACAGCTGAGCTGTATCAGTTTATTTGAATGTCCATAAAATTATTCATATCCTTTTTTTTTAAATTATGAACTGCAGTTTTGGTGAAAATTAATAATGATGAACTTGAAAAAGATACAATTTTGTCCCATATTTTTCTTAATTTCAAAGCCATCTTTGTAAGGTAAGTTACAAGTTTGTTTTCAGTATCTTTACAGTGAAAATATCTTACATACATATTATGAACTCACAAGCCTGAAAAGCAAACCTCAGTTTATAAATTCAGTACGCTGTACCTGTCTGCTAGTAAATAAATATAAAAGAATATTCAATCCAGCAATACATTAAACATACCACATATCCTTTGTACCCTTCCCAGGGAGGATATATACAATATGAAAGATTTATATGGATTTCACATAATAKCATGCTTTTCTTGGCGTTATGTTTTTTTGATAGCTTGTGTATATAACATCAGCATAGCCTAGAAGTTTGTTTTCATCTGGAGCTCTGCTACAGCTCTGTCTATCATATAAACAAGGAATTAGCATGGCTCTCTTCAAACACAATACACTTATTCTGAAGGTCTTTCTAGCTCCGACTGTGATTGAACAGCATTCTGCTATAAGTTCCTGTGTTATTTCACTTCATCCTAACATTTCTTTCCCTTTGTCAGTTCCTTCTGGCAAATACAAATGATTCGCATGGTGAGGAACGAGAGGGGAAATGCAAAGCAAGCTGTCCTTTCTCAGTGTCAGGCCTGCTCGCTTCCTGCTTCCCAGCTCACATCCAGGACCCCAAGCGTGGTTGGAACAGGTGTCAGCAGCCACATGGCAAGAGACAGGCAAGTCTGACCTGAAGACTGTGGACAGGCTTATTTTTTCCAATGATGGTGTGCTACGTTTTTAGCAGCAACATTTTTTCAGAGTTCATCTGTTCTGCCAAACTGGAGCGTTGTGGATTTCGTTTGGGAGTCCTAGACCACCGATAATCTGCACCGCCTAGGCGCCGAGGTGTGCTGGAGTGCACCCTGGGCTCCCTTTCTAAGGCAACCTGTGCAGGTGTACTGGGTTTCATGGCAAGGTTTGGTAGCAGGGGGGCTACAGCGGAGGCTTCTGTGAGAAGCTGCTAGAAGCTTCCCCTATGTCTGATAGAGCCAATGCCAGACGGCTCCAAGATGGACCTGTCCCTGGCCAAGGCTGAGCCCATCAATGATGGTGGTAGTGCCTCTGTGGTAACATATTTAAGAAGGGGAAAAAAAATAACTGCACAAGAGAAACTGCAGCCGGAGAGAGGAGTGAGAATATGTGAGAGAAACAACTCTGCAGACACCAAGGTCAGTGAAGAAGGGGGAGGAGGTGCTCCAGGCACCGGAKCAGAGATTGCCCTGCAGCCCGTGGTGAAGACCATGGTGAGGCAGGCTGTTCCCCTGCAGCCCATGGAGGTCCACGRTGGAGCAGATATCCACCTGCAGCCCGTGGAGGACCCCMCGCTGGAGCAGGTGGGTGCRCCCRAAGAAGGCTGTGACCCYGTRGAGACCCCGTGCTGGAGCAGGCTCCTGGCAGGACCTGGGGACCTGTGGGGAGAGGAGCCCACACTGGAGCAGGTTTGCTGGCAGCACTTGTGACCCCGTGGGGGACCCACGCTGGAGCAGTTTGTGAAGAACTGCAGCCCGTGGGAAGGACTCGTGTTGGAGCAGGGGAAGAGTGTGAGGAGTCCTCCCCCTGAGGAGGAAGGAGCGGCAGAGACAATGTGTGATGAAATGACTGCAACCCCATTCCCCATCCTCCTGTGCTGCAGGTGGGGAGGAGGTAGAGAATTCGGGAGTAAAGTTGAGCTTGGGAAGAAGGGAGGGGTGGGGGGAAGGTGTTTTTAAGATTTAGTTTTTATTTCTCATTATCCTACTCTGATTTGATTGGTAATAAATTAAATTTTTTTTTTCTTCCCAAGTCAAGTCTGTTTTGCCTTTGACGGTAATTTTTGAGTGATCTCTCCCTGACCTTATCTCGACCCACGAGCCTTTCATTATATTTTCTCTCCCCTGTCCAGCTGAGGAGGGGGAGTGATAGAGCGGCTTTGGTGGGCACCTGGCGTCCAGCCAGGGTCAACCCACCACAGCAGGCAGAGGTGCTGCACATCACGCACAGTTGCATCCCAGTGCTCCCTACAACAAACAGGGCAACACAACAGTGGGTGCAGCTCACTTGCAAGTCTGCCAAGTCTTGATAGCTCCTTAAATCCCACCATGCCTTCACACCTTGCACACATTCACCATCCTCGGGTACACATTGTAAAAAGCCACTCAGTCCCACCTATTTGGCACCACAGAAGCGGCAAAACACCTAGGAGCAACCTAAGCTCAGAAGAGATTCAGACACTCATCAGTGCAAACTGAGATGAGGATTCATCACTGCCCTGGCAAAGAGGCTGCCTGACAGGACTGTATTCTGAGCATGGCAGAGCTGCCCTAGGCTGGCTGTTCACAAAGCAAGGAAGAGTTACGCTTTAAGTCCAAAGAAGTATCCACATCTGTGACACTGAGCTTTGCAGATGACACTAACCTTTGCAGATAGACAAATCTCCAGAATCCAGGAGACCCACCTGTAGCTGCTTTGTCCTCCTCTCCCCTTCATAAGGAGCTGAAACCAGGACATGTGGACCAGCTAAACATCTGGAGAGGAGCTGAGTTGCGGTGAGTATGTTTAATGTTTTGGCAGTGGGGACCAAGGGTTGTGTAGGTGATGGGAGACCGCTCTGCTTAAATTTGGGTCATCTGATAATGATGGGCAAGTTCTAGCCAGACAAAGACAAAGGCAAAGGTAGGACATAGTGCTCTTGGGGAGAAAGGGAGCCTTTCAGAAACAACTCACCCCTTCCCTATCCATCTGCTCTCCCCTTCTCCTGGATGAAGGGGAATTCTGGACTGCTCGTGGATGGAGCCATTCTCTGTGCTGGGAAGAAGCAGTGGTAGGTGTAGCAGGTTGGCTGGCAACTCCACCTGGTAGCAAGCTGTGCCACAGCCAGGTTACTGCTGTGGCTGACTGCAGTGCTAGAAGGCGTTTCTTTCCCAAGGGACATAGACCTTCCCAGGCACCTGCAGGTGACTTGTGCACATGACCCTCCTTCCCCCTTCTATGCCAGCCTGGATTAGCTGCCATGGCAGCATGTTCAAGTTATTCTACACAACTGCTGAATGCAAACACACCGTTCAGATTGGTAAAMAATTAGCTAGCAGGACTCTGTTATGATTACATGGCATGATCTGGTCGTGATCAGRCCCTCCCCACCCTAGCTAGACATCCTCTCAGGCACCTCCCCCTTCTTCTGGCCTTGGCTTGAGTCATGGGCTTGTCGAGGCACAAGTTAGCATCCTTCCCCCCAGGGATTTTCTATGCATGGTTCTGGTCACATTCTGGTTGCTTCACATCCTCATTGCTAGCTCACGAGCAAAACAGGGTATGGCTCTGCACAGTATCAAATAACTCTAGGAAGGAGAAAGGGGTTTCCTGGCCACTCACTGGGACAGTAAGACAAGTTGGTGACTGCTGCTTTCCTTCTGTGGAAGTGATCCCAGGTGAAGGGACAACAGCAGGGTTATGTACCAGGTTTGGATAAGGGCCATGTCCTACCCACTTGTCTCCTAGCTCCCCATGCTGCCAGGTCCTTGGTGAAGCACTCCATTAGTACAGCTCACAAATGTGTATCCTCTGAGAATAAGGAAGTTTGGGAAAGGAGTGTTGTTGGTAACTCCCTGTGTGGACCCTGACAGACTAGTTAGGGCCATATGATCCATAGCCCAAGCATTGTGCCATCTGCAGGGCAGGTAGGTAACTCGACATCACGAATGTCTCTCTCTGCTGTCAGGGAGTGCCACCCTATATGTGCTGAAAAACAGCAAAATACCTGGACAGGAGAAGGTGAACTTGGTTAGTATAACTGGTCATGGCACCTGAGCTACCTGAAAGTGAGAAAACATGGAAGCACCCCTTGCAGGCATCCTATATTGGCTTTTTAACTTGGCTGCAGGTGTACGTTTGAAGTGGTAAAATGTGAAAGTAAGTTTCTCAATTTTTCTGCAGAGAGGAATGTTTAACACTAGGTTCACATTGTGCACACGTATGCTTCATCCTTGTCCAGGCACTGCAATAGCTAACAAAGACTTCTGGCAGGTCTGGAGTGCTATGTGGTTGGTRCTAGCTTCTCTTGTCCATGCCTGGCACTCTAAAAAAGTGAGACTGTTTTGGACTTTACCTGAAGCCTGGTCTACAGACAGAGGCAGACCTGCTCTTCTCCTGTGTGTGTGTACGGGTCAGGTGAGGCATGCTAGATCCCCCCCAGTTTGCCTAACCATCTGATGGAGATGGAGGGTGGCCCTAAAGTGGGCTGGCTGCCCCTCAGTTTCAGGACGGAGCCTGAAAGACAGCAAAAAATGAGATCTAGATTATTTAGAGCATGCTGGGGTGATCACAGGAGATATCCGAGGCAGGGGAGTTTACTGAACTTTGCATAGTAGAAAAGCTTCTGGTTGTAGATTGCAAAGACCCGTGGGATAGTTCAGGGTGCTCCTTCCAAAGCATGGGACTGACATCCTGATGGGCTTTGCCAAGGCCAGGGGACCAAACTGGGCCTGGCAAATGATATATGCATCTGTGTGCTGTTAACAGAGATAGAATGGGCACAGCCAGTGTAATCAGTTTAATTAAATGCTTTGTATCTATAATTTGTCTGATTTCAGAGCATATTAAATTGAAATTAAACTTCCAATATATTATTAGAGGAACATATTCTGTTTCCTTTATGTCCCATTATAGCTGTGATTAATATATTCAAAAGTATACATTACACTGCCACAATAATGAACAGAGCTAAACGAATATAAATATCTGCAGTAAAATACAATGAAGTCCTGCGGTGCAATGGTAATGTTAGTTATTTCTGCATGAATAAATGAAGGTAGAGTGTGAAATTCCATAACTCTGCTATGAACCAAAGTCTCCAGCCAGCATGGAGCGTCAAGTCTTTGCAGGACTAGTCTGTTGTAAATATTTGTTGCTACTAATTTAATGCTTAGTCACAAAATAAACCACTTTATTCTTCTACGTGATTCCCTATCTTCACTGTGTTCCATTTTCATTCTTTTCTGGAAATGCAAGCTTGAGATTTGATTCTGACAGGGTCAATTTTGGATGTAAAAATCAACAGAGAAGCACTTGCCCTAGTCTTTTACARTAAGTGTTTCAGCACTTGCGGCTGATTGCTGAGAATCCTTTGATGCTGAATTTTATTGGCCAGATTCATTGATTATTTAAGACCAGAGGAGAACAGTATCATTTGGTCTCAGCTCCTTCATAGCACAGACCACAACTTTAACTGAATTAGAGCATCTTTTAAAGAACAATAAAATTTTGTTTGCACAGAAAACTCCACATACTTTGGTAAGCTACTCTAAAGATTAAATAATGTTATATTTAAATATCTGCACCTTRTTTCTCTTCCCAATTATCTAGTTTGATCATTTTCATCCATTGTACCTCTTACTTAAGCTGGGCAAGTGGTGGAGTTTTTCTTTCAATAGATACAGGATAATAATCCATCCAGAACCCCATGAATGTGCCAGTAAGTCTGCATAAAATATGGGTGGAAGCTCATGTTGGGAAAATATAGATTGGCTTTTATTTTCAAAGAGACAAAAAATGTAAGAATATTTTGGGTTAATTCATAATGTCTTTTCTATAAAGAAAATTAATTTATTTCTTCAACTGGTTAAATAAACTCTTTTAAGCTTTTTTCTTTTAAAACATTTTTCGATTTCTCATTAGAAGTGCTACAGAAAAGGCTTAAACCTTCATTTTAAAAATGCCTTAATGAAAAAATTGAAGCAATTCTGAAAGACATTTAGCAAATGTTGACATGAAATATTCTTATAAAATTCTCCACATTCCTATTGATCTTATTTCTTTCTTTTCAGATACATTTGCCACCTTGTACTGAAATTTGTAATTTTCTTGGTTCTTCTGAAATACTACTTCACATCAAATGGATTGATTACTGAAATAAAAAAGTCAGCAACCTATAATCATTATTCTCTTGACTACTAGACTAAGGAGTCCTTTACTATTCAAATCCTCTCCAGTGCAAATACATAGAGAGCATAAACAAGTCAGCTCTTATTTTGTTTCTGAAGTACACTGGAGAAATAAAAAGTACAGTGTAAGACAGGCTTTCCAAACTTCTGCCCAACCTCACAACTCTTTTCCAAAGTCCTTCTGATTTAAAATGCAAATTCTGAAAGGGTATATAGATTTTCTGGTACTTTCATTACCAAACATGAGTTCAGAAGTACTAGCAATGTTATTATACTGATTGATATCTGTAAAATTGGAGAATCATGCAGTTTGGAAGGGATCTCCAGACCTTGTCTGGAACAATGTGCTGCTCAAAGCAGGGCCAGCTAGAGCAGATAACTGAGYGTAATCCCCTGCCTGTACAAAGATTACCTTAAACCACTGCACTGGAACTTGTGTTCAGATGTTATCTGCCATGAACCTTGATCTTTTTTCTGAGTCACCTCTTGCCAGGTAAGGAAGTGACAGCTAAAAAGAGAATGGTTTAGGTCTGTTGACCTTTCGGATGTGATCTCCACATCTTCCTGACAGATCCCCAGTGCATGTTAAAATGGCATAAAGTAACTCCAATGCATTTCTAAATGTGCAAGTAAGGGTACCTTTGGCACGCAGGAATCCTGAGATGCCCCAAAGGCAGCTTCGTGTCTCTCCTTGCTGTCCCTGCCACAGGGACTTGTCAAGATCACTTCGGGGATGGAAAATTAAACYAGGAGTGCCATTCACGCCACAACCGGTGGCTGGTTGCAAGATCTGTAGTTTTTCTGCTTTTATGGAAGAATTCTAGCTTGTGTTGGGGCTTGCTTTGACCTCAGGTAGCTTCTGGAAGAAGGGGAAGCCATTGGTTGCTGTCTTCCAGGGGGTGCCTGGAACAAGGCCAGAGAGTCTCCTTAGCCTAGTCATTTGCAGACGTTTAGATCCCCTTTAATCCAGGCTTAGCAGACTGAAGAATCCAACCTGACAAATACTGCTGTGATGGTAGGTCATGGACAGAGCCCTACTGCCAGGCTATGGGGGCTGCAAGAAAAAATTGTGTGAACTTAAAAATACACAGTTGCCTGCATCCCAGGTGAAGTGCTCTAAAAAGCAGCTACTGAGCATTTTGTACTGCCTGCAGGTTTTAAGAGTTCTTGGATAAAAACCGTAAGTAGGAGCAAAAAAGGTCACATTTCTACATTGTGGCTGAAAACTCCTCATACAAAAGGAATATGCACATTCTTCTAGGAATCTGGAGAGAGTAGAAAATGTTTCTTACCATTTATCTTGCTGATTATCAGGAGGAGATAGTAAGTTCCTGGGCTAGCCACTTTGTTGACAAATAAAAGGATGTTGTCCTACTCAGAGTTCAAATAAGGTTTTAGTTAAGTGTTTTGCTCTTTTCTGTTAGTGTACTTTTGTGCTGCCATCTTCAGCAGGTTATGCTTGAGCCAGTTTTTTTTTCTTTTTTGAGACATTCACTATTTCTATTTTTGAAAACAAAGTTGTGAAAACTATGTCAATGTCAAATACTGGGTAAAAACTGCTAGAGGTGACAGTATCAGAATGTGGTTYTACAGGCTTGTATAATTTTTGAAAGTGATTAAAAACAAGAATAGAAATTCCTTTCCTGATATGTTAATTCTTTTAAAAAGTAGGTTTTCTTTGTTCAGCATAGGTCCTTGAAGGCCTTAAGCAATCCCACTAGAAACCTGATTTTATTAGCATTTTAAAAGAAATACTTGTGGAAAAAATTCTTTAAATTTTTTTGAAAACTTTAGAACATAGCTTTACTTTACTCATCCACAGTATTGTCTGACCTTTTAAAATGAGAAAAGAATTTTGCCAAAATTGGCTAAATGTTATGACAGAGACAGTCTCATGTGGTCAGTTGCAAGCTGACGGCTGATGGTACTGTTACAATACTTAAAATGTAGCATTAAGTCATTACTTCTCTGTAATATATGGATCTATCTAGGAATTTATTAATAGTCCTGGTCCTAAACCCTGGATTTGACAATCAGAGGCTTTTGGTCTATGTTATGACCAGTGAAACTACTGTTTTCATTTTCAGGAAAATGGGAGTTTAATTTACAGCAAAAGCAGGTTCCTTCGCATTACATCACTTTGTGCTGACCTTCCCTAGTACCACTTCTGCACTTTCTTCTGACTCTGCCAACATATTAAAGGGCAAGAGTGGTAAGCAGTCATAGGACCCTCAATGCATGTGGAGGGACTGAGGAAATCTCTAGGGTCGAGTAGTTCTTCAGGACTGTATTTCTGCTACCTGTCCATCAATTCATTTTCAAAATGTACCATATAAAAAAACCTTACTATTTTCAAAGTATATTGAAAGTGACATCAACTCACTTAAAAATCTTAATTGTGGGGAGAAGCAAGAGATTTTGAACAGCTGAACTACCTCACTTTGAAATCCCCGTGATTACAATTTCAGCAGTAGGAAATATTCCTATAAATGAACGCTTTGCCCTATCTCTGAGTAATTTTCAATGATGTTACTTGTGCCACATATCAGAATGGCTTACTCATCAGAATTATACATCCTTTTGAGTGCTGAGGAAGTGCTAGTGAGTTTTTGCAGCACTTCCCAGGCAGGCTGTGTCTAGATCTGGGTTTACCCCTTTTAATGCCAGGCCTGGACCTAATTCTTCAGCCTCAGGAAGTATGTATTGGAGGACTTTAGTTAGAAAACAGGGAAGAGAGTTAAAGAGCTTATGTTTCAAAGAAATAAATTGAACATTGAGTATCCATATCAAGGTAGCACTCTATCTGTAGTACGAACAGTCAAGGAATCTGAATGAGAGGAAATGGAGTGAAAATGCTCAGTTAGATTACAGCATAAAAATAAACAGATAGTCTGAACTGAATTAAACTACTGACATTTACATTAAAATAGAAAAGGCCATAAGAACAGTATATATGTTATTGAAATGCTCTAAGATYATCATGCTTCAAAAACTCCCACAGATTCACATACTTCTGGAAGATTTATTAAAAATGTACTTTTAAAAGAAGAATAAAGAAGATGACTATGGTATTTTTGAAAACTACCAAGAACCAAGGAGAAACTTTACCTGACACAGGAGAACATATAGCAATCATTTGACAGATTACATTTATTTAAATGATAAACTAGAATATTACTGACTTAACTTCTCAAGTTACTGTTGAATCTTGTAACTTTGGAAATGAAAATAATTGGTAGTGATTTTCTTATTGATTTACTCAGAAGTATGAATGTTATATTAAGCACATGATTTTTTGAAGATTTATGAAAACTACAGTAGAGCAACTTGTTTTCAGAGTATTCTCACATCAACTATAAGAGCAAATGAAAGGGAATATAGTAACCACTCAGTGAAAAAAAAACGCAAATGAAAAAAGAATGCTAAACAATGGTAAACCTATATGCAAAGGAATCAATTTTCCCATAATCTCACAAAGACATGCATTTATAAATTCATAGAATCATTAGAATAGTTTGGGTTGGAAGGGACCTTTAAAGGTCATCTAGTCCAACCCCCCCTGCAATGAGCAGGGACATCTTCAACTAGATCAGGTTGCYCAGAGCCCCGTCCAACCTGACCTTGAACGTTTCCAGGGGTGGGGCATCTACCACCTCTCTGGGCAACCTGTGCCAGTGTTTCACCACCCTCAGCGTAAAAAATTTCTTCCTTATATCTAGTCTAAATCTACCTTCTTTTAGTTTAAAACCACTACCCTTGTCCTATCACAACAGGCCCTGCTAAAAAGTCTGTCCTCAATTTTTTTGCAAATTATTTGTAAATCATTGCAAAGTATTTTAAAGCAAATTCATTACTATCTTTTCTTTGTTCAGGTTGTCCAGTCAGGATTGTTAAAGAAATTCACAACACAATCTACAGTTTACAGCTACCAAATTGAAATTAAATCAGCTAAATCTTTCTTTTGAGAAAACGGAACCAGAAAGTACAACTTTTTGTATTTTAGGGGTCTCTGTACATTGTTTACTATAGACCCAATGTACAAACGGAAACTATAATCATTCTGCTATATATGGCATATCTTAGTAAAGCCACTTTATCTACCTGTCTAGTCATTAAGTGCCTACCTGGAAATTAAGTGTGTGCCAGAAAAATAAAAGCATGGAAAAAAAATGATGGATGTTACTTCTTTTAATGTCATTTCCTCTTATCCATTGCACGGGGAGAAGCTGTGACCCTGTAATCACTGAAATATGTGCTTAACTTTACAAACTTCACATGTCAAACTTGGCTTAAAAGAATTACCAACATGTAGAAAGTTAACACATACAGGGATGTTCAGACCTATTATCTTAAAGAAACATAATGATAGCAAGAGTACTACCCTGCATTTTTCTGATGGTTTCTAGGCTTTTTACAGATCTGAAATTAATGAAGCCTAACAATAACCTGAGAGATGACTTTGCAATTTGTTTGTGGATCTGTGCTGAAAATCTGAGCTGTAAAAATGAAGAATTAGTTACAGTGAAAAGCAAAAGCACCTCTAAATTAGGTGCCACAATTTGTAAGTTTAAGGCACCTGGTGGTAAGAATGGGATCCAAACCCAGACCAGACGCTCAGGCTCCCTTAGCARTTCATCTAGACTTGCTATTCAAAGCACCATCTGGTGAATGGAGAGTGATGTGAAGATGCCCAAAGGAAGTTAGGGAAGCCACCTTAGAGGATATGCAACTACACCTCTTAGTTCAAAGAGTTGAGCACAGTGGAAAGTCATCGAGGGAAACAGAGAAGTGTGTATGTTCAATGTTGTCTTCCTCTTTTCTCTTCAGATGGAGAGTATTCAAACTTCTATCTTTTATTTCCGCAGAAAGATCCAAACCACAGACAAGAGGCGAGTGTTTCCACTGAAGTTTTCTATTGGAGCTGTGCCACTGGACAGAAAGGAAGGAAAGACTCACATGACTACTAAGAGAGTAACGAAGAGCCTGACACCGTGGTTAGGACACTAGTTGTAAGGGAGCATGCTGAAACACTGGTCTTCCTATCCTATGTTAGACAATTGCTAGAGAAAAATATAAAAGAACCAAAATAGTTTACAGCACTGGAACTGGATTCCAGGATTCCTTACTCCTAGGGGAATGCACTGGGCAATACGACACAGTGATCTGACAGCAGGTTGATAGGGTTTTTCTGGATATGTTTGTGCCCTGTTTTATATATGTGTCATTATTTTTTAAATCTGGCCCTAAGCAATTTGTTGATTCCACATAGCAATTTAATGGCAAAATACATGCTTCCATACCGTGACCAGTAACTGTAACTCCTGCAGAGCGCTCTTGAAAGAAATTTTAAAAGCCTGAGGCAGATGTCAGCAATTCATGTGACGTACAAAGGTTTGGCAAATGCCAGAGAATCTGGTTCTCTCTCCTAAGGGAGAAAGGGTTTTTTGACAGCTGACAGAAGAGTTGATTTTTTTCATTCTTTGGCCACAATGGGTTGCATATCCCAATGTAAGGTGGGGAAATGATGTAAGTATCTGGGCAAGAGTTCTTCCTATATCTGCATTCTTGACATAGGTTTGGCTCAGCTCTGCTGGGGATTATTTGCCATTCACTGCTTGCATCTTATTATATTAATGAATCCTATACATGCATGATGGGAGAACTTTGGATCCTAGTGGAGTTATCGGCAAACATCCCACTGACTAAACAGGAGACTTAGTTGAACCTAGTGAAGACTAAGGACACGGATGGATTCCTGTGGGGTGTTTCTCAGCAAAAATGACCTGCCCTGCAGCTGGCAAGCCTCTGAAACAAGGCAACCATTAGCTATCCCATCAACTCTTTAAGTACTCCAGGTAACATATTTAACTGGAAATAGAAATGAACTGTTACTTTTATTTTTCAGACAAAGCTGAAATGACACTTTTAGAAAAGTGAAAATAAATGTTCTTTTTTAAAGCAAAGAGCAAAATCAACTAGTCAGCTTTCCAAATGCAATCTATGTGATTAATGTGTCTCGAAATACAGACATTTCTATAAAATATTAATTACTTCACTTCTGGACTGTATTAAATTACATTTAGCAGTTTTGAAATTCCTTCCATATATTTTTATGAGTAAATAATATTTATTAAATTTTTTGATCATGGAAACCACTTCCTGTGTAATTTTACTCTTTTTGTTAAAAAAACTGACTTGTATGCCAGGCACAATAGAAGTCCAAGGAGCTTCCCAGGAGCAGAGATGACTTTTGTGAGCAGGAATCTGAGGAATGTGCTTATTTTTGCTTATAGCTATAGTGTCCAAAACTTCAGACGCATGAATGTTGAGGAGTGACTGATTTTAAAAAAAAAAATTTTGCTTTTTTAACAAGATAACATCATTGTAGCTTCTCTAATTTAAATGGTTTACATCATAGGCAAATCTATATGAAAGTTATGAATAGAGCTCGAATGCTTGATTTACCTCGAAATATCCAGWATGACTGAAATGTGTTTAACTTCCTGTTTTACTGAAAATAAAAATTCCCCTAATCGCAAAAGTAATTTGGTGCCATATTAGTTGTTTGATGTAATAGGGTTTATAATCCACAAATACATCTATCACTTAAGAAGATTATTTTCTGTTTTCCTTTCAGCCTTACTAAGGATGAAACTTTGTAAAGAAGGACTAGATTATAAGATAACAGAATGGTAATAATGATAGCTACTGTTTAATAAACACCATATTTTCTCTTATTCATGTTTCAAAGATAGAGAGGAGTGCCACACCTCTTTCATGTGCACAACAGATTCACTGTCAGAAGAGGAAGAAGTTGGCAGACTCATGAATAATGCTAAAGGAGGAGAGCAGCTGTTTAGTAACAAAACCTTCTTAGCAGAGCCTTTCAGCCAGTTGCTGTACCATTTGATGTGGTACTCGTGAGTGTGTGTGCACGCACGCGTGTGTAACTGGAAAGGCAGGAATGGAGAAAAAAAGATCACAGTGGAAGCACTGATTATCATATTAACTAGGTAAATATGTCATTTTTATAAGAGGAAAGTATTTTAAGATTTTAAATATGAAAGAACCACCTCAGAGGAACCTCTCCTCTGGCTCTTTTTAAACTTCTTTCTGTCAGCACAGCGTACCTGCCACTACTTCTGTTTCTGCAATACCCAGTCAGGTAAATTGTGGCTTTCGGACAGTCAAGGGAAATTTTGCCATTCATACCAACCGGAGCAAAATTTTACCCTATGACTTTTCTCAACCTTACCAATATAAAAAAAAAAAAACCAAACCAAAAAAACCCATGCAATTGGAAAAGACAGTGTAAAAATTACTGAGGAAGAAACATTGGGAACTAAGAAAATCACCAAGAAAAAAATGCACCTGAAAAAAATGGCAAGGAATGACTTTCACACACCAAATGAGAAAATGTCTATGTTGTTCTTTATTGGGACAGTTCCCATAAATGTATACGCATGTAAGTTGCTCCTACTCAGTAGAGTAGTTCTCTTGACTGCAGTCTGTAAAGTCTATATATAGAGAATGGGAAAAATAGGCCTGTTATCCTGAATTCATACCACTGGGCAAAAGGAGAGAATTGTGTATCTTTCAAGGCAATTAGCATCWATTATGAAAACACGGCTGTTCTGCATTCTTCACACAGGCTAAAGAGCCACATACACTTTTGGTGAAAAAAATAGAACACATGTGCAGGAACAACAGGTTTCTAGAGGATATATTCCATAGTTGTATTTGTTTGCTGTTGTCCAGAACTCCAAAACACATTCTTCACACCAAGGATTTAAAGATCCCAAGGTTTTGCTTTTTTTCTTTCCAAATTTGGGCTATTATACTTCATGGCAGAAATTACCGTAAAAAAGGGAGGTGTACAACATAATGACAGAAATTCCATTATATTAATAAATTTAGATTTGCATTTAAATGTGTTCATACGAATCCATTCACTCATTTTACAATGACAACAAAAGATCTTTTTCCTGTTTATTGTAGGTGCATAATAACTTGGGCTTTTATTTGGCAACACCTTTTAAAACATGTTTGCTCAACTGACTATTTTCATGCATATGTGTTTTAATGTGTGATTTAGATGTAAAGTATTTGGCATAGGCATATAGAACCCATTTCAGAGTCACAGCTCAGAATCCAAGTTTTAGGAGTAAATGTTCTTAATGTTTTGTTAACTTACTATGAGCTCAAACGGCCTGAATTCTCCTAATGTAGTCTCATCTGACTACATACTGGATTCATACCACTGGGAAAAAGAACAGAACTGTGTATCTATTGAAGGCAATTAACACCTATTAGGAAAATAATGGCCGTTCTGTGTTCTTCACACTGAAAAAAGAGCCGCATACACTTCTGGTGAAAAAACAGAACACATATGCACAAACAGTAGATTTCCAGAGGACGTATTTAGTAGTTGTATTTGTTTGCCTTTGCCCGGGATTCTGATACGTATACAAAACAAAAGCCTATTCAGCCTCTCCAACCTTTAATGCAAGATCCAGCAATCCTTTCCAGCATACTTCWTTCCTAGCTCTCCCTTTACGTCCAGGAAGGGAGGACACAGGGAGGTACAGCCCCATAATTGTAATTTGGCTTGAAAGTATTGCAGCCTACAATCAAATTCTTGGTAGCTGGTGAACATTCTTTATTTCTATTAGATTCGCTATTCAAGACAATTTCTAAATAAGTAAAGTATCTTTACAAGGATAGTTTCAATAGTAGAAGTCAATATAATCAATGGTGTGACCATTTTCTAATTGTAATCTGTTGGTAAAATGAATGTCCCCCCTGCTCCTTCCCATAGAATTTGTTGCCTTTAAATCTCCTCTGTTGTTTGTAATTTGGAGGAAACTGCTCTTCTTGTGATATTAAAAAACTGCAGTGTCTGACAACTTTTTATTAGAGAAGGAAAGGTGCTTGCCCTATAAGGAAGACTGCTTTGAAACACAATGCTTAGTGCTGTTTCTTTAGAAACTTAATATTTTAGCATATTTTTCTTGTAACATCTAAACTGTTAGTATCTGWTACTACAACAACTTGGTTATTGAAATCACCTTGATATGTTTGGAATTTGACCAGTAATATTGTAGTCAAATGAAGCAATGTATTATTCATGCTTAGTTAGGTCAGCTGAACACATTTCAGCCTTACCGTGTTTGCAATCATCTTGACTAGTGTCATAATATTTTCCATCACCTCTCCTGAGGCACATTTAGCACCTTTTTTTTTTCCCCCTTTTAGAAAAAGAAATTCTCAATTATAGCTGTAAAGCAAACAGGCAACTGAAATCCACCCATTTCCTAAAGCTCTATTATCCCTGAGGCATCTGAAACAAAAACATATTGATACTAATTACTTAGCAGAAAGCAATCAAGAAAATCTTTTTACTCCCAACTCTCTCTTCTCCCCTTACTCCTACAACCAATGTGCCTCTAAACAGAAAATCCTGAGTTGTCTGAAAGCACACAGGGAGAAATGATGATAGCAGAAGCAAGCCTCCGTTATGCCCTTGTCCCCAGAAGTCTTTTCTGGTATCTGCTCCTCACAGCCCTCTTCTTGTTCACCTGTGATAAGTGTAATCTCTTCTCAGCAGCTCCCAATGCTTCACTCACTGATTTCAACAAGCAAGCAAGCAACAGAAGAGGTGTTGTTCATAAAAATCTATCCTCCTCTCCCTTCATCAGACTGACGTCTGTACTGAAATGAGTTATCATCAGTTAAGTCCATAGGAACTGGTATCCAAACCTGCGTGGGTTACAGCAGTAGCCTCTGTCAGCTGGAGAGGATGCTGCAGGCATGCCTGTTGCAAGCCTCCAGCAAAGGGTGCGGGGTGCTGTGGGTGGCCYGGTGTTCTGCCGAAGCCAAGGCTTCTGTGAGGCTGGGCTAGAGCAGCCARGGGTTTGGAGCAGGAGTTAAAACTGGCTCATTATAGGTAAAATACCARACTGAAACAATCGGCTATTTCCTTCTCTATGTTGAGCTAGGCAATAGCTCTCTCCTGAGTGTTTAGGTTTCACTAGTATATACATAAGTGCTAAACTTATCCTGAAAGGGGTTTTTTCTTTCTTTTTCTGAACTAAAACATGTAAGGTGTCCGGCTAATTTTCTTTTCCAGTTAATTTTTAGAAGTAGAACTGGATTCTATGTCTTTGCACACTGTCTCTCTCCCACGCTCTGTTGGATCTTTCTGCACTCCTCGGGGATTTCCAGTCTTCAGGAGTCGTGGACTCCGTATTGGCAGAGTGGAACGTAGCATGGCTTAGAAAAAGGTGGGGACTTATGGCACGAAGAGCTGTTTATGTGAATCTGGTAGCTGTCATTCCTGTATTAGAGTGTGATACAGATGTTTTGATCACTAGTCCAATTTAAATCATGGGGTGACTTCTTTTGTATGGCAGATTCCAGTTTACTCTTCCACAAGCAGAATTTTTTGTGCCTTGCTCAGGAGTACAGGGGGACAAGAAAAAGAGCTTTCTTGTACAACATGCTCTGCTCAAAGTCCTTTTCAAAACTGCTTGTTTTTACCCCTACAAAGTGAATATTTTTCCAGTAGTACGTAGAAATATGGTTATGTACCACCATGCTGGTCCACAGAAGTGATCAGGATGACAAGAATGTGATGTGTCGGCATCTACAAGAAAAAATGACCAAAAAACCTGTTAAGTAGTAGCAGAGGTACTGACCATGCTCAGTTCCCTTTCCTATGGTTTGTCTACACGCTACCCACTATTAGGCAGTATCATCTAAAATAACAGATTTTGTGGGGAGAAAAAAAAATAAACAAAAAACAACAACCAAAAAAAACCTTCGGATGCTACCTGATTTTCTTACAGATGTGGAAAGAATGATGGTTCTGTCACCCACACTTAACCAAACCATAGTGAAGCCATGGAATGAGAAAAAAGTACATCATTTTRTGAGTATACATAATAATAATCTTGACACTGAAATCATTAAATTAAATTATGATTTTAGGAAACACTGTTGCATATAGCCAACTTGTATAAAGCAGTGCATTGACATATTCAAATATTTATTTACATTTCAGTTTTCAATAGATAAAATAGCATTCTACTGCACAAAAAGTCAATAAAAATTTAAGGGAAGAAAATCTTCCATAATTTATTTCCAAAATAATTGACTTCTAGAAACCCAAACAGTGATCTATGGCTAATTGATTGTTTATTAATAGCTTTTTGTATTTATGTGAAGAATCCTTAAGAGAAAGAGTACTGCAGGGAAAAAATAATTTGATTTTGCATAAGCCAGGTTCAGTGCAATCACTGATCATGCTCCTGATGTTCCTTTTGAAATGGTAGATTATCCAAATTAATCAAAAATGGTGATCAATGTAGTATTAAATTTAAAAATGAATAAAAGATTTGTTTAAAAAAACCACAACCCCAAAACCCAAACCCCCAAACAAGAACAAGGGTGAAGATCAAGAGAAAGGTAAAGGGAAATATTCTACCTGCTATTAGTTTTGTCAGGTGTACTGATGATCAGGAAACCAGTAATGCTGGTGAGCTTTCCCCTTAACACCGTGGAATTATGCAGTGATGTGGGTCTCTTAGTAAGTGAATGCATTTATCTAAATGATTCCTATTAGAAACCAAACAGGTTTTCCTTAATAATTTGAGATGATGGTTTAAGTATTTACGCTTCTATCTTGCCCTCTCTTCCTGCATACAAATGCTTTTACACACAATGCAATGAATTAACATGAGCATAAATAGTAGAACAATTTCAAAGCGTGTGAAGATTTTCTCACATAGAAGGTGCTGTAAAGTTGATTCTTAAACTTTATGCAAAACAGTGCCTTGTCCTTGAAGTGAGACAGACCTGGCAGTTCTGCTGTTCAATAAGGGATGTTGGGGAAGAGGTCTGAAAAGCAGCTTGTGGTAAAATAATATGTGCAGATTTCATGTTCTACAACCAACAACAGCACATTGATTTTTGGTTCAGTACACTGGTAAGATTGCTTGCTTTGCACTTCCAAGTGGTGTAAAGAAAGCAATGACGGAAGAGCAAAGGCAATTAAGAAAATGCTGTACCCATAAGAAGTGTGTGCATTGCTGATCTGATTTGTGGTTTGAAATCCCCTAATTCTAGAAGCATGGGGAAAGTGAGATATGAACTTTTCTCTTGTTTGGCCCTACTTAATTARAGAGATGGAAAGAGGCTGGGAAATGGCAGATCGCTGCTGCTGCTGTTGTTTTCTATTCCTAGGGCCCTGCTGTCCAAAACGAAAGACAGAAGCAAAYTATCCATTCTTTGCTCACCTTGCATAGTCTTCTAGATATCTAGAAGGTGCTTACTTTATTTGTGTTTCTAATCAGCCCTTGCAGCATGGGGGTGTTTCTAAGGGGAAATCTGCTACAGAAAAAGGCTCAAATAACAATAGTYGTTAAAAATAACAGTGTTGCATATCATTAATGACTTTCTTCTGAGTTTCTCAAGGTTTACGAAAACATTTCTCTGAGATGTCTTTCTGTATAATTAACAAAACACTAGCCTAGCTAAATTATTAATCGGATTTCATTATTATACTTTATTTTTACGCCTTCTCTAAGTTATAATGCYCCCTGTATTCTTCTCAGTCACAGAAAAGATTTTTTGAAAGATTTCTTCTGACAAATATTCACAAATATTTCTGAACTATTTTAATAAAATTTCATATTAAAAATACTTTGATCAAGTTGTTTTCATTTATCTTATTGCTTCATTAGTGACATGAAATCTTTAAGTAGCCCTATAGCTCTAATTATTGTGCTCTCATAAGTGCATAAAACTCCCGTATGTCTACTGTTTTCTCATGGATTTGCAATTTTCTCACCGCTTTCCCTGTGAAACTTTATAAACCTTGCATGTCTTCTTAATATGCATCTGAAATGGGCTATGTGTATATCTCTACCCAATAGTTAACATTAAACTGCAAAGCTTATAAATTTCATAGTCTAGGAAAAACACTGTGTCATAAATCTGCTTATAACCCTGCTTGCTGGTTCATTGGCCATAATTCTTGACTTTTTGTAGCTTTATCCAAAATCAAAAGGTTTAATAAGCTCTGCAAAATCATAGCAAGCTGCCTACTGTAGGCTGGCAGAACTTTGCATGCTTCCTGGAAGGCAACAAGCAAATGGAGTTTCTGCACGTCAGTTTCCTCTTATTGCAGTGATCTGAAGTGAGGGAATCTACATGAAAATAAATTTCTGACTTTACAGTCTTCCTCTATTATATTAATTTTGGGGGGATTATTTAGGGTCAGAGGAAGAAGAATTAGCTGATCTCATTCTGCCTAGAAACCTGTTCCTTTCTTTCACCGAGGACTGCTTTTGGAGCTGATGGTGCATCTACTGGGGACTAACATCATAGGAAGCTATGTGCGYCTGTTGCCTTCCGTCCGGTTGCTGTGCATCCTTGTGAAGAGAGTACCTTCACCCTCCCTGTAACTAATGGTGTTGCCATCTGCTCCTAACTGAAGCACTCCTTGCTGTCCTTGCATGCTTCAGGTTTGAGCTTGCTGGGAAAGGCTTCCTGCTATTTCCAAGCTCATGTCCTGCTTCATTAAACTTTTTTTTTTTCACATCTATACCTATGTAAGCCTACTTGCTTTGCTGAGGTTTTTTTTTTTGACTCAGATCAGGATCAAAGGAAGTGATACAATCAATTCCTACATGAGAGGTCTTCTACATGAAAGGTCTTCTACATGACAGAACTTTATGAAAATTCATTAATATTAACTGCTTAAGGTAATTAATACCTATGCAGAGTTTCAGAAGGATACAGAGCTCACTCCTCTAAATTTCTATTTTATTAAGCTAAGAAATCTCAAAAGATTTTTTTTCATATGAATATAAGGTTTTGATTCTGGTAATGTGAAAAGGGGCTTTAATACCCCAAGGTATGTATTTTGAACAAAAAAAAAAATGCAAGAAACTCAAAATCAGGCAATTCAAATGAAAATTAAGTTCTGATTTTAGGCTTGTTTAGCTTGCCTTTTTTTTTGAGAACTAGGATGCGATCGCAAAAACTCTTGAGCAGATGCTGCGATTACAGTGTCAAATAATTTTACATCTCTTTAGTGTGGACCTACCTATGATGAGTATTTCTAGAAATACTCTCCTGTAAGGCAGTGTCCACATGAGGCTGTTTGCTCGAATTTAACACAAAAAGGTTTAGCTAGTTAGAATTTTCTCAAAACTTCAAGTTTACAGGCAATGTGTCTTTAGAAAGGATCTGAATTTTTAAACCTTTTAATTTCCTAATTTTCAGATGTAAAACTTTAAGATGTGCATGCAATATGCAAAATCGCACAGAACGAACCATATTGTTATTAAATATTATGGTTACAAGTAAAACACTCAAAACTCGGACTGTGCCAGGAATAAGGTTGCTAGTAAAATATTTGTCCCTTTGTATGTATACATGAAAATGATCTTTAGTAATAAATGATGCATAGAATATGCATTTCTGTGTATGCAGAAATAAGGTGTACRTGCATGACACCCACAGACGCCCTGTCCCCTGCCGTGGATAGGATAGATTAGCACGTACTTACTAGTTTTTTCGCTGTGTCCCATGCCTCACCTACCACTGCCTGTGGAAACCCAGCTCCAAAGGCAGAAGCACAAATACCCACGTTGGCCGCTTTGCAACACCATCACTGCGCGAGTGCTTCGCAGGCCTTAATTACAACCCGAGGCCTCTGAGAGTGGGAGAGGGATTTTAACTCCCGCTAGCCACCTGCAAAATGGTGGCATGTGGGGATAACGCTGAAAAGCGTGCATTACGTTTGGTTGCTTAATCTGACTCCTGAATTGTCAAGGCGCCTGGTATTGTCTGCGAAGCAATGTCCCACGCCTCCCTCRCAGGCGCCGTGCGGGTTACATCCGTAGGCCCCAGAGTGGGCTCTGCTGCCAGTCCTCACTTTTTTAATCATTCAAAAAAGAAAAAAGTGCTGTGTTACACTGGCTAAACCTGGGGAACATTGTGGAACGTTACAGGCAGCCTGCCAAGAGAGAAGCGGGTGAACAGGGCTGACCAACAACAGCATTTTGGCACCTTTTAATTCCATCCCAGCCAACCGCCACTGTCCTCCCTTGGAGGCACCACTGCTGGGTGAGAACACAGGCTGGGCTCCAGCTGTCTCCGTCCCCTCCGCGGAGCCGGCCGCGCTCGGGAACAAGCCCCGCCATCGCCTACGCGCCGTGTGGATGGCCACGCCTCGGAGCCGCTCTCACATAGGGAGCGCAGCGGCGCCCCGGCCTGCATCGCTGTCCGAGGCGGGACTAGAACCCGCGCCCCACCGCCGCCCGGCTCCTCGTGCTACCCGTGCGGCCACCGGGGCACAAGCGAGGCGCCCGGCGCGCGTGCCCGCACGGGCCGGGGAGAGGAGGGGAGGCGGAGCGGCGCGCGTGCGCGCGCAGCTGGCGGCCGGCCGCGCGCACTCTCCCAGGCTTCCCAGGGAATCCAGCGGCAGCAGGAAGAGGCGCTTCCCCGCGCACGCGCAGCTGGCCGGGCGGGCGCGCGCTGAGCCGCGGCGGCGGGAGGGAGGGGGGAGGGGAGGGAAGCTGCTGAGGTAAAGTTAGGGGGAGAGAGAGACTCCGTCAGCGAAGCGAGAGCCGGGGAAGCTCGGCGGCCGCCATTACTGAGCCGAGAGCGCCGGGGAGGGAGCGGAGAGGTGGGACGGGGCTGCGGCGGCCGGGAGCGCTCGGGAGCTGCGGGCCGGAGAGCGGAGAGAGCCCCGCGGGGAGGAAAAGCCGCCGGGGGCGCCGGCGTGGAGAGAGCGTCCCGGGAATGCTGCTGCTCCCGCCGCCGCCGAGGAGCTGGATCCCGACGGCGCGAGGTGAGGGGAGGAATCCGGTCCCGTGGGACCTGGCCCGGCCCGGCGGCCCGGAGCGGGGCGGCCGGCCCGGCAGGCGGAAGGGGAGCGGGGGGAGGAGGCGGCTGTAGCCCGGCGAGCTGGTGCGGCGGCCGCTGGCTGTAACCAGTTCAAAGGGCTGGGGCTGGCGTGGGGAGAGGGGAGCCGGTTCCCCCCCTCCTCCCTCCTCGCTCGGCCCCCCTCGGCACCTCCACGCGAGGGAGGGGAGGCAGGAAGGGCAGGGAGCGGAGTGCCTGGTCCCAGACAGGTGATGAAGGCCTGAGCAATGGGAGGGTCTGAGCCTGCTGTACGAGGCTGCCAGCTGGTCACGGCTCTCCAGGGAGGGAGGAAGGCAGGAAGGGGAGCTTCCCTGCTCCTCTCTTCTTCCTTCCTCATTCCGTTCTTCCCCCTACTCCTTTAGCTTCCTCCCTTCTTCCATTCCCCCTGCCTTCCCCCCCCCCCCCTTTTCTGTCTGGTTTTATTTCTTCCAAGGCAGCCTCCAGCCAGCCTTGTTTCCATTCACAGCGCAGTTGTATGGTGCATCTGAAGCTGGGCAAAGCCCAGCACCCCCCCCCTTTTCTGTTCTCCTTTCTCTGTACTTCTTTTCCTCCTTATCGCCCCCTTCTACTCATTCTCGTCTTCTCTGTTCTTTTCCTTCTGTACTAAATTTGAACAGTTGTCAATTCCTCTCCTCCTTCCTTTCACCTTCAAATATTGCTCGATATTAAATTTCAGAAAACTTCACTCTCCTAATGATGTGTGTGCATTTCTGTTTTTCCACCAGGTGGATTTTAAGGCTTTGAAATAGGGTAGCCAGTTGCAGTGTTGCAGCTTTCAAGCATTTTGAATCCCTTCAACCAGCATAACCTTTAGACTCTCTCCACCCAAGGAAAGCACCAGAGATATACAGATATAATGCCACGGTGTTTTAAATATAGGACATAAGGAGTATAAAACACTGTTTTAATTAAAAATAGAAGAAAGACCATTTACTTAAAAGGAAGACATACTTGTCACCTTCCCCCCCCCCGAATCCACCCCACCCTTCTTCTGTACCCCCCTTTTGCCCTCTCCTGGATCGCTTTTGATATCAGTGTGGAATATTTCCTTAATAAGTAGGAGGGAAACGTTTTTAATCTAGACCAAAATAGGCCTGTGGGGGTATGTGGTGGTATTCTTTAGTTTAGTGTCATGCAGATAACTGGAGGATTTTTTTTTTCTTAATAAAGATCCTTGACAGAAATTTTAAAACTCTACACTGCAGAGTGAAAACAGTAAAGAGAGAACAGCATTTGCTGGTCAATTGGACGTCCATTTTAAACCTGTGCACTGATACTTGTATACTTATTTCATAAATGAATGAGGAATTAATAGGTAGCTTTTTTCTGTTGTGCTGTCTTACCTTCCTGAGGTTCTTCAGTATGACAGCTGTTTTCAGCAGTGACATCAGTGACCAGAGTTAAGTGCTTTCTCAAAAAACCCATACATATTTAAAATTTATAGTACATATCTAAAATGAGCATATTACAAATTTTCATCCAGGTGCATTTTTATAAGGGTTTATTTTCCTTTGTGCTTCTTCGAAAATTATTTTTAAGAAGTGCTAAAATTTTTAAAATTATATTTATAGTACTCTACTGAAACTCAGTGCTACTAGAGCTTTGGAAGTATGTAAATATGGTAGTTTTTTAAGAGAGTCTATAGTACTTAAAGTATCAGAAATTGCTTAGGCATTTGTTACATTATCACTAGCTTGTTTTAGTATAACAAGTTGCTTTTAAGCTTGGAACGTACTGAGCTGAAATAGTGTGCGTTTTTTCTAAAGTATCCCTACATAAAGCAGCTGCCAGCATTGTAAAAATGTAAATAATTGCAACCAAATGCCTACCACTCCCTGCTATTGGACTTTATTTTAGCTGAGGTGTTGCATGTGTAACATAATCCAATTAAATACTTTAGGCTCAGACTAAATTGTTTTAAAATGCTATATTTAGCACTAACAGAATCAAATGCTGCACATGTATTTGAGGTTAAAGATAAAATGTGCTTTCCTAAAGCTGTAGGTGTTTTTCCATGTGCAAACTTTGTAGGAAAGAAAAGCACTGATCGTAATAATAGATTGTTCTGTCTAAGTTTCCYCTTCGGGACTTGCTATTTGAGTAGATGGTGCAAAAATAATTCCATTCTGTTTAATAAAGATATTAAAAGGATGCTGACGGTATCTTAAGACTTCCAAAAGTACTTTCTTACCAGAAGGTAAATCCCATGTACTGGCATCCTTCAGGAATATTTTGCGTAAAACTTCAGAACGCTCCACATCACTGCTTTTAGTAGACTAGTATGTGGCACGTTCTTAAGGCTACACACGTGAGGCGTCCTTCAGGGATGATGCTCTCTGACCTTTACCGAAAGAATGGAAGTTTGTGAAGCCAAATACTCAGCATTAAGTTCTGCTGGCATAGTTATGTCGGTGAGCAAACTGGAAACGATCACATTTATGGACACGACGTACCTATGAGAGTGAGTGAAGCCCGTGATGCGTTCTTGCTGCCGGATAACGAAAGAACGCCGTTCGGGGGAGCCTGCGTTGCGCGGGAGCGGAGCTCGCCGTGCGGGCGGCGGCGCCTGCGCCGGCTCGCGGCCGCTAGGGGGCTTTGTACGCGTGCCTGTCCCGCGGCAGCCGGCCGGCCCTGCCCGCCCAGGGCAGGCCAGTCTCACTTCCCCGCCCGTCTTAGCTGGGCGTTTGAGGTAAATAACGCGGTATTTGGCCTAAGCTTCCCGTTGCTTTTAAAGTACTCCACCGTACTCATAACTATAAGAAAAAGTTTAGTGTCAGTACTCCCAGTAACACTGGGAAGTCTGTATGAGGACTGTCAAGATTTTTTTTTCCTGTATCTGTGTTATTCCTGACTAACGGGTGCACAATACTCTCAATCGTTTTTTTGGTTTGGTTTTGTTTTGTTTTGTTTTTTTCTTTTTTCCCTGGAGAATTTTTAGCCTAAAGGTCAGTGTAAGTAAGCTGGAATATTCTTGGGTTTTTCCATCAGTTTTAAAAAGTACTTTTAAGGGTACTACATTTTGCAGATTATTGTTTGAACCCTCTCATCACTTCCTTATATTTATGGATTTTAATGAAATATTTAAAGAAAAATGTGTTCAAAATTCCTCGCAGGAAAATCTGAAGCAATTGTAGTGAAGTTATTTTGAATTTGAGTATTAACTGTGCTTTTCTAGTCACTAACACCTATTGGAAGCCAGTTTAATTAATCTGTGGTACATTACATTTTGTGGTAAATTAGAGTTGTTTCTTTGGCTTTGAGTTACAATTCCCACCCATTTTTGCAGTTCTGCATCAGTTGGCATAGAAGCRTAACAGAAGAATGTTTGCATTTAAAAAAGTAAAACCTATACCTGCATGCACAATTTTGGGAATGTGTATATTGTTGCATGTTGGCATTAATTTAATTAAGTTGGCTAATTATTATGCAGAATATTATTTGCTGCTTACATATGGCTTTTCACTTGCTCATTTCATAATTTGAAAAAGAAGTGGATAACCAGTGTTCCCATTTTACAGAGGTAAAAATTACACATACAGCTTGTACAAGGTCAAACAACAAACTACTGTTTGAATTAAGTCTCGAAACTTATGGTGTTGGATTCTGGATTCTATACTGCAGTTCCTCATCAAGCAAAACAACATGAAATGATCCAGATATGTGCATCAGTGAAATTTGTTGAAGTTGCTGCTGCCAGGATGTAAATTTTTCTTTTTGCAGGAAATGTGTTTTAGCCCTTTTTCTGTCCCTGCCTTGATCCCTCCTTCCTCATCTGCTTCTTTTTCTTTCTTCTGTTTTTATCAGTTCTTTCTTGGATCCCCTTTGTAAAATTTCTCCTTTAGTTCTTTTGTGTTCTTCCTGGACAACTTTGTAAATAAGCCTGATCAGGTAGTCTTGCACTAAGAAGCTTCTCTGAGCAGTATGCATGACTTTAGTAGGAGCTTCTCCTGTGCAAAAAAAATTAAGAATTTATTTTTCCTGTAAACTCATACTATTTCCTTTGCTGTTAAAATATAGGCTTTGAACCTATATTGAATGGTCTCAGATATTCAGAAATCTGTAGGTAAGTAACTCGAGAGGCCTAAGTTCAGACTAGTGCAGTGCTGATAATTTGAACCTTTGCAGTTTAGCTGTTTATTGTACCTTGATCTAATTTGTGTAGGTTGGTTTTTTTTTGTTTGTTTGTTTGTTTGTTTTTTGTGAACAGCAACAATGATAATAGATGCCCCCTGGAATGGGGGCATTCCAGCTAAAGAATGATGTTTTGTTTTGAATTTAGAAATAAAGTTTAGGCCTTGATTTAATTTTGGGTAATACACTGAGGTCTTCAGAGTATTGTTATTAATAGGAGAAATTTAGTAAACAGTAAGAACTAAGAGCTTTGAACTTCTGTTTTTAAACACAGTTTTGCATTGATTTGTAATATGAAGTTGGGCAGTCAGGTTTTTTCTCTTTTTTTATAAATTGATTTCTTTGCTTTTGTATGCAAAGAATTATCTAGGCTACATAACTCCTTTAGGGATGGTAGTTGGCCATCATACTAACCGAATCTGAAATGAACAGCAGTTGGGGTAATCCATTCTCATCCTTCATTTACCTAGCATGACTAATCACCATACCACTTATACTGTATTCCTTTTCCGTCAGAGTATCACTATTGAAGACTTTTCAAGGCATTGTGCTTTACTATCTTGTTATTGCTTGATTGAGCTTATTTCCTGATAAGCAACCTGAATCTTTTTTTCCTAGTGTTGGCTGGTACTTGCAGAATTTTACCAGGGAGCATTGTATTTACCCTTATTTATAAATATGATTTCAAGTATGGTTACTTAACTAAGATTACCAGCACTTGTGATGGCAAGAATATTGGCATGTTAGTAGAGAAGACAGGACACATTAAGTGGCTAGGACCTCAACAGACTTCGGTGAATTGAAATTGTTGAGAAGATGACATTGGTATACTCCATATCTGGTTTAGTTTCTAGAAGGGATTTTGATTTGAAGGGAAGATTTCTTATGCTTGTTTGAGTGAAAAAGATACCTCTTGGTAAGTATTGAATGAGAAGTAACAATGTTACCTTAAACTACGTCAACATTAGATTTCTTTACTGGTTCTTGAAGTGAAAATGGTTGAATTCTTATTCTGGTATGTTTTGGGTAGAGCTGTAATTACTGATGTGCTGACAGGTCTTGGAATTCAGATACCATACTAAATATTTTCCAGTGCCAAGTTTTGGTTCTCAAAAAGTGTGAAGTGAGGGATGACTTGGTGTAAAAACTTACTGTCAGCAGTAACCTGAATCCAGAGCTGTAACTTCCTTGGAATCATGGTCTTTGATATTTGAAAGTGCTGTGCATTCAAAAGTCATCCTACAAACCTTAGTGATATCTAATGCGTTTGAATTTACTTTGGGAACTGCTGTAGAGGTCACAGTAACTTTCTGTTGGTGTATTCATATACCCTGCAAAGCAGAGTAGGCTGTGATGTTTTCATGTGTGCTTTTCTTTGCTTGACAAGCTAGTTTACAAACACTGTCACAAGACTATGGTAATTGAAACTAACCCTGAAAAATACTGGTCCATAAACTGTTGCATCTAGACAACGTTACAGAGTGAGTAAAGAACTGTGGGAAAACACTCTTATTTTGTGGCATGTTGGCACAATGTTGGCATTGTTTGCAGCTGCTTAAATTGTTGTGGTCATGAGCAATTCTGTAGAGTCTTTCAGACAACATTTCTGCTTCAGCCATGTTAGGTCTGCAGATGGTAAACATTTTTAGGTTCAGGAAGTAATTTTGGAAGGTATTCAGAAATACTCAGTATTTATCTGTAAGTGATTTTCTTGGCTATGGACCCATCTACAAGTTCCTGTGCAGCCACTTACTAAATAATGATAGGTGRTAACTATTTTAGTATTTATTAGTTGCTAATAATATGGCATTCTATGCTAATGTTTAGAATTTAGCTCAGAAGACGTAGGGAGACATGCATTTGAAAATAGGGCTTTCTCTGGCCTCTTAATGCTTCTAGCTGATCTTGTGGGGGCCTGTCTTTGAGCTTTCTCTTGTGGCAGTGTGCATTGTAAAATGGCTGGTGTCCCCCTCCCCCAAGCCTCAGATACATTCTTGGAGGCAGAGACACTTTTCTCTCAGTCTGTCTGCACTTCCACATGCTCTTCTTCAGAGTCGCATAGTCTGTTTCCTCATGTGCAACTATCTGCTCTGCTCACCTAGCTGTGGACATAGAGGAGTGCCACAGCTAGGAGGTAAGGGCAGGGAGTGTGACTTACGTCATGTCTTGTCTTTCAAGTGGTAGAGTTTAGCTTTGCAGCTAGGCTAGGCTTAGTGCAGGACTGATAGCCTGCTGCCTAATGATTTTGGTGTTGTTTGGTACCACAAGTTGAGAATTGCAGTATTATTGTGGTATTGGTATATTGCTTATCACTATTGCTGAACCTTTTTTGTCCAAAAGAAAGTTTACTAAAGCTTAGACTTTTTCAATTAGCTATACTATTCCCAAAGCAAAGTGGAATTAGTAAGAATATAATCATAAGTGACAAAACAAGAAAAAGCTCTGCCATACCTGCTTGATGTTATGTTTAGTACATATACAGCATGGTGCTGCATCTTGCTTAAAAATGACACCTTTCCTTAGTTAAAAGTGGCTTACATCGTAGAATCGTTTAGGTTGGAAAAGACCTTTAAGATCATCAAGTCCAACCGTTAACCTAGCACTGCCAAGTCCACCAGTAAACCATGTCCCTAAGCAGCACATCTACACGTCTTTTAAATACCTCCAGGAACGGTGACTGATCCAGTGCAAGTGTCTCAAGTTCCTTTCCTTTTCTGCATCTTAATATATGCATCACTGTCCTCACATTCAAAGTCTGGGTTTTGTGTGGATGCAAACTGAAGAAGTTCTGTGGAAGGGTGTTCCATTCTTGGTTACTTTGTAATAGCATCCCTGCCATAACATCAACACTTATCAAGGTTATACTAATAATTTGTATCCTAGTTGAGAATTCACAATCTTCAAGTATAATTATGCTTTCAATTTCTGATTTGTCACAGTCTGTGAGACCTTTTAATTTAGAAATGCTGTACTACAGGTAAAAGGGTTTTGAGGTAGACTGTACTTTTTTCTAGTAATAAAATTTATAAACATGTRTTTAGACATACATTCATTTTATATATTTTGTACTTACTGACTATACTGACTTCATCTTACAAAACTATGTTCTAGATATTTTAGAATTCCAAGTTCTTCTACAAGTGATTAGTGATTTTTATATCTCACATTTTGTGTGTTATCTGAGACACTATATTCATTTTTTTTCAGAAGAGGCTTCTGCAACCTAGGTATTGTTAAAATACYGAGTTGAACTTACGAAATCACAGTCACTTAAGAAGAGTTGTGCCCTCTCTGTCCCAAGTATTAATAGCTGTGCTTACAGGATTTAAACCCTCTAAGTTTAGAGGAAGACCAGCTTGAGCTCTGAGTTCTATTTTGGGGTTTAAAATGAGGAAAACAATCCTCATGCATAGGTGAAGTGTTGTACCTTCTCTGATTTCTACTTCTGCTTTCATAATTTTGGAATTATTAACGAATCTTACATTTTGTTTTCAGATCCCTCAGGGAAGGACTTCCTGAAGGACACTGTTTAAATGTGTGACATTACTGCAGGAAGATCGCAGCAGGATAATCATCTTGCTTTGCACCTTGTTTTCCTGAGGGTAAGTCTGGGCTTTAGGTCTTCATGATCTTGTGTTTAAGGGGGGAGATGGGTGAGTAAGTACAAGATGGTACATGTTATTTTCTTTCTAACTACATTTGGAAATCTAAAAGCCTGTAGAGACAAGGTCCTATGGTGCGATTGTAGAAGGTCAGCGATTCTTCCTGCAGTGATGTCATACACTTTGTGTCTTCTGTAGTTCTTCAGAATTTTTCTATTTAAACATAGAAACTCTCTAGTATTTTCAATTYGAAGACTGAAATTAGTTGGGGAAATCAAACAACCCCTCCTTTGAATCTGTAACAAAGACGAAGGTGGGGGGGTGATCAATTGGACTGTTTTCAATTTGTTATAACAGAATTAGGCAGATTGAAATAAGATAATTGAACTAACTTACCATGAATTTCCAGTGTGTATGTTTTAAAACTGTACAAAACTATCAAGTACCTTTAAATTAGTGGTATACTGAAAAGAAAAATCTTCCATTTGGGGAGCAATTTAATAATGATTACATATTAAGTGCGAAGCCATTATGATGTCAGGTTTTTACCAGGTTTATTACCAGATTAACATAGATTTCATTCTGTGACTTTGCTTTGTACAATCAGTGCAGGGTAGAAGTTGTATAAAAAATGAAAAGAAAACCACACTGGTTTTAAATATCTTTAGTGATTCAACTCCCACTATGGTGAAAATCTTCCATGTCAGAAATTTTGTGAGAGACTCTGTTTGTTTTCACTTTGTCAGTGTCCCATTTCACCTTACTCTTTGTACTTACTCACTTAAAAATCTGTCGATTTGACAAAACATTTATTGCTGGAGGAGGAAGAACCTGTGCTACGTGAGGATGTAGAGTATCTGAAAGTATTGATTGTTTCTTATAAACTAGTTGCAAATTGACAGCGTCTTCCTGATTAAATGAAATAATCCCATGGATGAAGATTTTTGTGTTCTAGTTTATTCCATGTCAAATCTGTATTGTGCTGTAGTAAACAGAAAACATTTTATAGTGGAAGTGCTGACTAAACTTCTCATTCGAATAGTTTGAATGATGCTACTATGATAAGCTTTGCTTTAGAGAGAAAACACTGGGTTTATTTGTAGTAATATAAACACTGCTTGTGAAGGATTTACTTTAGCTAAGTATTTTTATTCCCAGAGCCATTTTCTGTTAGCTCTAAATTCTGTGTTTTAAGAATATAAAAAACACAGTGGAAACAGTAAAAAGCAAAATTTAAAATACAATTTTGCTTTCTGAATGTGTCTTTGAGTAAACTGATTTAAACAAAAAAAGAAAAATCATTCCTAAAACACAGTATAAAAGTTTCAGTTCTTGCAATATAAAAACTCAAGTATAAAAATTAGACCGAGTTTACTTTCCTCTTCATTTTGTAATGAAATTGATACTTTGTTATCTTTGTTATACTTTGTAAAAAAAGACACTTTCCTTGACTGATTTCTGTAACTGAAAGCTGGTTTTATATATGTGTTTTTTATTTTATATTTTGGTCAATAAATTTCATTACAAATATTGTTACATAAATACTATGTTTCTGATCAGAATGTCAGTTTTCTATTTCTAGGTGTTAGTAAGTTGGAAAGTTCTGTTGGCCAGGCATTGATTCTATACAAGATATTAAAGGTTTCAATATTTTTATCTTCTGTTGCAACTTTTAGTGATACAAATACTTCTTTTACTGCTGCATGTCTTCAAACTCAGATATGTTTTAGCAGTTGTCGAGTACTTTTACAAGTATTAAAGCAGATTTTGAGAGCTTTTTGGGTGACAGATCCTACACTTTTTTTTTTTTTTAAACTAAAGGAAGTTACTACAGTACCATTCTCTACAAAGTGTTGCTAAGAATGACAAAATACTTAATAAAGCTGAGATATTGAGACTAAAATTTCAGTATTTATGCTCGTTACACTTTTTCCTTCGTATAAGGGCTATTTACAGGTTTGTTTACATACATTTATGTTGTTATTTTGTACTCCACAAATGTAAAACCAAATATGTTAAGTACAGTAGTCTGTGTCTTTCATTTACAGTGCCATGTGATAGCTTTCTTTTTACCAAGAAAATGAGAAAAGTATTTTTATCAAAATATTTTCACAAAATTACAGAACGGTGTAGGAGGTACCTCTGGAGGTCATCTTGTCCACCCTCCCTGCTCAAGCAGGGTCACCTGCTCACTAGAGCAGGTTGCCCAGGACCATGTCCAGGCGACTTTTGAATATCTCCAATGAGGGAGCCTTCACAACCTCTCTGGGCAACCTGTGCCAGTGCTCAGCCACCCTCACAATAAAAAAGTGTTTCCTGATGTTCATATGGCACCTACTGTGTTTCTGTCTGTGCCTGTTGCCTCTTGTCCTGTTACTGGATGCCACCAGAAAGAGTCTGGCTCTGCCTTCTTTGCACCTTGCCTCCAAATATTTGTACACATTGATGAGATCCCCCCTGAGCCTTCTCTTCTGCAGACTAAACAGTCCCAGCTCTCCCAGCCTTTCCTTGTGTGAGAGATGCTTTAGTCCCTTAATCAGCTTAGTGGCCCTTTGCTGGACTCTCTCCAGTAGCTCTGTATCTCTCTTGTACTGTACAACTGGACACAGTGCATCAGGTGTGGCTTCACCAGTGCTGCGTAGAGGGGAAGAATCACCTACCTTGACCTGCTGGCAATGCTTTGTCTAATGCTGTCCAGGATACTGTTAGCCTTGTTTGCCCCAAGTGCACATTGCTGGCTCATGTTCAGCTTGCTGTCCACTGGGATCCCCAGGTCCTTTTCTGCAAAGCTGCTTTCCAGCCAGTTGGCTTCCAGCATATACTGGTACGTGGGGTTATTCCTCCCTGGATGCAGGACTTGGCAGTGCACGAGGTTCCTGTCAGCCCATGTCTTCAGCCTGTTGAGGTCTCCCTGAATGGCAGCACAACCCTCTGGTGTATCAGCCACTCCTCCCAATTTTGTCATCAGCAAACTTGCTGAGGGTACACTCTGCCCCATTATCCAAGTCATTAATGAAGATGTTGAACAGTATTGGACCCAGTATTGGCCCCTGGAGTACACTGCTAGTTACTGGCCCCCAACTAGATTTCATGCCACTGATCACAACCTGCTGGGCCCAGTCATTCAGCCATTCAATTTTTTGTGTTTTTCCTCATAATGTAATTTTTTCTAAAACAGTAAATATCTTTCCATTTGCAGTATGTATATAAGCAAAGTCTTCTGATTAATAACTGAGAGTTAGTGGTAATCGTTATACTTGACAACGGTTTCAATAAAGCCACTGGAACCTTGTAATAAGTCTGTGGAAGTTTGAGTGTAGATATAGTAGTTTTTGTTTACAGTTATTAAAACTTCTAATGTTTTTTCCTAGAGACAGAAGGAATAATAGTACATTGGAATCTTAAAATCTCAGACATAAGTCTTATTTTTCTGTACCTAGTATCTGTATGACAATATTTGTATTTTTCTGTAGAATTCAGGTTAGAAACTTCTCCTTAAAAGCAGTTTATTTTTAGTATACAAATAAATTAATTTACTTCTGCAAATAGGTAGCGGCTGAGCCACATTGCCAACTTCCTGGTTTTACAGCTTCTTATTTTGAAAGTTTCTTTACTGAAACCTAACACCAAACGTACAAATGCTCACAAAAGTAGTGTTATTCACACAGGTGAGCATGCTATCTAGTGGAAGTATGAGCGTGAATAGAAGTATGTGTATGTGAATATTGGGTTGGGTTTAGAGTTTTTGTGTTGTATTTATTGTAGTGGAAAATGCTTTCTAGTGCCTAGTGCCCATAAGCTATGAAGGAGTGCCCATAAGCTATGAAGGAAAACAGTAGTTTGGGATTTTGGGTGTGGGTTTGTTTTAGTTTTGG